>VZTF01008143.1:2958416-3091383 GCA_013397755.1 Cnemophilus loriae | reverse complement strand
CTGGGTTCCGGTTCCGGGTGGCGGCCGCGTCCTGAGCAGGGTCGCGGAGCGGGCAGGTACCGCGGGCGGGGCTGGCACCGGCTCCGGCACCGGGCCGTGCTGCTGCCACCGGGGGGTCCGTGTGCGGGCAGTGCAGGCGGCGGCGGGGGTGGAAGCGGGGGTGGCTGTCACTGCGGGTTGTGCCCTCTCTGCCCCGCTCGGTCCGACCTCTGGGCACAGCCTGTGCTGGTTCTGGCACAGAGCGCCCGGCTGGTGCTGCAGCGCAGCCCGCTGGCCGCGGCGTGTGCGTGACAGGGCATAACCTCCTCTCTTGCAAAAGGGGAGTATTGGTAGGAGAGGGGCTTTGGGTTTCTGTCACAGGGTTGGAGCCTGGGGTCTAATTTGGGGCGAGGTTTTCAGGTAATGACAGCTCTAATGCTGCTCTCCCAAGTTTCCTCATGCAACGAAATCTCTTTGCTTGCCTTCACGGCCTGGAGTCATTTCAAGAGTTACAGGCTTTGAAGCTGTGTTCTGCATTCCAGTCAATTTTCTAAAAGTTAAGGACAGTAAATCTGTCCTTTGCTACCTGCTACGTGTTAAAATGACAAACCTTGGCTCAAAGAAGACTCAGGTGCTTTGTGAAAATGGAGCTGTAAAAGCTATCCTTTTCTTTCAGTCCTTCATGATCTCGCTGAAAATGTTCACCTTCACATCTGTTTTTAAAGAGAAACTTAATATTTTTATAGTTCTCCAAGGTGTACGTAAATAGAGCATACATTTTTCAGCCTCATCAAGCGACTGGTAAGGCGCCTCTCCTTGTCCACTCCTCTGTCCTGGCCCTGTTGATTGCCACAGTTATATCTGGCTGAACTGGAGGCAGCTGAAAAGGAGCTGAGGAGGCAAGTCTTTGTTTTTCTCAAGTTTTTCTTCAGAGCTTGGTGATCATAGCTCTCCCATACCTGAGTCAGAAATTTTTATTCTGAACTCTTTGTGATTATTCTGGAAAGTCTAGAAGTTGTGGGGGGCTGGTGTTGCTGAAGTGCATTTATAGACACTGGAAACCATTGGTTTCCTTACACTCTTCTCTGGGATAGAAGGTTGACATGGGTGCTCCATGAGCATAGTGATTGTGGTGACAACACAGTAATGCTTAAGTTTGCTTTACTGTGTTTAATCACCAACCTCTGAAACACAGCATAAAGTCCCGTGGCTCTTTGTTTTACAGAACAAAGCTCTTTGTTCTCCATTTCTTCTTGTTGCCTCCCTATTTTTCCTGTACAGGGGATTGTTCTTTGCAAGTGTATGAAAATAAGATGATGCTGTCTGCAAAGTAACAAACTGATCTTTCCTGTAGGTATGGGACATGGAAGTGAACACGGCCATGGCCATGGCCACGACAAAGTGGAACTCCCCAACTACAGGCAGTGGAAGGTCGAGGGAACTCCGCTGGAGGAGGTGCAGAGAAGGCTGGCTAAACGGGGCCTGAGGGATCCGTGGGCTCGGTAAGTGCGAGGGCCTCAGAAATCATCCTGATGTGTCACCTTGTAGCATCAACGAGACCTTGTCATTGTAGATAATTCTTTCTTCAGTAAAAACTGTGAAAATTAGTCAGAATTTCAGTTAAGTCTTTATCTACTTTTCGCGTGAAGGTCACGCCTTGCATCACCTTGACCCGTCTCCACATCTTGCGAGGCAGCCTTGCACTTTGAGATGTTCCATGCTGACACAGATCGGGCACAATGACCAACACCTCATTTACCAAAACACCTAAGTAGTATAGGTCTGCACGTGTGAGTAAGCCTGTCCTTCTCTGCAAAGAGATTGTGTGCTCAGGTCTTGATGAAGATGATGGAACTTGCAGTGACATTCTGATTAGGAGTAGCATTCCTTATATACAACAGGAGGCCTTTATTTGAAAAGAAGAGATATACATGTATACAGCATGGAATTGCATTCAACTGTGAATGACATCGTGGAGAATCAGCTTTTTACTTCTCATGTTACCACTCTACAATGAGTATCTCCTCCTTTTTAGATATTTAGGCAGCTGTTACAACAGAGCTTAATGTATTTCTCCCACATCATGAATTATGCAATACTTTGTTCAGCCACCCTCTCATCTTGGGGAATAAAAATGCCAAGTGTCTTGTGCTGTGTAGACTGGTCCCTCTGTAAGGAAAAAGTTGCATGAGCAAACTGTTCCAGGTGTCTTCATAGAAAAGGCTTTACACTTCAAATGACTACAAGAGAAATAGAAGAGCAAATAGGTAATCTGTTAAAAAGTGGTTTCATGCAATAACCTGTGGAGGGGTTTGAGGTTGACAGCACTTTTTTTCTTTTCTTTGGAATAGTTTAAAGATGTAAGCATAAAGTAAAACATACTTTTAATGATGATAGGAATAATTTCAAATATCAGCTCTTAATAAACTTTCCAGGCCTGTGTCACATTTATCTTGCCTCTATTTCTGTGGAGTGCAAGCAGCATTAGCTTTTTTCCATTTGGTTCAGACAAAATTGTTTTCAGCAAGAAATAGGCTTATTCCCATTAAAAAAAAAAAAAAAAAGGATACAGTTTAATATTGTGGGTTTAGTGTAAATTACCCTGACCTTTAGTGCCTACACTTCCAATTTCAGGAAGTGCTGCAAAACAACACACTGGAAAAGAGACTGTAATATTTGTTGCCCCTCCAAGATTAAAAAAAAAAACAAACTGTTTCTTTGGTAAAAGAATGAGATTGAGGCAATCATATCAGGGTTCAAATGAGGAACAAAGTCAAACCCAAAGCATGAGATGATTCATTCTGAACTTTTTAAATTTCATGTAAAGTAGTATTTCAGTTTTATAGGACAGTACCAGTATCATGCCCATCTTCCTTAACAAATGAGAAATTAAAATACCATGCTACTTGCTGTAGTAATCTGGCAGAAGATTGTATTATTGACGTCTTGCACTACAAGTCTTGAGAAAGTAACCCTCTCTAGAGCTCCCTCCCCTTTGCTATGTTGAGTTCATTTTAACAGGGAATCCGCTTTCGACTTTTATGGCAAATGCACATTAATGTACATATTAAATACAAAATAAGCTTTGTGAAAGATGTCATATTTGGAAACTTTAAGTCTATATCAATTAGACCCTATAATGGCACCTAGAAGATGCTCTTCCATGCCAATATGCTTTCATCCTGAGTCACAAAATCCATCTGCACAAGAGGATTACTGGTGAACATAAATATCTGCCCCCCTTGTTTTAAACTCCTGTATCTTCTCCCAAAATGACAGTTTTTATTTTATTGCTTGGTTCTTTTTCCTTTTCTTAAGGACTTTTGAGTCCTTACAAGACACAAACTGTACCCATCTCCATAGATTACCCTGGTTGTGCTACAAATAAATATTTGTAGTCAGTTAGAGCAGTGACTAATGTTTCAATAACAATGTGGGGTGAAAACAGTATGGCAAAACAGTGTGAAGTTTGCAAATACTTTGTAGCTCAAGCTAAACACCATCTTCTCAGTCTTTCTTTTTAAAATCATCTGACTCTTGTATAGTTAAGTGTTGTATTGTGAAACAGAAATTGCCTCCACTCTAAGATGAGCTATCTGTGTCTGGAAGAACTTTGCTTGTGAGATTTGACTGTGCTACATGCTGTCTAGCACAGTGGCTAGCCTTCGTAGTTAGTCCAATCCACGCAAGTGCTGGTGGGCTCTGATTTGTTGCAGAGTAAAAACAGAAGAGTTCAATTTCATGTTTTCGGGGAGGGGATTCTGTTCCGATAATTGTGTTGTTTGCTGGCAGTACTTGTGTCTCAAGTTACATGTGTAAGGGTTAGAGTTAATATCATGAACTTTACTTGTAACTCCTGATGCTTAAGTGACAGGAAATATTGTACGGCCTCAATGTCTATCTAACTGAAATACCTTCATCATTCTTTTATGTATATATATATTCATGTTAATGTGTATCACACTGGCTCCACTGATCTTTTTCCCTTCGGTTTCACTTTCCTTCTAGTAATGAAGTCTGGAGATACCAGGGTGGCTTTGCAAGACCTATCACCGTAATGGAAATCTTTACTAGGGGACTCAAGTGGGGAGTTGCAGCTTTCGTCATAGCTCTGGGCATTGAATATGCACTGTTTCCTCCAAAGAAGAATGGAGGCCATCACTGAACATCAAATGTGACAGCTTAATACTTACTAATCATAAGCTGAAGCATACATAAGCCTGCTGCTCACTCTGTACCTATAATATGCATATTAAAGTCTATCACAGGCAAACCCGTGTTTCTTTGATTTTATTATATTTTTGTGGAAGGATCAAAAAACATGGCCAGAGCAATTTAACTGGCTTCGATCTGGGGAAAAAAACCAACCCAAGATAGCTCTTGGGTTTGCTGTACCATCCTTTAAAGAGCAAGATGAACTATCAGACCAGCTCTTTTCAAGCCCTGCCAACATACTGTTAAATGAAACTGAGAAGTGTGTTGCTTTTAAGAGAAAATTTGTACCATATTTATTACAGGTTTAATAACTATTATTTCCCAGTGAGTGGTAATGAATGTCACTTCTTAAGAAATGTTTGTTACTATTCACTCTTATGTCTCTAAATAAAAATAAATATTAACTTAAAGCTTTAAAAACAACTCCAGACTGCCTCAAAGTATATGAAAATATCAAAGCTTATACTTAACCCTATTGAACAGTTAATTAGCCTGGCAGACACTGTGCACCAGAATAATCTGCTCTGTAATATCCAGATATCAAAAATTACATTGCTGCCACATTTGCTTAGTAAAGTAGAATAAAATGTTTAACTCAGCAATAACTGTACCTTATCCTAAAATGACTTCCAACATACTTGACTGATGTGAGAAAAGAGAACAAATTTTTCCTTTGCTCTGTTGTATTTACAGATTTATTTATTTTTACATCTAGTCTCTCTTAGTAATTTGTTTTAAATGTCCTGGTTTTCCTTAAATTATCTTAGCAGCTTCTGGAGTGCTTTAAGAATGCCTGGATTGAAGACTGTATCAGAAAAGGACCTGTGGGCAGTATATGTCCTCTGCAGTACCAGGAATTATAATTGTCTGAATATCCTACTGTAAATCTTGTAATGCCATTAGTAACAAAGTAAGGAGGATATATTTTATAGTTTTTCAATCCAAACAACAAGATATCTGTGTCACTAAAAAGAAAAGCAAAATTAGACAAACAAGTGAGAAACTGTAAATGCCACTAAAAAATTACATAGTGTACTTCCATGGTGAAAAAAATGAAATTTTTAAATAATCCTGTCACAAATTGCAGGCTTACAAAAAAGTTGAAAGTCCTATCAAAACATGGCTAAAATATCTTTTTTATTACCATATATATTCACGCACAATATTTCTGAGTGAGATTATTACAGAGCTTTATTTTTAGAGACAAAAAACATCTGTTACTGTGTGAGTGCAGATGTACTGTTCAGTGGAGTTTGTCATCTTTGTATGACATTGCTCAAGGCACTGTTCATAGTGCAAACATTCATTTTACTAAACTTCTCTTGCCTAATCCTTTTCTCAAACATTCCTATCCAGTAGCATCATTCCCTGAAAAACAAACCAAGAACCTACTGTGTAAGGTCTGTTGCACAAAATATTTCTATTTTCCCTTAGGCACTCTTACCGAGAATACACATTTTCAAAGGCTGGTACTCACTGCTTGTTTTCTATCTGGTTCCAAGACCGAACTTCCTGCAAGTACTGAAATTCAGATGGTTGTTCAGGAAAACAATTAACAGAGTTAATTGTTACTATGTTAATAATTGTTACTGTGTTACTAACGTTAATAATGACGTGCGGTAGAATCAGCCTTTTAAATGTTATAAGCCTGTCAGTTCACTGATACAGCAAATATATCAAGCATATTCAGTTAGACTAGACTAGTTTTGGTAAAATTTATGCATTTGTGAATTGAGGTGGTATCACTCGGTGGTTTAATAACCAGATGGCAGCCAGTGCCCTAAATAACTCTCTTTAATTTATGATGAACATCTTTTGCCAATATTGTAGAATATGTCTCATCATTGTTACACATACAATACTCATAAAGATTTTTCTTAGCAGGTATAATAATATCAATCCTACCTGGGGATGGAGTATTTCCTGTGTATTAAAATAATAGCACCAAATGTGGCTTCACTGTAACCATAGCAATGTCTGTCCTTATATTAAAACAGCCTTTCTACCAGCATAGATATTTTACAGTGCAAAAAACAGGGTCCCAAACAGCAGTGGCACCAGCAGGTGAGGAACATACATGACTGTAATACCAGCCAGGAAGCTCTTTCTGTATCATAAGGTCTGAAAAATAAAACTGATGGTGATCCATTTTCTGAAACGCAGGTGGAAATCCCATCTCCACCAGTAGTCAAAGAGCTCTTTTTGCTCCCTTGGAAAGATACTTGGGATTTATCTGTCTTTTTGATTATTCCATCTATGATGTTTACATCTTTACCTCTTTAGCATAATCTTCCAAATTTGTATGGTACAGAGAAGTTTAAGTACCTAAATAATTCCAATTTATTCTAATTCACAATTCTAGTCCGCATGAGTACTTATCTGTGAAGACAATGTAGTATTTTAAATTAGAAATGGGGAAGAATGAAGAAACTTGCATACAACTTATCAATGCTGCCTATAAAAATATGGAAACTGCTTAATAAGCATATAAAAATTAGGTAAATTAAGAAAAAAGTTGAGCAAGTAAACAGTATATAGGTAGCTTAAGCAATGGTTGTGTTAAATTTGTAAATCACTTATTCAACCATTTTTGAAAAAATAATTCTTTCATAAGCCTGCAGCCATACCATCTCCTTAAACCTCTCACATCAGCCTGTACAAGTGTCTGTGTGTTTGTATGGAATAAATCCAAGGAGAAATTGTGCATATTGATTCACAGTAGGTAGCTGGTTTCCTTCTGAATCAGCTACATCCTAATAGCGGGGATACTGAGATAGCCTTGAATGATTGATATTACAGTGAGAGCCTGACCATACAATTTCAGTAAGAATGCAAGTATTTTTGCAGAACACAGAGCTGCCACTTGGTACAAATTCTAGTGTGGGCGATTATTTTCTGTCTCCTTTTTCCCTGCAGTTCCAAAGACAGCGTGACTCTTCGTGTGTGCTATCCCAGGGTACTGCGCTCCCACTGCTCTATTTTTAGCAGCACAAAAAAAAAAAAGACTCACTGTTTCGTAAATGCTTTGAAATCCATTGAGCTGGGAGTTACATGTGTCTGATTTCACCATATATGGAGGTGGCTTTTGTCTAGCAGATAAAATAAATTTTAGATTTTAGGCCTTTTGGAGAGCACCTTCAGCTCCAACACTAGCGTTCCGCAGTAAATAGCTTCATCAAAGTTGCTAGTTTATGTCAAGGAAATTGCAACACCCAGTTTTCAGGAACAATGCGTTACGCAATATTTGCTTAAGATTACACCACGGGAAGCATAAATCTTTGACACAGCTGTACATTATCCTCACCGTGAACGCACAAATTCAGAGCGAGACATGAGCCATACACGGGGTTACGGCTAAACTCCCGCCAAAACACGTGCCCACACTGACCGCAGGTCTGTCACTGCTCACTGAAATCCCTGCTACTACTTCATAGCTCGCAGGGCCAGCGCGGAGCCGTTCTGTCCGTCCCCACACCGACGGCACGACAAAAACACGGCCCACAGACGCCTGTGCACACGCTGAACTCGGCAGCGCGCCGCCACCACGGCCTCCCCTCACGGCGCTGCCCCCGCCGCGGTGTCCGTGCGCGCGGGAGGTGCCGGGCGACACCGCACCGCTCCGTCCCGCCTCCATCCGGCGGGACCTTGGCGGCTGTGCTCGTTGAGCCCCGAGTTCCGTCTCCAGGGGTACAGCCGGAAGCAAAACTAAAACCATCACCCTGCCTCGCCTGCCCCCGCTCCCCGGTCCGCCGCTGGGCAGCGCGTGGGCCGGTACCGCCCCGCCTCCGCCCTGCTCCGAATGGCGGACCTGGCTGCTGTAGAGACCTCCCCGACGCGTCTGGGTGCGTTATACCTTCCCCCTCTCCTTCCCCCTCTCCTTGCCCCCCTCCTTTCCCTCACACTTCCCTTCCCACCTTGCGCTTCCAGCGCAGGCGGCCGAACACCCCGTGCCCCGGGATCGGGTCCCGTCCCTGTTCATGGGGGAGAGGCGTCCTGCGGAGCCGGAGCGTCCAGCGCAAGCGGGGCCTGAGCTCGGCCTTGGCTGCTGGCGAGAACCGAAACCGAGTGTGATTTAAAATGACGTACTTAGAAAGTTGACTGGAAATCTGCATAAACCACGTTTAGTTGTTGGGAATTTTTTGTTTGGTTTCGGGTTTTTTGGTTTTAATTTGGAGGACTGGGGTGTTAAAACAAATTAGCATGATCATACTAGTTTACATCGAGAGAAAACTCTTCAAGCTTAGTAAGCAGCGCGATGGTTCCCGCGGAAATTCCCTGTTTTTCCTGAGTACGTTGCACAAATACTTTTAGAGGCGTGGGCCAGTGAGGAAATAGGGGAATTTGAAAGCCGTGGAGCATGCTGTGCAACTTTGAAAAATGCCAGATGGCCCTGGCTCCAAGAGCAGTCGTTCCACCACGGCCACCTTTTCTAACAACGCAGAGCGGAGGAAGCACAAAGCGCAGCCAGTGCCGCCCGTAGCCAGGTCGTCTTCTACGCTCTCCTTCCAACACAGGGTCTTCCACATGAGTTCGTCTTGTGAAAGAAAGGTCATTTTCCGAATCAGAACGACGCCCACTGGTGTCATATCCTGCTTTTGTTGCTCCAAAGATGACTGCGAAAGATTCAAGATACAAAATGCCAGCAAGGAGTTAACTGAAGCCTTATGCATCTTTGCGTGAAGTTTTAGTATGTTATTTCCTGCTCCTTTGCAAGCTGTTTAAAAAAAAAAAAAAAAAAAGCATAATTACACATGCGCATGAACACAAAAATTATTGGGGCAGCTCTGATGAGTATGAACTTTTTTATTTTGTCTTAGAAGATAAGCTGATTTTTCTGTCCTCTTTGTAGAGAATTTACATTCAAGAAGTCATCTTGTTGCGGGGCCCAGATAATCAAAAGCTAGGCTGCTGGGTTTATGTGATTGCTTTTCTCCTTAATTTTTGCAGCTATGATAAGTCATCAGATGGAAGAGTGGAGCATGATGCCCTTCATCTCTTATGATGAAGTGGATCTGGCTAAGATGTACACACACAGAATGTGTCAGGCTTGCCCTAGTCCTGTGACATTCCTGCTATCAAAATACAGGCACATGGCTTTTGGATGCAAAGTTACAAACTGTTGTAGTTTATACTAAAAAATCACTTCCCGTTGCTCTTGCTCATTCCCCACGCAGTACCTAATGGATGTTGTTGGCAAATCACTGTATGTGAACAGCTGGTTTTCCTTTTATTTAGAGCATCATTCCTGGTTCACTGCAGTCATACAGAAGAATGACCCTTGCTAATTTTCTTTGGTTTTCACACCCCCATAAAATTAGGAAGTAGGCTCCCCACAGTAATATGTGATCTTGATATTTGCCCAACAGAGAATGAGTTGATATAATCACTGGAAAATCTTGGATGGAAACTAATGTGTGCTGGATATGGATCAGTGATTTGGCAATGGTCAAATGCCAGTTTTCCAGTGTTCTTGTGAACAGACTTGCATACAGGTAAGAGAATTTCAGCACTGCGAGTATAATCAGCATTTTTTTATAATAAGCATGTGATGTACCATATATAAAGGAAATTCACAAAAGGAGATGATTCATATGTGTGTTTTAAAGGCTGGCTATTTTTAAGTTCACATATAAACAGTAATTTTGTATGTCTGAAATTTCAACTCTGTAGGAAATTCCTCCCTAACACACACTCCCCCTCTTTTTTTTAAACTAGTTTTAAAAGATTAGATAAAAATCAACTGGAGTAGTTAAAAATCTTTTCTGGTATTTCCGAAAATGACCAAAAGTTGTTAAATTCCTGTTTCACTTTAGAGTTAGACTATGACTTCAAGTTCTTTTGAAAGTCCCAGTGGGATGTACTTGGGAGATACTTTCATATGAAGGTGCTTTGTGCCTCCCCCTTCTTGACTGCTTTATGTCATGAAAACAGTGTCATTCTATGGACTTCTCATAAGTGTTTGATGCTAGACTGAAAATAAGTTAGCAATAAATATGCTTTTCTTCTGATAGAAAACTTTCCAAAACACATTAAAGTGCATGAGGGGTTCCTCTGTTCTGGATGAATTTATCTCACCTGCTTAATTTATGGACACAATATGTGACATTTTTGATTGTAACTTCCAGAATGTGTAACAAAAGGATGAAAATGCTTTAAAAAAAATCTTATCCAGGTGCTAGAATCTTTTGGTATATTAGGCTTTGAAGTTGAATTGATTTTTGCTTTCCAGTATGGTTTAAATAAAACTCCGCAGTATAGTGATCAAACTCTGTGGAAGGACTAAGATTTGTCTTCAGGTTTGCTCATCTCCCATTTCTCCATGTCTGTAATGCAGGTCAGAGGAGGTTAGATAGAATTTCCATAGTTGGTGGCAGGGGAAATTGAGCACAGCACCCTACAGATTTTGTTAATCACAAGGCTGGGGGTTTTTCTGGGTTTGAATTTTTATTTCGGTTTTCAGTGTGATGGTACATGAATGTTTAGTGAAGAAAAAGGTGGTCTGTGGCTTATCTATACCTTCAGAATTCACAAATTTACATATTTAAGGTTGGAGTATTTTCTTCGAGTGCTTTTTCAATCTTTTTGAGCATGGAGGGTGTGTGTGGAGAATCCTTTTAACTCCAGTAACTCATTCAGATTGGAATCACTTCAAATTACATCAATTATAAGAAAATCCACACACTCCTGAATTTACAGATAATTAGTGCTTTAAAAATTACATGTTATATTGCTGCTCAGAAAAGGGCAGAGCTTTTGGAAATACTTAATCTACTACTTATCAGCAATCTGATGACTTTTGTTTCACTTCCTGTGGAATATACAGACTCATGTTAGGGTAATTTACTCTAAAAAGAAATCGCATGCCTTTCTGGTTAGTATGACCTTTTAGCTTTGTAATGAACAGCCGGGAGAGTCCTTTGAATAAAGGACATCTGTGTAGTGTATGTTGGAGTGAAACACTTCAGATGGGAGAGTTAACTGTGAACTTGTGCAGCAGATCACTGATTTATTACCTTTTAATCCTCTCCTACAGAACTGCCCTTGTAAAAATGCACCTAGTTAAGAATGAACACAGAAGAAAACCAGAAGGCTGGCAATTTTAAAGGAACAGCAACAAAGTGATGACCAGGTGCCAAGTGCCAGCTTTCCTTATTCATCAGATTCAAGAAGAATTGGATAAAGAAGAAGAAGAGATGATGGTTTTCCTGTGCCGAGACCTTGCTCCTGACTTGGCCACTGCTGATCTTAGAGAGATCTTGGTGGCTTTGAATGAGAGGGAGAAACTGACTCCTCTTGGCTTGTCTGAGCTGGTGTACAGAGTTAAGAGGTTTGACTTGCTGAGGAGGATCCTGAAGGTTGAAAAAGCAACAGTGGAAGCTCACCTTGCCAGGAGTCTCAGACTTATCCCTGATTACAGGTAATATATCTATTTCAGATTTCAAAGCTACGCTGTCTTGTTCAAAATAAATGGTTTGGTTTTTTCCTTTGTTTGGGGTGGGGGCAGTATGGGTGAGTTGGTTTTTTATTTATTTTTTAAATACTTCACAGATTCAGAGAATATTTATTGAAGGTAGAAGAAAAGCAGAAAAGGACATTATATGTAGAGTTATAATTAAAAGAATATGTCAAGTTTAGTCCCTTAATTAAACTTTAGTACTTTCTTACTAGTCATGGCATTAGAAGCATCTGTATTTAAGGAGTTTCTGTGATTGTGAATAAAACCAGTGATGTTTGTAGAGTTCTAGATTAGCAGCTAAAAATGACACTTTAAAGGAATATCATTGGTTAGAGATACTTTCTTTTCTGGTTTGCTTTAGGCAATATATGTGGTATAGCTTTCCTCAAGGGACCTCTCTCTTACTTGTTTTACTCTATTCGTTTTGAGAGGCTTAAATTAAGAAATTCCAGTTATTTTCTTTGAGAGACTTCAGAAAGAAATCCCTGTACTCATAAGGAAGATTTTCCTGGATTAAATTCTCACTAAAATAAAAACCCTGTAACTAATAGGTAAAAAATTTAAGGATGTGTTCTGTTGTCTCATTCTCTCGCTTCATCTCTACTAAACATTAGGGAAACTTCTGTTTTCGTAGCAGTGGCTATTACAGTGTCAGTCTGAATAACACAGGTGCTGATTAGTAAGAGTAGCTATTTTGTAATTGGCTCTTGAAGCAGGGTAGGTTTTTTACCTGTTTATTAGTTAGAAATGGTAGATTAAGATTGGAACATGGGAAGAAGTTGAGTAGTTGGGAAAGAGTGGAATCTTGCTGCAAGCTAATCCTTTAGAAACATCTCAACTTTATTTCAGGGTACTAATGGTAGAGATAAATGAAAATCTGGAAAAAGATGAAGTGGGTTCTCTTGGTTTTCTACTCAGAGACTATGCACCTCGTATGAAAATGGCAAAAGATAAGGTATGTTTTCCTGCTGGCATTCTCCTTTGGAGCAAAGAGACATTAAAGTAAAAAAATAAGTAGCTAGACAGCAAAGGAGAGGAAACAGTATCACAAGGAGTATTGAGGCAGGAGTACACAAACATCGGGAAGCAGACAAGGAGTAGTGGCTTCTATTTCATTTTGCTGATTTTTAATTCAAGGAAAGAAGCATGGAAAACTAGTAAAAAAGTTAGAGGGAACAGTGCTTGTTATGGTGTACAGTGGTAGAATGAACTTCATAGGCAGAAGGCATTTTACGGAAGTCTTTCTTCAGTACTACTGACCTGAAAGTTCATATAAGAATGAACTCAAACCAATAATCATTTGAACTGTATCTTGAATTACAAGGTCACTTTTCGTTTGTGCTCTGCTTCACTCACAAAAAAACTGATATATTGTAATTATGTCTTTATACCTTTGCATTCTGAATATCTGTGTTAAGTCCTCTGAGAAAGCAGAAATTCAGTAGAGAGGATTCAGAAACCTTGACCACCGTGCAGAGAAGACTGAAGATTTCTGTCTTCTTCCTTTGAGGTTTTTTCCTTTTCTATCTTCAGTCAAAGAAGGAGAGAGGCCATGAAAATTTCCCAAAGCTTTTCTTGTTGCTTGCTTTGTGGCATGTGAGGCGACATTCCGGCTTTGTAGCAAAAATGAAATGCAAAACTGTTTCCTCAAATATTTAAAATTGATTTTTAAGAATATCACTTTGTAGTTTCTGTGATTACTCCTGTGATAATATCAAGAATTCTTGTGTCTTCCAGATAATTTTCTTAGAAGGTGTAACATCTCTAATTGTTTATACAGCCTTTATGACCCCTCCATGATATTCTCTGGGTTGTTTTGTTACTTCTGATAGAGAACAAATTACTGATGTGTTTGGGTTTATGTTGCTATTCTAGAGTTTTCTAGCTCTTATAACTGACCTGGAGAAGCTAAATTTGGTGGCTCCTAATCAACTGGATTTGATAGAAAACTGTTTTCAAAGTATTCACAGGATAGACTTGATTAGGAAGATTCAGAAGTACAAACACGAAGGTAAGATGCTCTTTTTGCACTAGTTACTCTTGACATTAACAATCAGATGTGCTTTTACTGAAGATAAAACTATGAGTTACAAATAAAGGTATTTGCATTCTTCATAGATTTAGGTTTTTGAAACAGTTGTAATATCATGGCGTATTTGTGTTTCTGTTAAATTTGCAGCTTCAGTGTCCTCCGTTCACTCTCAGCCAGTATATGTAAATGCTCATCAGGCCTCTCTCCCTAATCTCAGTCTGATTGATCCTCCTTATATTTCAGGGGTAAGTACAGAAGTGAAACGAATCATTTGTTTCTAAATGTTGCCAGACTTTAAAAGGAGATCCATCTTTCAGAGCCTGAGGAATGAGAGATGGCTAGTGACTAAAACATTGCTTGGTTTATTTCTGCTATTCCTGTTTTCTGAGTTTAGTGTCTGATTTAAATCTTCTGACTGAGAAAGATGTCCTTTAAAGGACTTCTGTGAATTTTTTCCTATTAGTTGAACATATAAAATCTGTATCTTGAAAGGTTTTTTGTACTACACTGTGAAGTGAAAAGTTTTGCTTTGACTGTTCTTTGCAAAACATATTCTTCTTTGTACCTCTGGGCCTTTCAGGAAAAGTAGCGTTTAATTTCTGAAGCTGAAAATCATAGCTTTTTTAAGAAGAGTTTTTTAGGGGTTTTTTTTGTGGTTTGTTTTAAACTCAGTTTAAGGAGATATCTCAGTATCTGAAAAGTCATCAAATCCTATTGCATCCAGTATTCTTTATATTTGATACTGTATTAGTATGACCTTTCTTAAAGTCTTGAACCTTGCTAAATTTGATGAGATTATTTCTGTTGTGTTCAGTAAATATGCAGCTCCTTGCTGCTGTATAGGAAACAAAGTTCACATCTTCAGAGTCTTTTCCTTGCTGTTCATGACAAGCTGGTAATTTTTTTTCTGAGGAGGAACAGTTGGGTGTTTATTTTATTTGTCCGTGCTCTTGGTAGGTTTTTTAATCTGTTATGTTGTAATTCTGTTTAGCTGGTAGAAATGAATCTAAAATATCCTTTTAATGAGGAAGAAATACTACTGTGTTTTATTTTGGAACACATTTATTAATTCTTGAAGGAGAACAGGAAAATTACGCCTTTTTCTTCATTTCAGATTCAGAATGAGAACACAGAAAAATTACCAAATGGATCAAGTCTTACTCTGGGTAAGAACATTTTATCTAAGTTTTGATAATCTAAAAGAGCTAAATGATGCATTTCATTACATTCATTACAGTTGTTTGATAGTTGTGTTCGTGGCTAATCCTGTTAATAACACCAGGAGCAGACAGCATTTGGTACCTCTCAGAACTGAGCCTGGCCTTACTGTTTGGTCTTGTATTCACTTTGCTTGTGCTGTCACATCTTAAAACATTCTTAAAAATTGTAAGCTTCCACTATCAAAACATCTTAACAGAATAAATACTCTATTAGTAAAACCACGGATAAGATTGACTAGCCAGCTCTGGAGGCCTGTGTAGGGCAGTTCTGCCCATTAACTCTGGAGCAGGAAGTTTTTGTGCCAGTTCAGCAGTGAACTCCCCCCCAGGCCAGCCAGGAAATTGTGCATTGGATACGAGGTTCTTTCCACGTATGTTGTGTTTTCTCTGGAAACCCCAAATACCTCTCAAATATGGTGATTTTTAAAATTAGTTGGCTGAATTCTTTCAGTATAGAAGAGATTCTTTGTTTCTTCTAGTCTCAAGCAATGTAGAATGAAATCCAGATAACATTTTAGAGGTGAATAATTTAGGGATTTTTAAACTTCAGTAGCATACATAGAAACTAAGAGGTCCCGATGCATGAGACCTTTGCTGAAGTAGATATATTCTTCTTTTTAACTGATCTGGTGTCAAAAAAATATCACTGGTACTTACATACTGAGATTACTTCTGTATGTTTTAACTGCAGCAGAACCAGTTCATATGTCCATTCAGGAATCGGGATCAGTGCCACATAAGGTATGTGCTTGTGTATACGTATGCCTGTAAATAAATACAACCCCTGTGAGTAGTTACCTTAGTTTTCTTTGTGTTTCATTTTGAGATTTCCTTTAGTTGTGTGCAGACAGAACAATGTGTACATCCTCAGCCATGAACAGGTTCCGTGAATTGTTTTTGCAGAATATATTTTTAATATAAAATATTTGCTGCTGCTCTGGAAGCAGCAGTGTGCAAAATGCATGAATATATATGCATATATACACACAGAACTTGTACATTTATTAGTGGAGGCCAAGTTAAAACCTGTTGGAATTCAGACCTCTTGCCATCTGCATTAGAAATCACAGGGGTTCTTTGCATGCGGTAAATTGTGTTCTTGATTCCCTCCTCACCGCTTGCTCTCCAGGCAGAAGACAGACGTGCTTTGGGTATTAATGATAAGAATGGCCTACTGCTATTTTCATTAGTTCTCCTGTAGGTCAGGAGCCAGGGAGTTACCTGTAGCAAATTGATTTGCTTCAATCAATTCTCTTCAGAGGGGAGAGGAATTGTGATAGAGTCATTACAGATTATTTAGGAACAAGGAGGTTGTTCTACTAAATAGGGAAATAAATGTTCTCATGAGCAGTGCTTGCTTGCACGCCTGAAGAACATGAAAGTTCTCTACATTTATTGTGTTGGCAGTATGAAGCTTGTACAGTTTTAGTCTCTGTTTAAGAATCTTTTTGGTAGTGAGATTACATAACACAAGGACACAAAAACTAAGCCTGTACTAGAAGTGGAGGGAAAAGAATCATTAGTCCCTTTCTCCTGATTTTTTCTTGTGTAGATGAGACAGACTGCAACCCAGTAGACAGATTTTTGCTAGCTACTTGATGGAAAACAACAGAATGTTATTTAATAGATCTGACATAAAATTTGAGAAAATAATAAGGTCTAAAAGTGGAGAAAGTGATGTATTAACTTTGTAATTGTCCTTTCACATTTCTCAGATGTCTGATGATTCTTACAGAATGCAAAGTGAACCTTTAGGAATATGCCTGATAATAGATTGTATTGGCAATGACACTGGTAAGTCTCTGGAATTTGAAGTCCCTTAACTTGTTCATCTCGGATAATTAGAACAATTTAGTATAAACAATGTGAGGTACATTTACCAGCCAGATTAGGGTAGTGTTGTCCTAGTCACCTAATCTCCCAATTCGAGTAAGTCTACTATAGCAGAGAGCTGGAAAGGCCAGTCTCAGGTTAAAGCCAGCTGTCCTAATTATTGGAAACAACGTTTGGTGTTTTTGGTGCAGAATCTCTGAATGAAAAAACTTGTAAGAGGATAGACTGAAATTTGGGAGGGACAAAAGGGATGTTCAGCAACCAACAGAAAAATTAGGCTTCCAGCAGTCATACAGTCATACAGCAGGTTATTGGCAGAGATGGTATTGTTTCCCACCAGCTAACAAAACCAAATCCAAAGCTGCTGTGAATTTGAAGTGCAATCATATTGGACACCACAGATTTTGAATAGCCATGAGGTCCTTTATTAATAATGCACCTGGGCTTCTGTCGTATCTTGCACAGTTTAGCTGAAAGTGTCACCACAGTGAAACTGAAAGTGTCACCACAGCTGTCGGTGTAGTCACTGCCATGGTTGAAATGTGGGGATTTCCTGATTGCCTTTGTAGAATCCAAGAATTAGATCTTTGCGTAGTCAAAACCAGCCCTAGCAGTGAGATCAGGACATTACAGGAAAAGCATTGTCTCTGATGTAATTCTCATTTTGCACATGTACTGCTGCCCCCTGACTGATGGAGGGCTTCGTCAAGTGTGAACCTGCTAGACCATAGTGATACTGAATAGTCTGATACTGAATGACCATAGCGATACTGAATTTTGAGAGCATGTTTTATTGCACAAAATAGGGGGGATTTATCTTTTTATTCTCAAATTAAAAATGTCTGGGCAGTTTTTGAATTATTTTTAAAAATTTAATCAAAACAGCAGAACTGGAATGAAACTGTAGTTCTCGCTTATCACCTCACTATACTGTAGAGTTTGTATCTACCCTTTATTTTGCTGAGGAAAGTTATGAGTTCTGTTTCCTGTGTTCACTATGGGCTTTTGGGGGAGAACAGTGTGGTGGTACAGCTGCCTTGCTGCCATTACCCCTGAAATAGCCTCTGCTAATTAGGGCTTGTTAAACTTTTGAAGTCAAAGAACAGCCATGTCTAAGCGTCCTATGTGTGTGCATTTTACATAAACAGGCACTTGATAATTCTTTTCCTACCAGAAGCTGTGCATGGGCAATGTATATGTGCTTTACACTAAAGACACATCTTAGCAGCTTGTGGTTCTCTGAACACTCAGTACCTGTGGTTTTAACCTCCACGTATCTGGTTTCACTCCCATATCAAGAAACATCAAAAGTAGTTATTCAAAGCTTAGCACATTTTCCTGCAGCACAGGTTAACACAGATACAATAAGAGTTAAGTGCTAGGGTTTGGCTACCTACAGTTTTAATTTCTAACTCGATTGAAACGGTTCATTATTCAGCTTTCTTTTCTGCCTGAAAATGCCATTATGTCACAGTTAAGACTCCAGTGTCCATTCTTCACCTGGAACTCATCACTTAAAATTTTATATAACAGGACGCAAAAATGACTGCAGCAGGTTCCTTTTTGACTGATGAAAGGGAACCTCTGTGTTTATTATGCAGTTGCGTATATCTATAATAACCATTCAGAGTCATTTTGACAAGTTAGAAGGTGAAACAGACTTCCTATCCTGTCCAGATCACTCTTTATCATTTCAAGTGTGTTTTTTCTTGCCTTATATTTTAAGTCTTGGGAACTTGAAATACTGGCTCTAAAGGAAAGCATGTAAGTGTCTGTGGAATTTGGAACAGATCCTGTGCCAAAGAACAGTGTGTCTGCTGTCATGAAACATGTAACTCACAGGAAAGACAACATGCATATAGCACTATAAGTATGTAATGTACTGTGATCAACACCAAGTACTCCTGATTTTTTAATTATTGTGATAAAATAAACTACTTAGTTTCAATAGCAAAACACTGTAAATACTGTAATTCAATGTAGTTGAGATTGAGCCTTGATGTGCTTTGATTTAATTACATCTTGCTTCTTTCAGATGTGTTGGAAGAGACCTTCAGAGGCTTAGGCTATGATGTTCATTGTCACAGATATTTAAATATAAACTCCATGAATCAAACATTGCTTGAAGTTGCAAGGTGGCAGAAGCACAGAAATTGTGACAGCTTCGTTTGCATATTGGTCAGCCGTGGAAATTCTCAGAGCATCTTCTGTACAGACCACACCTTTTCTGGATTCCCTTTGGAACAAATAAAGAAATACTTTACAGCAGACTCATGTCCTGGACTCCTAGGAAAACCGAAGCTTTTTTTTATTCAGAGCTATGTTGTGCCAGAAAATGAGCAAGAATGTAGCAGTCTGTTGGAAGTCGATGGGAATGGTGAGAATATCAGTGCTAGAGTCACTATCCCCCATGCAGCAGACATCTTTTGGAGTCATTGCAAGGTGGATGTGTCTAGACTAGAACAATCCCCAACTTCGTCCTCATATTATCTGCATTGTCTGGCTGAACTACTCCGTAATCCTTATAAAAGGTAAATTAAAATGAGAGGAAAGAAATAACCCTTTTTCTGTGATAGCTTATTGTCATGGAGAATGAGAAACCTTAAATTTCATCCCATCTGGTCCTGAAATGTGTTTTCTTGCAGTGTTGTAGGCCAAAAGACGAGTATACCTGATCCTCACACAATTGCATAGAAGGGTAGCCTAAACTAGGAGTGAAGTTTCTGATTTTGAAGAGTAAAATTAAAGTGTGTTATGGCATTGGGGTTTGCAGAGTGAGAAGGGAGCAATCTGTCCTGGATAATGTATGTCAGTGCTTTAGACAAGATTGGAAATCTTCCTTCTCCAAGATAAACAGGCTTCTGTTAAATTGATGATTGCCATGTACAATTAAGAAGAGCTCTGCTTGCAAATATAAAGTCAGTGCTTAAGTTCAGGAAAAAGGCACTAGAGGGGGAGGATTTTCTACTTTCTGTAAATTTAATTAACCCTTTGCTCACAGAGCCAATATATTGCCAATATGTAATCTTGAATTTAAACTGTCAGAGAACTTTTCTCTGTTTAAAGAGATCAAAAGGAATCTGAGCAAAAGTCAGATACATTTGGATATATAACTTAGCAACAAAGGTTTTATTTATATGGCTGATCTACCAGGGAACTAACAACTGTTATTCAAGGTAGTTGCAGTGCTAAGATTTAGTACCTTTTTACAAACTTTAAAGCCTTGTCAGAAAACTACAGGTCATCGTGTCAGCATAATTAATATCACAGCAATGATTTGGGTCATAAGAGTTTGTCTCAAAATGCGTGTCCAGTCTTGCGTTCTAGAGGTCTTGCCTCTGCAGTAAGGACTGAAATTGCAAACTTTGTCCTTGCTGAGTCTGAAGTTATCTTCTCTCTTGTGAATTCTTAAATGGTGTCTTGCTTCATTCTCTAATGGAATGCTTTTGCTTTTGTTGCTGCAGGAAGCTCTGTATGTTAGCTATCCATATGGAACTGAACAAAAAAGTTTATGATTGGAATACGACCGCTGACCCGAGCCAACAATACTCACTGCTGCTCCAGCACACACTGAGGAAGAAACTTTTTTTCCCCACTTAACTGCTGTAAGAAAGTACATATCTGAAACGGTTAACAAGAAGCATTTGCTATGATGCAAACAGTCTCATGCATACTTTTACTTTATGCATTGTTATTTCATGTATATCTAAAGTGCTTGTTGCTTCCAAACAGGAATTTACAAGCATTTTAGTGTGCTAAGACACTAGATTTTATATTTTAATATAGTACTCTCTGAAAGCTTGGATGAGAATAGTAGCTATTGTATAGCAGTGCAACATATCTTGCTACTGAGTACAACAGGTAAACAGAGTGGAAAGAGGTCTAAACTGCATAGCTGTTGGGTTTTCCAAGAAAAAACAAAAGTGTTCTTACTATTTCATTGGTGGTTTTTAACATACCTCTTAGCAGTTAATACTTAAACAAATACAAGCCAGCCCAAACCACTGAAAGGCACTGGTTACTTTCCCCTGCACCTAACAGTGGCAAATGTCTCAGGAAAGCATTCCTAACCAGTAATGCCAGATCTTTGCTAACAAGTTCTGGCTTGCATGCCTCTACAGACTGGCAAAACAGAAGGGAGAGAGAGATGGTCTTTTCAATAATCCGAATTCCATCTGCTTGCTGCATTAAAGATTGCATTGCCGGTATTGTTCACAGCACACAGAGGTTCTATGTTAAAAACTGAGACAGTCTGCCGTGCTTTGGGCCAAGTTTGTTTGCTGCTGATGCAAAAATGAGTCTACATGTGACAGGACATTACAGTAATCTGCCACACAGTTAGAAAAATGCAGGATTTTGGCAGATGTTTTGTGAAAGCTGAAACATGATTCACACTTGTTGCACCAGGCATAGTTGTAAAAAGATACTTCAAAATATTTGAACTTAAATGTAGTATGTAGCAGCCATGTGCCTTTAAGACTGAATTATGTTAAATACCCCATCTTCACTGCTTTTGCTTATGAAAAAGAGTATGCGTCTATTCATTCATTTTTTTCCCAAGTGCTCTTGTTCTTGTGAAAAAAGAAAAGTGAAAATTGTCCTAAATACAAAAGTTTTTCTCCAATGTAGCAGCTGCCTAACATGAAAAGTTCAGTTAACCTGCTTGTTATATAACAGTATAACCTGGATGGCTTGTATTGAAGTTTATTGTCACTGAACTTAGTGGCTGTGTTAGCTGAACCAGCAGTTGTGGTGGCCGGGGGGCCAGAGAGCCCAGGTGCAGAGGGGGCCCGCTGGTGGATAGGCTCCAAAGTGCAAGGCTCCCCTTTACCTCAGTGAGAAAGGCCTCTCCCATTGACCCCATGGAGATTCGGTCTGTCTGATTGGCCAACAGACAGCCCCTTGTATCCCTTAAGAGGATGTAATCCAGCCCCACTCTGTCCCCTCCTTATCCCCACTGGCTGTTGTTGTATTACCCCACTCCCTCCTGTATCCCTGTGTAAGTCTATCCCAAACGGAAGTGTGTCCCTTTGCTGCGCTTCCCTTTGCTGCTTTGCCCCCTGCCCCCTTTGCCCTTTTGCTGCTTTGCCTCCTGCTCCCTTTGCCCTTTTGCTGCTTTCCTCCTTGCCTCGTCCTTTCCCTCGCCCCTTGCTGCCCTGGTCCCTTGGTCCCTTCCCCCCTTGCCTCGCCCTTTCCCCTGCTCCCTTGCCTCCTTGGACTGAATCGAAACAGATAAGCAATAAACTTCGGTGCTCCATGCGAGGGCCGCCTCTGACTCTTTTGCCTCTAGTGACGCCTGAGCTGGCTAGCTCAGTGTGAGCGGCTGTGTGTTTCCATCACACTGGTGAGAGAGCTGGCTTGTGAGGTGCCAAGAAGCACCGCCAGGGGTTCCTTAGCTAAAGGTTCCCTTTGGAACAAGCAGCAGTTTCTCCACCAACACCCACACGGCGATAGTAGGCCACTTGTAAATATTTAATTTTTACTCCTAATATAGTCTCCTATACGGGAAAAAAATTCAAGGCTCTGGTATGCCTTGCTTGGTTTCTGGTTAAGTTTTTTAATGGAAAAAGAGAAGGATACAAAATGACAGATATGAAATCTTAGAAGTTACTTCCTGTGGTGGCTGGTAAATGAACTAAATGGTGAAACAAATGTTTCCTGTGGTTGTAAAAACAAGATGTCATTTCAAGTAACATATACCTAAGTAATGTTAATAAATGTGATCATCTTCACAGATTAACTTCACTTTCCCCTTTCCCTTACTAGCTTTTGCATTTGACAAGCACTTCTGCTACCCTATAGACAACCAAAAGCAGGGAGAATGGAACCAAGAGGAGGCAGATGAGGAAAAGAAATGTGGAAATTTTTAGCAGGAACAAGAAGGGGAATGGTAGGGAGTATCAAGAGAAGAACAAGTAGGGGAAAGATGATTTGGAGGAGAAACACAGTATCAATATTGGAAGAAGAAAGCAGGAAAAAGGAAGTGAGAATAATAATGGTTATCCTTACAGACTCGATGTGGTGAGTTGGTTGATGCTTTGTGGATTGGTTGGTTGGGAGGTTTTGAGTGATGCTAAATGCAACTACTTACTTAAAATACTAGCAGTAGAATATATTCTGCTTTTACAGTTCTGTGACAATGTAAATTTGGTTTGGGGGTTAAGAAGTATGTATGTTCTTTGCCTTACTGCAAGACACAGTAAGTAAAGTCCATGTCCCCTTCGTTAAGAAATGATGCAGAAATGCTGTTTTGAAAACTAGAGGCTCATGCAATTAACCCTTTCAGTGGAAAAGGAAGGGAGTCTCTTTGTGTATGGCTGCTTGCTTGGAAGTAATTACAACCCTCTAGAGAGTTGTGGGGACAGACATGTATTGTGCAGCATTTATGGGTGTCAGAGACTGATTTTTTGTGCTGACCCTCAATAGATTCTTAAACCATAGCCATATGTAATCTATAATCATACATCTAAGCAGTATTTATTGCCTTGACACCTCTTTCAAGAGTGGTATTTGGGTAGGCTGATTCCCTGTACCTGCTGCATAGTGAAAAACAGAGAGTATTTGTGCAGGAGTTTTGTGGTGGCAGTTGTCTGTCACTTCTCCCATAGCTTGTAGAATCATAACTCATAGAATATGCTGAGTTAGAAGTGACCCATCAGGATCATTGAGTCCAACTCCTGGCCCTGCACAGGACACACCAAGAATTCCACCCTGTGCCTGAGAGTGTTGTCCAAACGCTTCTCAAGCTCTGTCAGGTTGGTGCTGTGACCACTTCACTGGGGAGCCTGTTCCAGTGCCCAACCACCCTTGGAGTGAAGAACCTCTTCCTAAAATCTAACCTAACCCTCCCCTGACACAGTTTCATTTCTGAAGTCCTGTCACTGGTCACTAGAGACAAGCGGTCGATACATCTGCCCTTCTGCTTCCCCTCATGAGGATGTTGAAGACTGCAATGAGGTCTCCCCTCAGTCTCCTCTTCTCCAGGCTGAACAAACCAAGTGACTTCAGCCTCTCCTCACAGGGCCTCCCCTCCAAAACCCTTACCATACTTCTGTGTCCCTCCATACACATGATAGGGACTGTCTCTTATTGCTGTACTGCACACATAAAATTTGAGTCTAGAAATGGGTGTGGACTGCATCAAGTTGTCCCTGTATTGCAGATAGTGAAATGATTTCAGGTTAAATGATCCTATAGCCAAAAGGGGAAGAGAATTTTGGATCCATCATGAGTTTAGGGTGTTAGCACAGGAACATAAAGAGTAACATGCTGGTGAAATTTCATGTTCTTGGACTGCCAAAATGTCTAGTTTTCAGAACTTACTATTGAAGGAGATAAAACAAGTCACTCTGCTCCTGCGTTGTCAGAGCTTGGAATAAGGCTGTCGAAGTCACTGCTCCATTTCGCTCAATAATAGTTTTGGTTTCTGAAAAGTGGAAAAAAATTTCCTTGTAGTTCTGTATGTGCTGTATTTGTGGAAGAGGGAAAAGAGAATTGGCAGAATATAGGTGATGCCTTTAAGTGGCTCGGAAGGTGTACTCATGAGGCAGGAGATTCAGTGGTGTTTTGTACCAGACTTAAGTTGCATGGTTTTTCTCAGCCACCTACACTGATATGGCTGAGCCATAAACTGAGTTTACTTTGCACTGTTACATATTTGTGTATTACAGTGGTTGCCAACTCATTATCCAAAAAATAAGCTATGTTCAAGAGGCAGTTACGGTGCTAGCACTTGTAGATGGAACATGTTGCATGGCTGATCTCCGCTTTCAACTCTCCATAGGAAGTAACAGTGGCTTCTATTACAGATACCTGAGTCAGAGAAGCTTTTTATGGGAGTTTCTGAGAATTCTTCTCTGCTCTCCAGAATTTTAACTTTATGACATGCAGGATGGTATTGCCAAGAAGAGGCTGCTATCTGTGTGGATGATCTGTGTTCCATTTAAACTAAATCTCCTGTACTGAATTATTTGACAGCTTTTCTGTGGCTGGTTTAAAGAATGTCTATTTTTCAGCTTCTGTATTAGAAACAATTATACACTATAATTCAATACAAATGCTGGGTTTCAAGCTGATACTCTGAATAAAATTTCTGTATGCAGTCAGACATTGTCCCTGTCTACCTCTAGACCATAGAATAACTCTGAAATTCTTGGTCTATTTACCCTGTAGACCTCTATAACTTGTTAAATTTGGCTGTGAAGTTCTCCAGCTCTACAACAATGAGCTGACTTAATAAAGGACAGCAAGTGTTATAGCTTCAACAGATAACTTGGCTGCTCTTCGTGTGTTGGACAACTTTTGGTACGAGCAAGAAGATGCTTCCCATCCTGTCTCCATTGACCCGAGAGTGGGGGGGATACAGGTGACCCCGGAGATGCTGAAGGCTCCGAGGAGCCTGCACTGAGCAGAGTCTGCTCACCTTCCTCCTCCTCCCGCTACTGCAGCGGACACACAGACCCGCATACAAATGGTAGTGCAGCCCTGCCCCCCAAGCACCGCTCTTCAAGCTTCCTTCCACAAGGAAAACAAACATAAAAATAATGCGCTTAAAATGTTTGAGGCCTTTTTGCGATGTTGGCTGCTTTAAAATGGCTTGGCAGCAAAAGCGGAACGAATTATGGGTCACCTTCTTGCACTTCGTACCGGGGGCGCTGCCCGAAGCTTTTTCCCGGATGCCTGGCAGCGTCCCCCGAGGCCGAGGGCGGGCGGACTCCGGCCGCAGTTTGCCCGGCGGGACAGAGCTGCGGCGGTGCCGCTCTTCGTGCAAGCCGTCGCGGGCGCTGGCGGCCGTGCCCGCTCCCCGGCCGTGCCCGGCTCCCTCCGTCGCACCCACCTAATCCCACTTTCCGCCCCGCTGCTGACGCCGCCCCCTCGCCTCCCGCCTCGGGCAGGCCCTGGGCACGCCTCGCCAGCCGCAAAAGGGACCGCGAAAGGAGCGGCGAACCGCCACGCCAGGTAGCTGCCGGGAGAGCGCTCGGGATCGGAATTCGTGTAAGAGGTACCGAAAAGGGGCTGAAATGGAGCGGGAACGAAGGAAGGGTCCATCTCCCGAGCTCGGAGCTCGTTCCCGCTCGCTTTTCGTGTGGCTGCTTCCCGGCTGCCCGCGTGGCCCCCGGGCTGCTCCTCTCCCACGTGGGCCTGCGGGCTGAGCTTCCGGCATTTGCGGGCGCTCCGTGCGTTTGCACTATATTGACATCTTCGGGGCAGTGCTCCAGTCAGTAAAACTTTAAGCAAAACAGAAAAGATAGTTTTACAATCCTTACCCTGCTTATTTTATACGATTTTCCTTCTCTGAGGCGATATCTGAAAGCATACATTAGAGACGCAGATTCGCTACTTTTCTGTGTCTATGCCCGGCTGGGTCCAGCTATGAATGTGCCGCACCAAGCCCTGGGCAGAGAGCAGATCCTGCGCTGATTGTGCTCCTTCATGTAGAAACCTTTGCTTCCAGCTGCTCTAAACACAAGATTGAAGACCTCCGAGCCAGAAGACACCTTCCTTCTTACCTATTTAACCTTCCACGGGCAGAATAGAACTGCCTAGGCTACATGGAAGAAGTTGGTGTAGCTGAAGGTTGATTAGTCTCTATCAAACCTCAGTAAAATTCAGTTGCTTGTGCAGAGCCTATTTAGACTGAGCATTGAGTGCTATTACATTTACACTGAAATTTACTTGTAAAGGGAGGCTTATAAGGGTTTTTCTATGCCAAATGTCAAATACAACCTGGAAGCAAGTTACAACTGGGAGTGGATGGATATTCCACAGCTTCAGCTTGGGTGTCAGCCTTGTAATAGAGGAACACCTCCCTGCTACAGCCAGAGAACAAGAAGCCTTTGGACTGCAGATCAAGGAATATGCATGAACCACTGTGCTGTCTCCATTAATAGTTGTAATAAGTTACTGCAGGGACTCTTCCTGGTTACAATGGAGAGAAGCGAAGATCTGAATGTGGAAGATGTTTAAAAGAAAAGGAAATTCAGACCTTGAGGTCATCTAGCACAGTATTTTGCTCAGAGCAGGGCTAACTTCAATTATAGACTGGGTTGTTTGGAGCTTCTGCCAAATGTGGTCTGTTTTGTAGTTTTGTGTTTAGAGAAGGAAGTAAATTTCAAATTTATTTAAAACCTTAATTTATTAAGAGGTAATTCAGGGCTTCCAAACAGTCATTGGGTAAAATTTTAGTAGAAGGATTGCTATATTGAAGATTCAAGTGTTACTAGTGTTTGCGTTCTGCTTTCAGGCAGAGAGACTGTTGGTTCCAGCAAAATGGAGAATGATGACAGCTTGAAGTTCCATCAGCAGCTTTTTCTTATTAGTGAAAATCTGGTGACTGAAGATGTAGCAGCTTTAAAATTTCTCTGTCATGACTTGCTGCACCTCAGTAAACTAGAAGGTGTGAAGTCAGCAGCAGACATCTTTAAGCTTCTTATGGCTCAAGAATATCTGAATGCAGAAGACACTTTCCTACTAGCTGAACTCTTATACAGAATTAAATGTCACTCCTTGCTCGAGAAACTTGGTTACACCAAGGAGAAGGTACAAGAACGTCTGCATGAGAAGGGAAGAGTATCTCCATACAGGTAAGCTTGCAGTGGAATTCTATTCCCTCCATTACTGCTATCTCTGCCATACTGTATTCTTTTCCATTTTTAAATTCTTAGATTGCCTTTGGTTTTTACACCATCTTCTGTTCCACTTTTATCTCACTGCATCTCTGTTACAGGCAGATGCTGTATGACTTGTCAGAGAACATCACCAATGAGATGCTGAAGGAAATCTTATTCCTCCTGCAAAACCGTCTTCCAAAGCAGTGGATAGATCTTGTATGTGAGGAGTGAGCCAAATGTGTATATGGTGGGAAGGGAAGAAGGAAGTGGGGAAATAGGAAAAGTGTGAGAAGCGTTTGGCAGAATAGAGCAGAACATGCAGAATATGCATAATTAAATAATGTGCAACTAGACTGGTTGTATTCATAGGGATAGCAAGAAGGAAGATGTTGACAGGCAAGAGGAGAATTTGGCCCCTTGTGCCAAAGTCAGTCACTGACAGTTCTCTGTCTAGCGTCAGATTATAAAAAAGTGACAAATCAGATCTTTGCCCTGCTTGAGCCATATGCAAGGGAGATTCATGTCCATATGTCATTGGTACTGTTTCACAGCAATGAAGGCTTCTTGAAGCCAAGAGCCATTAATATGGTTTGAGTGAATCTGTTTAAACAAGACCATACCAAATAATAACACAACCAGTGGCTTTCCGTGAAGCAACATTTCTGTTTTAACTGTGATGTGAAATTGACTGGTCCTTGTTGGTAGGGAGCAAAGCAGATAATAATGTGATTGTTTGAGACAGGGCTGAGAGGCAAGGTTTGATTTCTAAGGAACAATAACTATGTTTTACTTTCTCCTTTTGGCTGTCAGTCTGCTTTGGATTTGATGACTTTCTTGGAAAAACGGGGCCTTTTAACTAAAGACAATGTACAGATACTGGAGGACGTCTGTATGATCGTTTCACCTGATCTCCTGGAGACAATAGACTGCTACAAAAAGGCAAAAGGTGGGAAATTCATGGTCTAGGAGTAGGTTTGCTAAAATGCAGGAAACACTAGAAGGGTCTGGGCAACTGAACTTAAGCTCGTATGTGTGTATTGCTGAAACAGGAGCTAGAGTGGCGTAAATCTGGCGGAAGAATTCCTAGCTTGCATTATTTCCTAGCTGAATCCCTGAAATACAGGGATGTGCTGGAATGTCTGAGGCCACACAGAGCAGCCCAGAACAGGCTAGGAAACTGAAAATCTACTTATAGTTATGTCCCATTTCTCCATTTCCTTATTAATAGTATTGAGATGATGACGACTGTCCTGTAAAATGCGCTTTGGGATCTATGAATGTGCACTACATAAAAGTAGTTGCCTGCTAATAACCTGGCAAGACAAACTGTGTGCATGTGTGTTGATACATGGGCTATGAGCACGCAGATGATTTCTGTTTTTATATTAAGAAAATATGAGATTTATCAGCGATTCAGGATTCTTCATAAATACAGGTAATTTCTAAGCTGATTTCCAGATGAAAAATTCACTTGAATGTCTTGGTTAGAATCTATCCTTGTACCATGGATATCTTTGTTCTGCAATATCCATACTAATAGAAGCCTTGCCTTTGTAAGAAGAATAGATATAGAAAAATAACCAGAAAACGTTCAAAATAGATCCATTGAACATGACCATACTATCTTGTATGGAGGAATTATTCCTTTCAATGAAACAGTATTTCAAATACAAAAAGTGATGTATTGTAGCTAAACTCCTTTTTGCTGCATCCATAAATATTGGATTTATCTTCATAAATACCTATGCTGGGTTTTTTTTCTAGATAACAGGGCAGCTAATTTTACACAAGGCTTGCCTGAAACAAAACTGGAGCTGCGTGGAGAATTCAGCAATGTAGAAAATGAATCCCAGGTTTGAGACAATCTCTTAAATCCTTTTTTAATACCTGAGGGTGTGAGGTTTTCATCCTCTCGCAAATGACATTTATCTTGCAAAGACTTGTGAGATATCTGTGTGTCTCGTAAAGTTTCTTGACTTGACTGATAAATTGGAAAGTTTCAAAGAATATTTTAACCTCAGAGGCCAGAAATTTAACAATATTGAAAGGTGTGTTGTAGGCAAAATGGATATAATACCTTTGAAGTTATTCACACATCAGTGCATGTGCTTATCTTCCTGATAAAGGCAAAACATTTTACATTTGTCAAAGTTGTGCATTTTGGAGATGGCAGTAGAATGTGCAAGACAGAGACAAATGGAGCTTCACGGTTCTCACTTTTTGAATCTGGCTTACAAAAGGCCTCAGGGCGTCTTGAAATTAGAAGCGATAAGGGGTAGCATGCAAAGCCCTTGCTAGAAGAATTAAAAGGAGGCAAGAGTTTTTAGTAAGCTATTGCAGAGGTCTTGGTACGTGAGAAAAGATCTCTTCTGTGAGATCTCTTCCTAGAGGCCTTATGTGCACTCTTTAACCACAGCAGTGTAACCACTGAATTCTCCCTCTGGCCTTTTCTTTGTGGTGACCATGGATATTGAAGGAGCAAGTTGCTCCATTTGTTTATAGCTATTTAATTTCTTGAAGTTCTGTGCTACAACAGCTTTTCATCACCTGATGCTCGGACTGCTGTAGCAAAGCTGTTGAAGGAACTTGTAGTGCTGCCTTCATTTTGTTCTACTAAAATGCACAAAAGGAGGTGCATATTGCTCTCTAGTGAGCAGGAAGGGACTGCAGTGGATGGAGTTTTTTATTTCAACCCAAGGTTGGATTTAAATACATGGTACTTGAAGTTTTGGTACTTCTGAGCTTTAAAAATGTTCTTTTTTAATAGTGGGAGGTAATTTTAAGTCTTAGCAAAAAAACTGGTAGTGTGGCAGGTTCATGCACTTCTGAGATTTCTGTTCTGCTTGCAACCTTTTCCAGTGGATCAGTATGAATTACCTGCTCCAGGTATTCAATGCTGTTCTCAAAAAAACCCAACTCAGATGTCTAACATCGTGTAGTTTCACTGTGAACCCTCTGCCAGGAAGCTAAAATACTGTTTTGACATTGGAAACAGTTGGGGACTTCTGTCCCCATCACCAACTCCGATTGCAGAGTTTGGCTGCTGAATCCTGCCTTTTGCATACAGATGAGAACCCAGATGCTAAACCCTTCTACAGTTTGATAGGATGGTGACAGTGTGCTTGGAGTTTCACTGATGTGTTTTCACACAGGGAGGCACCATTGAGTTCCAGATGTTCAAAAACAGCCCACAGCCTTAGGTGCCTCTAACTCCTGGACACCAATTCTGTGACATGTTAAGGAAATATGTGTAAGTTGAATAAATTCATTGAAACTGTAAGCTTTTTTCTTCTCCTGTCTACAGGCTATGACAAGCTACAAAATGGATGGGCCACACAGAGGATTTTGTCTCATTATTAATAATGTTAACTTCAGTAGTTCTCAGAGGAAGGGTTCTTGCAAAGATGCTGGTAAGTTACTGAAGTGAGATTTTTGGAGGATTAGTCTCTCTGTTTCCTCAGGTGAGATGATTATGTAATATTGCTCTATATTTTATTGTCTATGGTTAGTTAATATTCTAAAAGAGTAAAGTGTTTGATATGTGTTAAAATTATGTCCTTTGTGTATCCTAGGGGACGAAGGGTTAAAGGATGAGTAACCACTGGGTTTTTCAGTTGGATTATTCTTGAATAATTTTAAGAATCTCTTTTTACTTATCCTTTATCTACAGCTATAGTAAAGAACTAAAACTAAACTAAATTAAACCATCATTCTACCTAATATAATGCAAAATTCCATAATCAAGCAACTCTGTGCATACTTACTACTTTGTTCTGCTTTCTTTATTTATCTTTTATATATGGAACTCTTAATAGTCAAAACTGCAACTGGAAAATAATGATGTGAGGAAGGTTTTGAAAGATCTTATCTGAAACTGGGGAACGGCAGATTCTTCGTATTTTCAAGTGTCATTTGTGTGCTCACTTACAATGACAATGTATGCACTATTTTCTGAAACTTTTCTAGAAAAATCCAGGAACTCTGTGTTTGAGCTGATGCCATCTTTTTTTATTCCAGCCTTTAGTTGGTACTAGTAAGAAGATCAATCTGCAGAAGTGTCAGGGTATAAGGTCTTTTCCCCTCCAAGATTAGCTTGCATGGTGATTTCATAAAATGTTTTTCTCTTGCCTTGACATTTCCTTTTATTTTTCCTTTATTTACAGAGCAACTGGAGAGAGTATTCACATGGCTTGGTCTGGATGTGAAGACTTACACAGATCTGACGTCTGAGGATATTATAAATCTCATGGAAACTTGGCAGCATGAGCAAGATCACAAAGACAGGAACTGTTTTATATGTTGTATTCTGTCTCATGGAGAGTCAGGAGCAGTCTACGGGACAGATGACAAACTTGTGTCGATCCGCGTGCTTACGTCCCACTTCACTGCCAAACAATGTCCCCAGCTGGCTGCAAAACCCAAACTCTTCTTTATCCAAGCATGCCAGGGTAACAACATACAGCATCCTGTCTATGTTGATACTGATGGACAAACTTCTGACTTGTCTTCCATGCACAAGAGAGTTTCTCTTTTTGAAAGTATTCCCGAAGAGGCTGATTTCCTCCTAGGCATGGCCACAGTTGATGGATATGTCTCTTTCCGGCACATTGAAGAGGGTACTTGGTATATTCAGGCCCTCTGCAGCAAGCTGCAGTTGTTGGTACCAAGGTAAATACTTGGCTTACTGCTCTGATTAAATTTTTCTTCTCCAAAGGGAGTTCATCTAGGAACACTCACCCGTATTCTAAGGTGGACGGAATTAGTTAAAGTGATGGTTTTACACTGATAAATTTACATTAACTCTGCTAGTACCATACATGTAATCTGAAGAATGTGAAGTTTATTGTGAAAAAACACTTGAAACCTCACATCTGTAATCTTTAAGGCAGTGCAGTTTCTTGAGTGGATATAGGTAAAAATATTTTATTCCACGATTTTTCTTTATTGGTTGAATTAAGCAAGACAGAGCAAGAAAAGGTCTTTAGTTTTTAATATGACTCAAATGAGGACAAAAGAAATTTGGAGAAAAGGATGTGTTTTCTTTTTTGTGTTTTAAATGTTCATACTGTATCTTCTAGCTGGTCAGGGAGATGTTAAGTGGATTGCCTTCTGCTCACTAATACGTAATTTTTTTTTTCCTCTCCTTCTGGCTGTAGGGGTGAAGATATTTTGTCAATTCTTACACAAGTTAACAAAGATGTGGCCAGACGTGTTAGCCCTTCACGGACAAAGAAGCAAATGCCACAACCAGCATTTACCTTAAGAAGAAAACTTATATTCCCAATACCTACGGCCCCTCCTCCTTCAGAGCAACATCAAGGCTTTTAAAACACATCATTTTATCATCTCATTTAAATGCAGTTCATCACACTACCTGTTTTAAGACAGTTACCCAAAATCCAAAGGATCTGTTAGCTTCGATGCAAGGCCTCATAAATTTTTTGTCAAACAAACTGTGAAACTGGAGGAGACACAATTGAAACATTCCACGTGCCAGCTATTTATATCATCTACATATTCAGAGTTATCAGTGTTGGACGAACCACGCTTCTGTCATGTTTAACATTTTTGTACCTGCACAGGCTGCAGATACAAAAGGCTTTTCCTGGCAGCATAGGGATTGAATGTAAGATTTTATAGCTAAACCAGGATTGTTAATGGTCTGGTTTAGACTCATCACATTTTATTTTGCAGGCTAACAATTTTAAATTCTGTTTCTGAATCCACTAGCTATGTTCATAGAGAGAAAAAAGTGGGAATGAAGAGACAAAACCTTAAGTAGTAAGTGGAAAAAGATTTCTTCCATCTCTAATGAAAATTACATTTAACTTAATAAAGAACCAGTTACCAACTGAAATGAGCAATTTGTTCTGCAGTATACACTGATACCTTCAAATGGCTAACATAAACTTCATGTGCAATGAAGTTTTCCAAAACTGAGTAAAGCCAAAATGCTGCTTATTATTCCCTCTGTGAAACCTTGTGAACTGTTATTTCCCCATCGCTTCTGAGAAAATTTAGGTAGAAGATTTGCATGCTATGAAATACAGCAGTCAAATCAACTTTGTTAAGTATTACATTTTTGAATTATCATTTGTTGGTTTAGGATCTAAAATGCAGCCATTTGAGAAAGCTCCTGTTGACTAAGCTGCTAACAGAATTTTGTGAGTTAACTGAAATAATGCCATGTTGTTTTGTTATGAGCATTTATTATGGATGCCTGTGTCTTTCCTGTTTGTTACTGCATTAAATTCATACTTTTTAAGGGCTTGGTGAGATAAAAATTTTTTACTGGGGTAAGGGTTTATCCTTGTTTCTGACTGATTCCTGCACTTTGTTGGGCTGCACGAATCTGTGAGGTTTTAACTGCTTCAGGGTTTAAGCTGAAGTGAAACTTTAGTTTCTTTTATCAAAACACTCATTGTCATATATGATTAGCAATACCTTAAGGTGAAGATTGGAAAGAGTACTATCTAGTGCTGTTGGATGCAATTTCTAGCTTGCACTATTTTTAGGAGGGGAGTTTTGCATTATACAGAGCAATGAAAGGCAGCCAGTTTTCCAAAACATGGTGGTCCCTTTATGATAATGAAGTGGTACTTGGGTGACCCATTGCATTTTAAGTCTTCTGGGTTAGCATGGCTGCCACACTTGAAGTCACATTTATGCCCCAGATAAGAAAAATGTTTCATCCTTTAGTGGAATATATAACATTGGGATAGAATTGTGATGTTTCTGGCTTGCTGTTACTGTTCAGACTTGATGCACTCATTTTGCATGTTTAGGAAACAAATGAATTTTTACCAGTATGGAGTAATCATTGACCTTGTTTTGCGGGATCTTGTTTCTATTTTTAGTTTGGTAGACAGGGAGTGTCATCATGCTCTCTTGCTTTCTCTGTAGAAACTTCTGCCTGGGTAATCTCCAGTTAAATCATAGGTAGGTAAAGGCAGTCAGAAGAGTCTGAGCTTACTTCTGCCTTGAGTTCCGTGGGGGGAGGGATCCACGCTTGTGAAGTGTGAAAGGCTGCTAAAGTCTCCCTTGCTCATAAGAAGTTTGTTTAAACAAAGTTCACACTACCCTGATTTAGACTATTTAGTGTGACTATTTCACTTGTGCGTGTCGAGGGCTGTGTTTGTGGCTGCACGCTGTAATGCCTGGGTGCATGCAGTGGTACTGGTCAGCACCAGGCCAAAGGAAGGGCAGGCTTAGCCCTGGGACTGCAGCTGCCATCTGGGCATTTCTGTGTGATCTCCTGCAGTGTATTGTGAGATGGAAGTTTGAAACTCTTGGGGAGAGTGGGTCGGTTTTGTACAACTTAGGTATTCATCACTCCTTGCTGTCCACACTACACCTTCCCTGTAACTCCAGTGATGCAGAGCTGTGCCAGAAAGAAACCAGTCACAAACAAACAAGCAAACAAACAAACAAACGTGGTTGGTTGCTGTTGAGGCTTACCGATAGCATAGCGACACATGCCCGTGTGTGCACTCTCCACCTACAGAATTAAGGAAGGGTTGTATCTTGTGCAGCACCTCTACAGACAGATCTAAGTGGAATTAGTGTAAAAAGAGTCTTCTGGGGAAGTTGATATCTTGGCAAGATCATGATTTTAAAATGGAAATCAAGTTTTCTGGTATCCTATCCCTCCTGTCATTTTTGTGCAGGAGCTGTGTATCCCGCCTTGTGCCAGTGCAGGCGACAGTCGCTACAGTTGCTGAGCAGGCAGGAGCCGCAGCAGTTTTTCTTCCTCAAGATCACCCTTTCTAGGGAGATGAATTGTTGGCAGCCTGTACAAGGAAAAGATTGGGTCACTGAGACAGTTCTGGAGGAAACCAGAGTGCAGTGGAGCCAAGGGAAATAAGGGAGAGTTATTTATCAAAAGGACAGGAACATTTCCAGGAAGGGCGAGGGAGGAAGAAATCAAAAGTGAAACTAATAGTGCCAAAAGGGGTGGTCCTTCAAACTGCTGTATGAGGAGAAGCCATTATCTGTTTGTCACAGTGCATATCACTGCACGGTGGCTCTTTCAGACTGCAACTCAAGTCTTGGTTCAGGTAAGACACAGAAGAAATGATGGAGGGAAAGAGATGCTGAGACTTGGAATGACGTGGAGACAAACATTTTCGACCTGAAGATGAAAGAATATTCGTGGCGTTCCTCTGTGCTGCTCCCAGCCTTTGGATAATGGCGCAATTCCTGCGAGTGAAACAAGTTTTTCTGATCTGGTACTAGAGCGTGCCTTTTGGAAGGAATTTGTAAGCCTCGTTCTATCAAAGGGTATGTTATAATTTTGAGTTTGTAAAGATAGATAGGTTGAAATCTACGAATGACTGTTTTCATTGCAAAATGTTAACAAATTTTGGCTCTCCTAACTCTCTTCATAATGCTGCCTCGAGGGTCTGCTGAGAGTCTGGTAGCGATACTGAGCGCTGTTTTATTTCCTGCCGCGTGGAAGATTCCAGCAACTTGCATGCTAGGAACTTCTTCATTGAAGGCTGAGTTCTTTACTTCAAAGAGAGCAAAGATGTAAAAAGTTAATTATTGTTCAAATTCTCCTCTAAATGGGGAAGTATATTACATAAATAATTTCAGAAGAATGTTTAGTTGTTGAGTTCCCTATGTTTACTGAGTGCTGCTACTGAATTTGGTGCTAATAGTTGGCTTTTTTCTTAATTTAAGAAATATCTTCCTGTTAAAAACAAGCTGGGGTGAGTTGGAGAGAGACTTCGGAGAAAGGGGGTAAGTCATGGCAGATCTGGTGACACAGCAGGACAGTGGGACTGAGATATTTTAAATGAAAATATATAGATTTAGCTATCTCTCATTGTCTTTTAATTAGGATTTGTGTATGAGAGCAATATGCTGAGCTGTGCTTTATGCTAGAAAGCACTACGTGTGCTGCTTAGTTGTTGCTGTAAAACAAAAGCAAAACCTGATCACCTTCATGGCTTATTTACCATTTTTTTCTCACAAGTTCTGTAATAATCAGTGCTCTGAAAACAGAAGCATGAAGTAGCGGAAGTAGGGATCTCCTGTTTTATTAGTATTTTATTTCATTGTAACATACTTCTGGGAAGTCATATGACAATACCGTATCATAGAAAAGGTGGAACTTTCCTGGAACTTTAGAGACTGGCTGTCTCACTTTCTTCAGAGTTGTCTTCCCATGTAAGTGATGTAAAATTATTACTACTACTATTATTATTATTAATTTTACTTGTATCAGTTGTGTCTTTAAGTTAGCAAACTGGGAGAAAAAGACAGTGGCCGTTAAATATTGTTCTAATTGTGTTCTCTGTAATTAAAGACAGGCTTAAATGTAACGTATAGGTGGCACATCTCTTCTAACTGCAATAATTTGATGGGTTTGAAACTTACAGCTTTTGAGAAATAAAATGAAAATTCCCATCACAAGAAAGATTTGCTTTTATAAGCAATATCCCTTGTATCTTAAATGAAAGATGTGATTTATGTGAGAAAGAAGATAACTTCATAACTAGCTACCAAGAAAATACTATTCTTTCCTGTGTGGTTATAGAAATACAAAGTCAGGTAATCATTGAATCGTGAGGTTAAGCACATTCAGATACCACTGGTTTTTATGGGCTAAATGATATGGATTCTTGCCTGTTTAAAAGTTCAGTTTGAATGGATTTAAAGAAAACAGTACTTTGGGGCAGAACACAAATTGTATGTGCTGTGTCACAACACATTTCGCTGTTTTATCAGTTTATTTGAAATATAAAGGTTTAAGATTCAGTTGTACATCCACTCTTGCTAATCCACACAATGCTGACCAAGGGCATGCCACGAAAAGCTCCTTTGCTGTAGGGTGGTCCTTAAAGGAGAGCAGAATACAATTATCTGCTAATTATTATTACCAGTTAGCCAGCTGGGCTACTTTGGAGTATTGTTATTGAAATATTTTCAGTAGCAGTAAGTAAAATGGATTGCAGTATTCCGGTAGTGTAGGAGTAGGAAGTTCTCTTTCGTCATTGTTGACTTTGCCAGTGTCTCTCTATAAGACAAGAGACCTCTTCTGAATGCATTTATATGGTTTCTCTTCAGAGATTCCCAGGTGTCTTACACCTAGGGCAGAGAGAATAAAGTGGCAAATGGGTCTCTATTACTAGACGGAAGTGGAGACAAGTCCTTTAAGTGTCAGCTGTAGGCGACCAGACCTAAGGCTGATTCGTCTCAAACATTCTGAGCATTGCTACAGGAAAGGTGTGGTCAGAGGAGAGGGCCCTGTGGCGGTGGGGCAGCGCTGTGCTGAGCCGACTCCCTGCTCTGCTCTGAGACTCGTGCTCCGTGCCCCAGCCCCGCTCACTTCCTGGGGAAGGGCTGGCTGTGCACGCGTGAACAAAACGCACAAGTCTAATTTAGACAATGGACATGCACCAGGTTAACCAGAGCAAGACATGGATTGGGCACACACCCCCACCCCCCTTTATTCTCTCTTTTCTCTGTCTCTCTTTCTCCATCTCCAGACTGTCCACGTGGCAGCATCAACACAGGATCTAAGGACTGGGGATATTCTTTGCTTTCTTCCCTTTCTTGGCTTGCACAGCTATAATATTTTACACCGTATTCCATTTTGAAATTTGTTGTGGGAGGGGGGAGCTTGTGGAGATTTTTGTAGCTTGTGAGCCAGCACCTTTGTGTAGTGGTGGTGTGGCTTGCAAGACAGCACCTTTTGAGGAGTTTGTTGTGGGAGTTGTGAAGTGGTACTGTGCAAAATTAAGGGCTTGTTAGCCTCCACTCTTGAGGAAGTGTATTGTATAAATTTAAGGGCATGTTAGCCCTTTTGAGTCTAAATATTGGGCTGGTTGCTGCAGTTAAGAAGACGGTACAATCAAACAATGAGAGTTCCTGACACATGTCCGGTGTCTTTGTTCAGCCTGACAAGAATTTATAACAGACACCTACGTGCCCATGGGTTATCATGTCAGTGGAGGCAGGTCCTTTAAGTGTCAGGGGGAGACAGTTGGAAGGCTTGGTATTTTCTAACTTTCTCTTGTGCTTAAAAGTTGACTCCATAAGCCAAGTTTAATATTTCTAAAGCTGATGGAGATAGTGGAGGAGAAGGGAGGTGGTATTTCATGTTCAGCAAAACAGAGGTAGTTTGATAAGAATCCTTCTGGCCTTTTTAAAAGTGTTGACATGATCTGTATTTGCTTTTAATATTACAAATTAATTGAGAGCCAGGAACTGAGTTTTACTTGATGCAGATAAACCAAAACAGGAAGAGGTGCTTTGTGTATGTTGACCAGAAGCAGTATAAAAAGAAAGGAGAAGCCAGATAGCTTAGAGTAGCTATACTCACGTGGACTCTTAGTTTTGTTATGATGCAAAACCTTTGTTATGGTGTAAAATCTCGTTTATTATATAGTCTGTATTTCAGACTGGCAAGTGGCTGCTTCTCCCAAATGTTATTAAACTTCAGAAAAAACCAAACCCAAACAAAACCAGCAGCATCCTGCTAGGATTGTACATCCTGTACATTGGTACTTCCCACTGTCTAGACACACCATAGGAAGCAAGAATGATCTATGACTTTCTCTGCTAATGTCACTTAGTACAGAGATTTTAATAGTCTTTGTTAAGTCCAGAGAACTGAAAGAGCTAAGCATCAAAGCTATGATAGCAAGACAGCCTGTCTCTATTGAAATACTTCTGATTGCATTATTTATTTTGGGCTATTCTACATGATGTGATACCTCTTAAATAAATCAGGTTGTTGCACTAGTCTTACTGACAAATTAAATCAACTGCTCTTTGTGTTCAGATCCAAATCCTGATGTGAAATGAGTACAGACTTCCAAAAACTGCTTTTTGAAGTTTCTGAGGCTTTGGTCACAGATGAACTGGCAGCTCTTAAGTTCCTCAGCGTGAAGCATGTCCCCAGGAGGAAGCTGGAGGCCATCCGGGAGCCCAAGGCCTTCTTCGAAGTGCTGCAGGAGAAAGACATGATCGGGGCGGGGAACCTGTGCTTCCTGAAGGAGCTGCTCTACCGGATCGGCCGGATCGACCTCCTGACGGCCCAGCTGGGCTCCAGCCGGGAGGAGATGGAGAGAGAGCTGCAGGTCCCCGGCAGGGCACAGGTGTCAGCTTACAGGTGAACACAGAAGCGTGAAGAATGCAACGGTTCAGTGTCAGCTGTCTTTTCTGTCTGCACTGTTGTCTTAAGAATATCCCAGCATAACTGTATTTATTACACAGGAATTCCTGCCACTGCGAGTTTTACGTTTTGCAGTTCAAATGTTTAATTGTGGTGTTTACTTATTATAGCTTTCTTGAAGGTCTCTCTATTCTTTATTGTCAGGCAACTGCTATATGGAATTGCAGAGGACTTGGCTCTAGAAGATGTCAGAAGTGTGAAGTTCCTGCTCCAAAAACAATTGCCAAAGAACAAGCTCCAGGAAAATGCTGTATGAAAAGTGATCTTAAGAAGTTTTTTGCAAGGCTAATTCAGAGTCCTCTAGTTCTTGTAAGAAGGGAGGAACAAGAAAGCAGTCTGCTGTCATGAAAATCTGGTTTGAAAGAATTGTGATGTTAGCTAATAGCTGCTGTGTGAAAGAATGGACCCTTATTTTTTTCACTGTATCTTTGTCTTTTTTGCTCTTCTGATTATTTTTTCTCTCCACCACCTGTCTCCTTAATCTTGTCTTCTTGCAAAATCCATCACACTCTTCCTTTAATCTTTGCTTGGCGTTTATAAGACAAACGTCTTTATAAGACATATGCTATACCTAAGAAGAGTGATGTTTGCTAAAGGAAAAACAATGTTTTGGAGACAGAAAATCAAGTTCTAATGTGAGTTCAACCACAAATTTCTGTGTGTCAATGGGTAAATTTTCTTCTTTATTGTAATTTGGAGTAACAACATATTGTTAACTTTCCCCCAAAAGTATTAAGAGGTTGGGTGACCTAGTTTAATATTTGTAAGTAATGAGCAGTGTTATAAAAATTCTTGGTATTATTAAGAACCTTTCTTAAAAGTCCTATTTGTATTGTGGCACCTAAAGGAAAATTAGCAGATTTACCTCCAACTTGGTGGACAGTTGAGCTTTAATAAACAAAATGAGTGCCAAACAGCTTTCCTGTAATAGAAAATGCAAAATGGCATAGCTAAAGGACTTAGCAGCACTTCATCAGAACACAAAGCACAACAGGATGTCATGTTATCCTCATCAGTGCTTTGTACTGCTGAAACAAAGCAGGATAGCCTAGTTATAGGCAATTTCTAATTGTCCTGCTTTAACCTTAGTGATGATGTGTTTATTCAGTTGCATTGCATCTTGACCCTTGCTTTAAAGAGGTTTGGAGGAAAAAGTAATAGGTCTTTAGCTGGTCAGTCTCTGGGAATGAGGATGTTGTCCCTGCTCTGTTGCAGAAGTGCTTGATAACTGCAGTTATCAAAGGTCACTGGATGAGTTTGGGTTATGTGTTTTTGTTTTACCAGTCAATGTTGCAGGTCTTTCTGGAAATGGAAGTAAATGGGATAATTAAAGAAGATAACCTGACAATACTGAAAGATATATTACAGAGATTTAGACCTGACTTAAAGAAAAAGATTGATGCCTATGAAGAAATAAAAAAAGGTAAATTTATTTAATCTGCTGTTTAAGAACAGAGATGGGATCTTTTGTGGTTTTTATGGCTCCATCCTTGGCAGCTTAGAAGTCCAGGGATAAGGGAGAGACCTTACGGTGATGCCTTCATTTGGCATCAGTGGCATCCTAGGATAGGCAGAACAGCTCTGGAGAACTCTGGTTTCTGAACTTTTCTGCTACTTCATCATCCCATCATGGATTCTTAAATCTATCCTTGAAATATGTTCTGTCCCTTGTAAATGGTCTTGTTCCCCCTTCTCTTTGCCTTAAATGCAATTTCTCTGTTCAGGAAAAAGTGCGGTGCTGGTTTTGGACCAGCATAACTTCCAAGTCACTGTAAGAGACAGGACGTGACAGTTGACTTGGAGAAAGTTGTGTTGGGGGGTTTGTCAGCATTATCTTTTGTTAGCCAGGCCCTTTGCTCGTAGTCAAAGGGAAGTCCCTGAAAACCAGGCACTTGGCTGAAGTGTAGCTTTCTGTAACCAGATGGGAAATTTCAAGGAGTTCAGTATATCCGGGCTGCTGCAGCTGAGGTGGTGCTTTCTGACACCACAGCTGGGTGTTTCTTTGGGAAACAGGTTGTCTTAGTCAATAACAACTTCCTTCTGAATGACTCAGAACATGAGTGTCCTCAGACAGATTTATACAGCTCATGCAGTACCCTGCAGAGCTACCGAGTAGTTTTCCCTGCATGTCTTTGTGCTGCTGTCTTCTGCTAATGTCTCTAAAAGAGCAGAAAATAATTGCCAAGGGAGGCTAGTGCAAGCAAGTCGTGTGATAGGGGAATGGCTTTTTAGTAGTATTGTTATTATTTTGTCCTCTTGATAAATAGAAAAAAAAGTATGTCGTGTAGATCTTGTTGCCCTGACAATTAAATTTCATCTCAACACATTTTTATAACTTGTAAAATGAGTACTGTGATTCTGTTTCCTTGGTTAGAGTCATGGATTTGATGACATCTTCACTTTTTTCAGAAAGTTGTCTTCAAATAAGTGCTTTAAGGAGATCTTTCATTATGCTGGTATTTTGCATCCTTGCATCCACCCACACAGTAAAGTTCTCTGCAGAAGAGACAGTGGCCTCAGAAGTAAATGGGCCAGTATTTTGTACTATTGTACAAAAATGAGTCTCTTCTTTCACTTATATATCCCAGAGTAGAGGTGCTGGTGAATGGCTCACCTGGGATGACTGTTCACATTCAACCTTTTATTATCTCTATCTTGCTACCAGTAAAAGAGCAGAGAAGCAATGGAGCACAGCCGTGCACAGCTTCTATAATAACGAGCAGTCTGTGACACGGGAGCCGTGCTTGGCCCAGCTCTACAAAATGCTGGTGTCTCACTGGTGTGAAAACCCCCTCCACCTCACTGCTTGTTCTGGCTTTTTGAGTGTTGAAATATGCACAGTGGAAGATTTATCCTTTTAGTTCTAAAATGTTTTGTTTATCTTCTTTATCTTAGAAAATTATTCTAGGGAAGAAGTCCGCTCTCCTATGTCTGTGTCTGAGGAACAAGGAGCAGAGGGGGAGGCAGCACACCAGGTGAGAAATACCTCAAGATTACCCTTAAAGTATTTATCCATCTCTGGGAAAGGGAGCATAAATTTATAACACTAAGCAGGTGGAACAGCCAAGATGGAGGGGTTCTGGCTCTATATGTAGGCCTTGGAACAATTCCTATTTTCCAAACAAGACCAGGCCTTCTTTGTGGGGACCTGGTTGTCAGCAACATTTTAAGCAAGAAATGAATGAACAGTTGAGTGAAGAAAACCAATCTTAATGATAATGGAGACTGAGACATTAAAGTCCTGGCCAGGATACTCCTGGACAGATGGGAAGGGAATAGCAGAACCCACTGCCTCACTGAAATTGCACAAGGACCCTCAGAGGGAATGGTGGGGTGCAGGAACTTTTCCTATGCACGTGCAAATTTGTGCTTCTGGATCCTTTCTCTCAAAATCATATCCTGACCAAAGAGAGAAAGAAGGAGGGGTTCAGGGAGACAAAGCAAATTCCTCTGAAGCTAGATTGTATCCTTAGGGTTTTCCTTTCTTGTTTCTTGGCCTTTGTGATTTTTTTGTGCTTGGATAATGATGGACCAGCAATCTGTATATAGTGTATGTATCATTTGAATGCTTGGCTCTACATTCCTACCTGCTTTTTTTTTGTTTCTGCAGCATAGGAAAATATATAAGATGAAAAATAACCCCCATGGTTACTGTTTGATTCTTAACAACTACGCTTTTAAAAATCCACTTTACAATAGAGAAGGAACACTGCAAGATGGAGGTAAGTACTTTTTAAATCCAATTACTGCTTTGGGTTTTTTCTCTGATAATTCTCTGATAATTCTCCAAAACAATTATCTAATCTTTGCTGTGAAGAAGAAACATGTCCATGGTGCTCCTTGGCCTCCAGAGACTGGAGTGACAGTCACTGTAGCAATTAGAAATACACCCCTTCCAAATTTAGCTGATGGCTTAAAGAAGGATCCACTTTTTGTTCTAGGAAAAAGCATTGTCTTAATTGGTTATATGTACAACTAGTGAAAAAGTGATTATTATTCCACCTTTTCACTTTTTGATTGTTTTTAATTCTTAGCTATCATAGAAAAATATTTTTAAGTCCTCAAATTCTCTTCAATGCTCAAATAAATGCTCTGTAACTTTCATTAAAGCTTGTCTGCCTGCAAGTCACTTTTAAGATAAACAAGAGTAAAAAAGTAAAATCAGATTCCTGAAAGGACATGTCACAGATATTTTAACTCCATCCTGCCCATTTACAGGCTGCTTTCTTCCCAGCTACTTTCTCTCTGCCCACACAACAATCAGGCCACCATTTGCTGAGGGGAATGAGGGACCTCCTTCATTTAAGAGTGGCAGAATTTGTCATTCTAAAGAGGTGGTACTTCTTTAACTCACCAAGTGTTGTTCTTAGGCATCTGAGACTACTATGCAATATATAGTTAAAGCTTGCTTTAAGACAGTAAACTTCACTAATTTGCACCAATACGACATAGAATCTGAAACCTGTTTTTGTTTTAGATAGCATGATACTTAACCCAGTTGTGTTTAAAAAAAATAAAATTAAGCAAATTAGGTATTTGGGTTTTTCTAATAGGATTTGGCAGGCTAAGAGCCAGTCAGGTGAGTTTACTGGTGGGATCTGAACACTTCTGCTAATATCTGATCTACCTCACAGATAGTGATGTTTCAGCATCTTCCTCGTCACTGTGAATGTTTAACAAGTTCCTTCTTATTTTTTTCCCCAGAGGCTGTGAAGGAAGTCTTTAAGTGGCTTCAGTTTGAGACAGTTGAGCACAAGGATCTAGACGGACAAAAAATATATGACACAGTTAAAGAATACAGCAAAAAAGATCATAGAAATATGGACTGTTTTGTTTGCTTCATTTTCTCCCATGGTGAAAAAGACAAAATAAAAGGTGTTGATGATGAGTGCGTAAATATTGAAGATTTAGTCTCCTGCTTCACTGGAACTAATTGTCCTTCTCTTGCTGGCAAACCCAAGGTGTTTATCATCCAGGCTTGCCAAGGCTCTGTACGTCATCCATCTGTTACAGTAGAACCAGACTCTTCTGGACATCTTGAGGTGGATGCTACTCCTTTGCTTTCCATCCCTGATAAGGCTGATATTCTGATTGGCATGGCTACAGTGGAGGGCTGTTTGTCCTTCCGCAGTCGTAAGACTGGCAGTGTTTACATTCAATCCCTCTGTAAGAAGATGAAGTTGCTTTGCCCACTGTAAGTACTATTTTTAATTCTTGTCCATTTGGGGTATTGCAGACGTGCATACTTAAGCATGCTGTCCTGAAACACAGTGTTTTGCATTTGTGCAGTTAATGCTTTTCACCTGCAGGACAGTGGAGAACAGTATTTATTTTGAAACTGTTAGTCTTCTACAGATGAGCCAAAGTATGTGACATCCCCTGGTTTTCCTGTGACAAAACCAAGGTTGTAATGCTGCAACATTACACACAAACAAGTGCATGTATGTGTGTTTTTTAACATTTTTTGACTGATAAATGATTTTTCTTCCAGGGACACCTGATTAGAGGGGAATTTGTTGAGTGATTACACAGACAAAAAAACTCCAGAGTTCTGTAGTCATAATTTTCATTGTTGCCTCCCACCCATCCCCTCATAAACTTCATTTAGAAAATAGAATTTCCCTTCAGATATCATTTTCTCATGGTGTCTAGAAGAAGACATGGAGAATGTATAGGTTTGTTTCATCTTGGTGACCTCTTCTGGCCGTAACCACAGCAATGCTACACAGAGGTTGCTTTTATTTCCCCAAAACACACTGAATTCTGTGGTTATTCAATGGAATGTGCAATTTCAGTGGCAACAGGGTGAGGGAAGATACCAGCCTTCCCTGGGATACCACTTGATTGGAGCAAACACAGATCACCTTTGTCTGAGCTGCAAGTACCACATGTTTCAATGTAACTTCTCTTCATTTTTGTTCAGGCGTATGGACCTCGCAGCCATCCTGACAGAAGTGAACAACGATGTGGCAGGAAAAGAATTAGAAGGATCTAAGCAGATGCCAAAGATAACATCAACACTACTGAAGCAACTGATCTTTGAAGTTCCACAATGAAAAGCAGACAAGTAAGAACACACTCGGTTAGGAATGACATCTGGAGTGGGCTTCGACAGGGAAGAGAATTTACATGAGAAATTATCTGGATCTATGTAGTAGCCCCAGCCCTTTAAGGAGGCATGGGACCTAAATTTTCCAACTTCCGTATTGAATCAGTCTTCCGACACCTGGATCTGTAGGAGTCGGGTAAGGCTGTGGAAAACGACAGATCATCGGGCTTTTTGTCCTGCAGAAGCAGTGGAGTATTTTCAGTCTGGGTTTCAAGTGAGAAGGGACTTTGAAGTAGGATTGTAAGAGTTATTGGAAATGTCAGTGAAGTCCCATTCATGTCTGAGTCATTTTAAGTCTCTGAAATCTGAAAAAAAAAGAACAGATTCAGAATGCTAGATCCATTCCGAGGCAGCATGTGTAAGGTTGTAACTGCCTTAACCAGAGGTGAATCACTGTCTTTGGAAGCTATAATTGTTCATGGAAAATAACATCCTGCTCCAGAAGGACCAAAACCCCATGATTATGTTAGTTTGGTTCTTTTCTTCTAAATATTTGGTTTGGTTTATGTCTATCATTTACTTGAATAAGCAGCCCTGCTGTATAAGTTTTTCAGTAGTAAAGGTTCTCACTTTGTCAGAGCTCTCAGGGCATAGCGTATCTTGAATGACTGTGGAATACTGGAAGGAAGCTCTGTAATCTTGTTTCTGTTAAAATAAATGCTTTTGGTTTTTATACCACCTTGGTTTGCGGTGTGTTCCTCTCTTGGATGAGCTTTCTGAGGAACAGGCAGCATGACAAACACTTTTCCCTCAGCAGAAGTCATTTTGCTCTTGTTGGAGTGTTTGTTGGCAGCCACCCCGAGGGGTAGCACATTGATATCCCTTCAGCAGCAGCTGGAGAAATGGTAGGAAAGAATAAGTTCAGGACTGTCTTGATAATGGCAGCTGATGCCAGTAGGGCCATTGAGTAACTGCTTCCTCTGTGAGAAACTTGCTGGAAGGTGGCAGTTGCTCCAGAAGTGAAGTTGTAAATCTATAGCATTTCTGTTTCTCATATTTCTGTGTCAGAGTTCAGTACACTCAGACCAAGTTCTTTCAGCTGTTCTACATGAGGAGGAATTGGGTATCAAATTTAATTATTTGGTATATTTAGGGCTACACAGGATTTTGATTTGGTAGGGTGAGACAGCTACATAGGTGTGCTCACCATCATGACACTGGACATCCCCAGTCATGGTGGAATGTGGGTGGAAGCCAGCTCAAGCCCATTGCTCTTTTCAAAGATTAAATATTTTATCAGTTGTCCAGGTTTTATACTTTTATGTTGGGTTGGGGTGAGCCACATATCCACGCCCTCCATGCTGGTCTGGCTTGCTCAGGAAGACATTATTCCTTGTTCATTGTCTTGGGGTACCTGGTGATACACAGGTGAAAATGTCTTCTCTAAAACTAAGGTCACCCTCCAGTCTCCCTGGTGTTGAGGTAATTTGGACTTTCTTTACTATCTGTTCTTCCCTGAGATGGTATGTTTTCTATCCTCCTCCTCTGAGCTGTCCTCCACGGGGCGGGGGCTATAGAGAGTGCTGATCAGTCACACCCTGTGATTAAATTGATTTGGTATTTTGTTCTGCCTATTAAAATCTGGCCACCTCCATAGGGTACCGTTATCACTTGCTGACAAAGACCTACTAGGAGGAAGAGAAAACCTCATCAAAATCCTCTAAAGAACTGCAGAAAACAGCCATACTGTGAATTTATATGTAGGTCATGCAGCAGTCAGGGAAGGAGAAAACACACTTTGAGTTTTGTGGTTCTGAGCAAAGTATGGCTGATTTTTGCACGGATTTGTGTCCCTCCCACTGAGCTGGGTGGTAAGAAGGAAGTTGGTTCTGCAATTTCCTGACTCCGTTTCTTCTCTAAAGTACAACCTAGAGAATGGTGAAGAGCAATCACTTTTCCTCTCTGATGGCCTTCAGCTTTGTTTTTTACTTTGCCTTTTCTTTCCTCCCAGCTCATGGCTGGGAGGCCAAATCCAGTCACAAGAAACCTGGCACTTAATTCTGTTTTGTTTTCAGACAGCAGAAGCACTGCCACCAGAAGGTGGAGCCAGACGCCTGGTAGGAAAGAAAAGTTGGTGAGTTGAAGTCCTGCAGACTTAAACTGAAGGCAGGCAAGATCAGAGTGGTGTTATCTGAAAAGGAAAACACTTATAAGAGTTGGGGAGGACTGTTAGCTGAAGAAAAAGAAATAACGTTGTCCAGTGGCATGAGTCCTTGCCCAGTCATTCACATTTTGCTACCTATTCTTTCAGTTTAAGAGCAGTTTCCCAGAGAGCTCTTTATGCCCACCTCCTGTGGGAAGCTTGTCCTTCTCTCCACCCAAATGGTTTTAGGGTGACTTGTTAATGTGCTGCTCTTGGGACGGGCTGGTGGCACATGTGAGGGACCTGCCTGTGTTCAGCTGGCTGCCAGCTTCTCTCATGGCACGGGCTGTGGCAAGATTCCCACCACCAGAGGAGTCCCACCACCGGAGTATTCCCACCATCTGTGTGAGGGGTCGCTCAGTTCTCAAAGTGGTGCACATTCAAGTGCTGACAAGTTTGGACTGGTTGAACTGCTGGCTGTGCCTGTGATCTCTAAGATCTCCTGCTGGAAATTTCAAGACCAGGGAGAGGTGGAAACAAAGTACACGCCATTAAGGTGATTAAGCTGTACAGCAGGGTGTCCAGTGCTACATTTTTCTCCAGAGGTGTTGAGTGTTCAGCCTTTTTATTCTGACCCCTAAATAACATGGGCACATTCTCTCAGAAATTATTCAAATCTGCCTCTTTTTAACTAGAGATATTTCAAAATATGAACAGAGAATGGCATGTTTAATCTGCAGTGACTTCTTTGCAATGTGCTAAAAAATATAAGTGAGATCTTTGGGAATTCCCAGATATTAATTTCTGTGTGTCCTTTCTGTAAGTGTGCTTTTGCTTGTCATTCTGTTCTGTCATTGACAGCCACTGGAACTCCCCAGGCCCCAAATGTGGCTGGCTTTTGTGGATGCCAACCACACATTCCTAGCTAGGTGGAATGTTATCCTGGACATGTCTCCTGAGCTTGGCCTACGTCTTCTACGTTCATTTCCTATGTGCAGCCACTTTGTGTTTAGGCCTGATTTGTCCACGTATGTGAGTGCAAAGATGGATCCATACCTCCTTCAGTCTCTTTGTTAGGAAGATCTTGTTCTAACATGCTTTGAGGACATGTCAGCTTATGGCCTGTAGAAAAGTGCCTTGCTTTTTGGATTCCTTCCACCTTTGACACAGCTTGCCATGCATGTAGTAACCAAGTATCTCGCATAAGGTTTTGAACATTGATATGGCAGTTCTATGATAACAGTGTACAGATTTCTGTTTAATATATTGTCAAACTGTTTTTTACTGGGTTTTTGGGGAAGAAAGGAATGCTGGTTTCAAATCAGTGCTTAGGAAGAACACTGGTTCTTTATTGGAGAGTATGGATGCGCTGAGGGTTGCTCTCTGGCTCAAAGTGAGCATTAAGGTGTTAAGGTTCATTTTCAGAAGGATGAAACTCCAGTTGGTAAAATCTCTCCTCTCCTATTGTGAAATACAATCTATCCATAGTGCTGCACCAGAAGGTGTAGTGGAGGTGCTGCAGCATCGCAGGGCCCTATGCCACGGCGCGGTGCCTGCTCCTGCTGTAGACCTGCCTTCAGCAGATGTGGGACAGGTGGGAAGGGAGCTGTTTTCCATGGCTGGTGGCTGTTAGGGGCCGAACGCCTGCCGGGAGTGTGCTGCTTTTTCTGACAGCAGCCCAGAAGGCTCGCAAGGAGGAGGGCGAAACAGTGGCGTTATAAAAGCTTCCTTCTCCTTGTATTAAAATAGCAGTGGTTTGCGAGTGCCTGGGAACCAGCGAGAGGCGACTGCAGGAAAAGCCGGGGCAGAGGGAGACCTTTGCGTCCGCACTAGCAGGCTCGGTTTGCTCAAGAACAGTCGGAAACGAGAGCAGACACAGACAAAGACGCGCCGCTGCGCAAGGAGCTGCCGGGTGTTTCGCTCCGGAAGTTTAAAGCGAGGGAAGCACCGCCCCGCGCCGGGCCCCGCTCTCCGCCGCTGAGGCGCGGCTCGGCCCGGCCATGGAGCTGCCCCGGGGGCCGCTGCTGGCGGTCAGCGACGAGCTGGACACGGCCGAGCTGGCGGCGCTGAAGTTCCTCAGCCGGGAGCACGTCCCCAGGAGGAGGCTGGAAGCCGCGCGGAGCCCGCACGACTTGTTCGAAGCGCTGCACGAGAAGGACGTGCTGGAGGCGGGGAACCTGGCCTTCCTCAGGGAGCTGCTCTACCGCATCGGGCGGATCGACCTGCTGGTGACTCACCTGGGCTCCAGCCGGGAGCAGGTGGAGAGGGAGCTGCGGGCGCCGGGCGGGGCGCGGGTGCCGCCCCTCAGGTGAGTGAGGGTGCCGGGCTGGGCCGGCCCGGCTGCCCGCCTCATTCTGTCCGGGACAGCCGTCACCTTCTCTCAACACCAGGCTGAGGGCTGGAAGCGCGCCAGCGGCTTCCGAGAGAAAGCGGGAACAGGCCCACGGAGAGGTGCGATTGCCGCCCGGCAGAAGGGAGGACGCGGGGCTGCGCTCGCTGCTCCCCACAGCTTCGGTGTGGCTTTCACTGCAGCTGAACTGAGATCTGCTTAATTGCACCTGAAAAGGGTTTGACTTCAAGCTGTTCTGGGACTTGTGTCCTCCATCTAAAACGGAAAAAAAGGGGGAGTATGTGCTGGGGGAACAGTAGACAAAAGGAGCAGTGCAATAGTACGGAATTAAATTTTGCTCGGAGACAGGATGAAACAGTGCCCTCCCTCCACTTCTTTTCTCCAGATACTTGCTCTTTCAGCTGTCTGAAGATATCACCGAAGATGAGCTGATGTCTTTCAAGTTACTTTTGGTCAAAGAATTACCAAAAAGCAAGCTAACTCGTGAGACTGTAAGTATCTCTTTAATACTTTTTAAAAATTATTATTATAATCCACAGAGGCAGTTGGGTTGCTCACAGGGGAATGGGCGTCACTCTTCTTTATGGTGTCACTCTTACGGTGAAAACACCACAGAAAAAAGGGTGCCCCTGGGTGCATATGGGACTTGTTTGTGCTGGTGTTGGGCACAGCTTTTGCAGCAATGTCACAGCCAGCTGTGCCAGGAGTGCCAGGCACTGAGGCTATCACATCCAAGCACCCCATGGGGGTCAGGGCACTCAGTGGCTTTAATCGACAAAAAACTGATGAGCACATTCACTTATCTTGCCCAACAGACTTTTTTTTTTTTTCTTCTTTCTAAGTCATTATCAAATACAGAAAGTTACCCACTGTGGGTATTATTTTATGATTTTCTTTTTATTTTTAAATGCAGAAAATACAGATCTAAGCAGCAGATCCTTCTCAAGGTTAAGGCCAATGAGCTTGAAATTTACAAGTAGCCTTGCAGGAGATCCAGTGCTTTTGTGCTGTCCCAGCCTGCAGTTCTGACTCCTGGGTACTTTGTTCTGTCTAATAAAAGTTATAAGGGTTTTCCTTCTTTTCTTAGGGGGGAGATTGTGATAGCTGTTCTAGTAAATTCTTGAGGTTACCACTGTGCTCTGCCACTTACTGACGAGTTTCTGTCCCTTGGGTCCCCTTTTGCTCCAGAGTGATCTCTACACCATCATGTGAGGTTATACCCTTTTTGCTAGTGCTTAAGATGGTCACTGCAGCGATTCTTGTGTTTCAGTAAAGTGCACAAGATAGCCACTGGAAGTTGAATGAAAGCTGTTATAGATTCCTGTATGACCGCTGTTAGATGTCCTGGGTTAGATCTTAATTAGATCTTGGCACCTCTGAGCTACAGAAGGGAAATGTTTTGAGAAGATGTTGGTACTTAACAGTACGTGCAGGTTTTGTTGAACTAGGATTAATTGGCTCAGCTGAGGTCTCACCTGAGCTCCCAGTCAGACTCTGTGGGTCGCATGTGCTGTCAGTCCATTAAAGCTTAGGTGCATGTGCTGCAGCTTCACTCCTGGTAGTACCATGGAGGTGCCCTAAGAGAAACTGCCTTTCTCATTACCCAGACAATGCTCGACATTCTCACTGAGATGGAGAAGAAGGGCCTTCTGGGAAAAGGCAACCTAAGTATACTGAAGAGTCTCTGTGAAAAAATTAACATCAGCCTCTGGAACAGAATTGAAGATGGATTAAGCCTCTTTGGTAAAACAGAACAAAACAGCCTCTTCCTCATAGTTATTCTTGAAGTAGTGTATAGGTATTGTACAGGACTAATCATGAATGCTTTGCAGGCCAAGAAAAGATGCTCATCACAGAGGAAGAGAGGGGCAGCACAGGAGGTCCTGGGGGACATCTGGTGTCATCTGTAGCACCTGTTCCTCCTGGCAGTTTTAATGACTCTTCCCAGGTAAGTTAGTTTATTTCTTAAAAACATCATCACTTTGTCTTAGAAGAGCTCACCCCTCCATGAAGTGAACAGTTGTTCTAAGACCAACTGAAAAGCACTGTCTAGAAAAAGAAAAATGCTCAACTCTGCATCCTTTATTCTGAAGCTGTGTCACAGGCACAGCTGCTGCAGTGTTGTACTTCAGAAACAGCTACAAGGGTAGCCAGGTAGGCTGAGTTTATGATACCAGGAACCAGGCAGTTGGCAGCTGGCTTGGCACGGAGATGTGAGTGAACAGAGCACCGCGTGCAGGCTGAGCCTGACTGTGGTGTGCTGTCCTGCACAGACTGCCAAAGGCAGTGGGGCGGGGCACTGCCAGGCCCTGGGAGCAAAGCTGCTTAGGGAGAGCTGCCTGGAGAGGAGGCCAGCTGGCTCTGTACCCTGCTGTGCCACTCCCAGCAGCAGAGGAGCACCTGGAGGAGAGCGCAGGAGTTTCACCAGGAGTCTTGCCTTTCAGCTGCTTGAAGCTTACAAAATGACCAGCCGACCCTGTGGAGTGTGCCTGATCCTGAATAATCACAATTTTGCAAAAGCTAGGGAAGGAGTGCTGGCACATAAACACATGAAGGATCGGAATGGGACAGATGTGGATGCAGGTACAGTGAATGTTAAAGATGAGTTTGCGGGTCTTCAAAAATAGAAACCTTGTTTCTCTTTCTAAAGGTCTGAATTTCAGTCTTCCCTCTCAAGGTTACTTTTGTTGTAGTGGCTTAGTCAGCTCTGTTTACTGTGCTGACAAGCCCTAATCAACTCATCAAGTTTTTAGTGCCTGACACTGAACAATTCACTAGCATTTTGCAGTTTTAGTGAGGTTACTGCAACCTTAACCAGCACCCTGAGCCTGGTCTTTACAAGCTAGGCTAGCTTTGCATCAGCCTTATGCATACTAATTCTAAAATACGCAGAATTGGAAACATCTGCTGCTGACACAGACTTGGGCATTGTTTAACATCCAGCTTAAAAAAAGGGAGGATGTTGGCACTCGGGGGCCCTGATTTTAGGAGGCTGTCGTGCAGCAGCAGAGCTCATGGCAGGTCCTAGAGTCTCTCAGATGGGTGTATTTGCACTGTCTGTGCCAAGAGATAAAATCCATCAATGGGCCTTCCCTTACTGAACTCCACCTTTAGTTCAAGTCAGAGCACAGGGTTTCTCCTCCTGTGACATGGACACCACCCCAACAGGCAGTGCTCTCCTCCTGGATAAAGCAACTGCACTGTCCAACAGTGCATCTCTTTTGAGACATGAAGGGACTGGCTGTAAAGTGGGTGGGGAAAAGAGCTTTCTTAATAGTTCTGCATGCTTTCCAGACAGAGGCAAGATGGCAAGCAAGCCTCTGAATGACAGTTAAGGGAACTCAGTAGAGATATGATTAGTGATTAGACTACTAGAGTATTTTCAGACCAGGAATGTAACTACGTGGATGTAGTCATGTAGCAGATGACCAATTACATCTAGAAATGCAATTTGCAGTTGCAGAGTCCAACTTTCATATAATGAAGTGTCTCCAATTTCCCTTCTGTTTGCTTTCCAGAGGCCCTGAGAAATGTCTTTAGCAAGCTTCATTTTAGAATAGAAGAATATAGAGACCTCACTGCGGAGGAAATCCGTAAGACTGTGAACATTTTCCGGAGTGAAGACCATGACGACAAAGACTGTTTTGTTTGCTGTATCCTGTCTCATGGGAAAAAAGGCATTATATATGGTGTTGATGGGCAGGAAGTACCTATCTGGGAACTGACCACTTCTTTCACTGTACAAAATTGCAACTCACTTGCTGGAAAACCAAAAGTTTTTTTTATTCAGGCCTGCCAAGGTGATGCTTTCCATAAAGGTGTGACCATCGAAACAGATTCTGGAGAGCAAGATTCTTCTGTAGAGCAAGATGCGAGGTTTCAGCTCGACTGCATCCCTGCAGAGGCAGACTTCCTCCTGGGCATGGCGACCCTGCAGGATTACGTCTCCTACAGAAGTCCCAGGGAAGGAACCTGGTACATACAGGCACTGTGCCAGCACTTGGAGTACAGCTGTCCTCGGTACTTATGTTTCCATAAGCTTATTTTTGGCAACACCTGAGTTTTCCTTCAGGATGACAGGAATTTGATTTATATGCAGAGGTAGATGATATGGAGTGGGAATGCTCCCTCAGAGTGAAAGCAGTGATGTAGGACAGAGCAACACCATGCGAACTGTTCAAAGAACTTAGGGAAGTGCTCTGAAGCCTATTAAAACCAGGAGCCATTAGCACTGGTGTATATCAGGATAGTGAGAATACTGTTATTTTGCTGATGTTAACTGCCTCTCTAATACAAACTGTACTCATGTCTTTGCAGAGGGGAAGATGTTCTCACCATCCTGACAGCGGTGAATCAAGAAGTGAGCAGAAAAACTTGTGAGCGGGATGCAAAGAAGCAGATGCCACAGCCCAGTTTCACACTGAGGAAGAGGCTCATCTTTCCTGTCGACTAAATGGGAGGGAACTGCATTGGCAGGGAGAGCTGCAGCAGCCTAGAATTGGCTGGTTTCAGCTCAGAATTTGGTCAAACACAACAGACTTTCAGTGTCTACTCTTACTAAAGAGCAGATAGTTGAAAATACAAGTGAGGAGAAAAAGCCTTAAGAAATTTGTATTAATACGTTAATTTGTATTAACACGTTATACTTGAGAGCATCTCTGAACTGGTCTCTGATTTATTTAGCTGATCTCTCTCGGTGGTTTGCTGGCTAAAATACACTCAGTGTCCTCTTAGCAGCTGTACCACATTGCTATTGCTTTCATACAGTACCTTTACAGGGCAACTTTTAGAAGACAACCATTATAAATCGTTGTGTACTTTATGCCTAACTTTTGCAAAATAAATGGGGGAGTGCTGTAAATTTTATAGGATACAATCAGCTCACATCGGTGTGTTTTGTTACTTGTCCCCATCACTTAAAATCATTCTTAGGGGCTTGGTACACCTCAAGATAAAGTCAAGCCATTTGTCATCCAGCATCCTCAGCAGGATGTGACCTGGATTTCGGAGTGTCCTCTAAATAGAGTAGTCTTAACAGTGAAAAGCAGTTGTTCTGGTCATGTTTCAAGATGTCCAGTTACCCTGTGTTCACTTACCTTGCTGATCTTTGAGTCTTAGTTCTAAGCACAGGAAAAGTCACTAAGTAAGTACCTAGCTCCTTGAAACATTTTATATTGCCTCTCGTGGTGAGCATGCACACAGAACTGCTTCAGTGTCTACCCCCATTTTGTCACAAATCTGCAGGGCTCACATAACATCAGCTACTGAGATGAAAAAACATCTTTATGGTTAACACAGTAACAGACAACACTGCAGTGCTAACACTGTAATGCCAGAGTAACATACTAGCTGCTGTAAAAGAGGGGAAGAAAAAACCCCAAAGCACCACCCATGCACAAAAACTTCTGAGGTACCAGAAAATATGACCAGATTCATTTCAAGTGAGGCTCAACACTTAAATACTGTCTAAATCAATTTATTGGCTTCTAAAGCCACCACTTCTGCAGATACCGACTCACGTCACTAAGCTTGTGTACAGTATAAGAATCACTATAAATTTTAGCCACAAAAACGCCTGATTTTAGGTTTGTTATAGAACACTGTAGTAGAGAAGATGACATCTGGAACAAACCACAGAAGATCAGCAATATACTGAAAAATGGCATGTTACACATGTTTATTATCAAATTTACATTCCACTATGAAACAACAATAAGTGCAAAAAGCAGATGGAAAAATACCATGAAAATCCCGACTGTTCAAACATTGTGTGTGATCCCCTCATGTAACAGCCAAATGAAGCCCAAACCCAATTATTCTCCTTCCCTCTCTGTTGCTATTCAATTGCAGTAGATGTTTAACTTTGATCACAGGTATTTTGAGCATGCAGGTATCACTGAGTTTATCAAAAACTAACAGTGAAACTAGAAAGCTTTAAGTTTGTGCTTTGTTTAAGACAATCGGAATAAGGTAAATACACAAATTTCCTTCTGTCTCTTGTAACTTGCACAAGCATGGGTAAGTCCTTTCTAGCATCTGTGTTTGACTCAAACCTGCAAGCTAACAGAACCTTGCCAAAATGTAATTCTCCATTCCATCTAGGTCTACCTCTACTCAAACAAAAGATCCGGTGCAGGATCTCAGCCATGCAAGTTTGTCACCTCTCACCTCTCTTATGGGAGACAACAAAAGCCAAATCATTCCTAGAATCATGGTAGCTTCTAAAATGTTCTCAGAAACACGTGTTATTACAAAAAGGTTTATCTTCTAGGTTTTGCCACAAAATGGTAAACTTGGAGGAAGTATCAATTTTCCCTGTTACTACAAGCCAGGCATGTATATGCAAACTGCATGACCACCCAAAGGCATAAATGCATGACAGGATTTGAACAATACCGCACCACAGCAGCAACCAACTGGATAAACACACACAAACACCATGGTATAGAGGTTCTTCCATTTTCTTTTTGCCTTATGTAAAGTATCTGATGATACACCTCAGCTACAGAGCAAACCAACCTCTCGACATCCACAGCATTGTTTGAACTGAACCAGTTTATATTGTTGGGCTATGGAATAGGGAAGCGTCCCCAAGAGAAACATGCATTTAATTTATATGAGTGTAGATTAATTTTACCTGAACCATGGTCTGCCAAAGGAATCCTGCCTTAGCTGATTTGCTACTCTGCTGATCCAATGGCTGGAGTTCTCTAATGAAGCCAGTTAGAAACACAGTGTAATACCTTCATAAATTTATCTGAAACTCACAGGTATTCCTACAATAAACACATTAAATGGACATACTTTTGACATGCTACACACTTCTCTGTTGATACCAAACTGTCTAGGCTTTCGCCAACTCGTTTCCCTGGAAGTTACAGATACACAGCAGACATACCCGTCTCAGTCCACTGGAGACCAACACTGCACTCCCTCCTTTCACTCTTACCTTGTGTAGCTAGGCAAGACACCGTGCACAGCTAAGTACGTACAAACATAAATACTTACATGAAAAAATTAAATATTTTTCATTTAAAAAACAAAATTAACCCGTATATAGTCTTTTAAATAAAATTCACCTTTTGTAAGTGTAAGATTTTGCTTAGAGAGCAAAAGGCAACTCCAGGAGTTCCTGAATATTTCTGTGCGCTGCTGACAGACAAGCTTCTGCTAAGAATCCCTGTGCAAGTTTGAAGTGGTTAATCCTTTTCCTTTTACAAAAAAAAAATATCAAAGAGTCATCACAAGATCTATAGAACGGTAAAAGCAGAAAGGCCACGTTACAAATTTCCTATAAACAAGGTTAAGAAGCTTTCTCTTCCTGCCCTACTCCACTCAGCCCTGCAGCGACGAGGGTGTTGATTATGGAGGATGTGCCTCATGGCAAATGCAAATCAGTGTAATTGCACTGATGCTTCACACCACACCCCCAGACAGCTGCCAGCTATGCCCTACCCACACGGTAACAGGCAAGGGAAACTTAACTGCTTAATCTAATTGTATGGAAACAAATAATTTTATAATGTTATAGGTACACTGAAAATTTATATAAAGACTAAGAACCTGTTTCTCTTCAGGTCACTAGCAAAGACAACTTTTTCTTAAGTTACACAAAACATCTGTTGTGGATTGTTCAGTTATGATTAGAACCTTGGATAGGAAGGAATCAAAAAAGCATGGGCAGTAATATTTTGATGATTAACACTCAGAAACCAGATTTCTAAAATGGAATTCTATTTTGAGTTTGAAAGGCGGCCTCAGCTATGTTCAGAACCACACTCCCTAACTGATCACCGGATTTCAATATTCATTAAAATGCTACAAAGAACACCAGCTTTTTCTTTCCTGTTTCTATATAGAGACTGGCAAATTTTGCTGTTAATGAAATATTTTAAACAAAATCCTGCCTAAAATGAGAAATAAGTGAATGAAAGGCATAAAGTTTCCCAGAGAACACTCAAATATACAGAATGTCTACTTGGCAAGACAAGAGGCAGTTTTCTGAACTTCCAACACCTTCCTTGAAGTAAATGTTCTCCACTTAAGTCTTTAAAATGAAACTCTGAATCAAGCACCTAGGGTTTATTTCCTTTTGCAATGCTGAAATGTGCCTGAGATATTTGTGTGTGTGTGTCTGTGTGCACAAAAGTATCCTCATTTAAATAGATGCACACTACACTTTGGAAAGATTTCTTAGCTTGATGTTTTCACCCCAAAACACACTTTCCTGCTTCTTAATTCTTATTCATTGCACATTTCTCTGTGTGCTTTGTTCGGAAGCTCTGGAAAGAAATTAACTTCTGTTAATACCTCACTAAACACAATTGCACTCTTTCAAAATATAAATCCTGTGTTTGTAAACTGAAGTATTACTTTCTTACACAGAGCTAAAGGTTCTCTCTCCCACTTCTCAAAGTGAGGAGGAGTTCAAAAGAGCACAGTTTCTGAAATGGGAAATAAAAGAATTTAAAAAAAAAAAATCCAAGTTTTCATATTTGTTTGCTACAGAGAGAAACTTGGGCTGATAATGCTGGTCAGACTGACTGTTATTTTAATATTCTAATTAAATGATGCAGCCTGACTGCAAACAACTAATAAATATTATGGGTGTATGGTGGAAAAAAATAGAATACCTACATATACAGGTTAAAGGGTTAAAAAACACTGAAAATGTCTACAATAGTCTTCACTTCTGATTAAGTTAAGACAGATGCTGAAGGGGGTCTTGAAATTAAGCTTTGGTTTTACCTTTCCATCTCCCACAAAAACCTTCTTCCTCAAAACCCAAGCAATGTTCCTTTGCTCCTTGGTCCCAACGCTTGTCTCTCCCACATCTTTAACATGCACATGCCTTCTCCAACTCTTCTGTATCACATCTAACAATGCCTGTACTGGATGTTCACCCCTCAAATTATTTACTGTGCTCTAAGTCAAACACCTTTTAGGCCAGTTAGTTTTCCTTCAGTATATCCATTTTTGATGACTGTGTGCAAACCGGAGCTCCCAGTGCTCCAATCATGGCTGGAAGACTCTGGTTTCTTCTCAGTCCTGCCATTAAGTTGCTACCTGCATTTAAAAACCCAGCTGAGTCCCGCCTCTTCAAGCTAACCTCTGGCCCCTGATGCTTCCCATGGTCCTGTGCTTCAGGGGGCTTGATCACCCTGGCAATGCCCAGCCTCTTGAGTCTGTCCACGAGGCTCATCTTCAGCTGGCCTACATCCGGGACATTACGGGAGGGCTTTAGGCCATACATTTCTTGCAAGAACGTTTCTGCTGGTCGAGAAGCCAGGAAATTTTCTGAGTGATGCACTCGAGGCTCAAACAGTGGAGGGGAAGGACAAGGTGAACGCGAAGGAGAATTTGGTGGAGTAGAAGGAATGGGAAGAGTTCGAGGTGGTTGCAGCAAAGGCAGTTTTTCTAATACGGGGCTGTCATAAACCTTGGCAGAGATGCCTCGTTCTTGCAAAAGTTTAGCCAGGCTGCTTGTGCTGCTGAAAGTAGTAGTTGAGTCTCTTCTGTTGGTGAGAAATTCTCCAATACTTAGTCTATAAGGAATGGCTGGAGTGCTCACTACTGGGTTTCCAGTACTGCTGCCAGTATTTCCCAGTGAAAATGGAGTACCCATGGAGCTGAAATAAAATAAAAATTAAACAGAGAATATACACACATTAGACATTTTTATACCTGCTCTTCATTTGCCTTTTAGTATACAGAAGAGTCAAGAAAAACTAAACTATTGCTATTAGCTGTTACAGTGTCAGCTTCAGTACTCAGAATTATTGTTCTGCAAAGTACCAATGAATTTAAATTTACCTTCTGTGATCACCTGTACTCTATTAGAAAGACTATTAGCAGTTAGTTAAAAAAAAAAAATAGAATCAGAAAATAAATTATCATAGAATCTTTCTTCCCCAATGGCTATATGATACAAGGCATCTGCTACTTAAGAGTTAAAATTTACTTCAAGTTACCTTAACCTGTTTTAACTCTTCCTCTAGAGAATTCCAAGTTTCCCTTTGTAATTACAACTATTTTTATTGGTAACACCCTACAAGTTGCCTAACTGCCTTAGTATTTTTCAAAACTGGTCCATGTATCAAAAGCCAGGAAGTAACTGTTTAATCCTATGCAGCAACATTTAGGATGTCAGCAGTCCTCATACCTGGGAGTAACTTGAGTGACATCAGATGGGTGAAGGATCCTACAGGTAGTGAAGGTGAATGTGGAATTTGTTGAAGATAGACACTTCCCTGGATTTGAGGCTGCAATGTGAAGAATTTACATCCATTGAGGGTAAAAATAAAGACATACAAGAACGAATCAAAGTTTAAGACAGTGTTATAATCACTGCTAATTTTTTTGAGTCCTTGTTTTGAAGTAAAGAACAAAGACAGCAAAGACAACATTGTCACACAGTCAAATACTTTCCATAGAGACAAGGACACTGCTAAATAGAATCAGGAAGAAACACTAACCATGCTTCTTACCAGTGAGTGGTACTGCTGCTGAAGTAATAGGTGGCAGGAAAATCCCTGCTGCTGGCTTTGCCAGTGCACATTTCTTCTCCTCCGCGAAGGACCGCTGTGCTTGAAATGTTATACCTCCTTCACCCTCTTCCTCATCATCTTCCTCCAGGTCAGAGATGTGGTGCACAGTACCGTCAGACAGAGGGGTAAAGCCTTTAGTAACAACACCTGGTCTTGGGTCAAGAATGGTGCCTAGGTTGGGTCGAGCAAGCTGCTGCCACTGAAAAAGGGTCTGAGATCCTGGTGTGACAAAAGAGAAGAGATCCAGAGAGCCATTACCTACTACTCTACTACTGTATCAAGTTACTAGAATTCACGATGAAAACAAGTGCAGCTGGCTGGTGCCCACACTGTGATCCACACATCCACTGGATGGCAATGCCAAGAAGCAGCCTAACACTTAGCACCCTCTAAGAGAGCCAAGTAGAAAGCAATGCTGACAAGCTTGCTGGCATGGAGCCTATCCAATACTACTGCTTCCTGTTAGTGCACATGGTACCTAGCTATACACACAATGATTTAGCTGGCAAATGTAAAATCCTTTTCTGCTAATGAGAGAAGGAAGATCATCCTCTTACCTTCAATGGGTTTGACAATTCGTAGTTTTTCTGGTAGGAGGACACGGAGATTACTACAGCTGGCAGAGAGATCCGTGAATTCTGAGTTTGTACTTGGGGAAAAGGAGCTTTCTGTTGGTGTACTGCAGCCACTAGCCTCTTCTTTCTGCTCAGCCAGCAAATGCATTTTTCGGTCCCACTCTTCCTCGAAGAACTGCTTCTCACTCAAGTAGTTCTGACGACGCAGGGAGAGCCTGTGCAGAGCTGTGACCAGGTCATTGTCTCCAGGGGTTCCTGGCTGGCCAGGACTGTGAGAGTCTCTGTAAGAAACATCAAATAATAATAGATATTTAAGACCATTAAATTAACTATTTCTCTCTTACACAGCCGAAGTCCAGTCCGGATTTAGTTTTGAACCAGTTATTTTCAGAAGAAGGTAACAGGCTATGCTTCCTACTTCAAATTCTTCTCAGAGCTGCTCCCCGGGGCCATCCGTGCATGGCTCTCCAAGTGGTGCACGCCAGACTGGAAGGGCTTTGCTGTCATTACAGCACTTGAGCGATTAGATCCAGGGATTGGCAACGGGGCAGGAAAGGAAGAGGAGCGGCCACGGATGATATTAGCAACTTTGACAGTGTCAAACACTCGTTTCTGTTGACCCCTGCGGAAAAGACAAGCAAACAAAAGTGGTTGTCAGAAGCAAAAAAGATATAATAAAGAAAAATCTCTGAAAAATGAACTTTAAAAAGTCTGCAGAGACCTCACTAAAAAGATATTCAGAAAAACATGACTGCCTAAGACACTCTTGTCTTCAGGAGAACTACTCTATGAAGTATCAGAATTACCACTTCTTTACCTGAAAGACCTGAACCTCTACTGGTAACTGCTTTAGACTATTCAGAAGTACATATTTTATTTATTTAATTTGTATATGCTGTCAGAAACACAGTTTTAGTTAATTACTTCTTGCTCAGAATTATGAGATCCAGGAACAGGTCTTCAGGGTTTTGAAAACTGTTACAATCTTTCACCTATAATGTCATTTGTCCAGCAATTTTTCTGTAAGCATTAAAAGGGATAAAACTAGTCCTGTGCATCAGAGAATTTGGATCAAAAAATCTCACAAATTAAAGAATGAAATAACATCCTTTTAGCAATTCCCAGCTTCTCCATAGAATCAAATAAGAATAGCAGGTTTCAAAATTGAAAAGATAACCAAGTACTACTAACCTCTTTTTATTTACAATGAAGACATTATAGAAAGAATATGTGCATTTACAGAGTCCCAGAAATCAGTTTCACCTTAATTAATACAAGTCTATGGATAAATATCAAAATAGCACATAGATCTAAAAGCATACTTTTGCTTGGCGAGAACAGCTTCATCCCCCTGACTTAATTCCTTCCGCATTGTCCCTTCAATTTCTGCTGCAAGGGAATCCTAGAGAAAAATGTAAACCATAGGAGTTGACAAATTAGATTCAAGTCTTCCTTCTAACAATTTTAGCAAAAAGTATCTGTTATATTATTTTTAACAATCTGCATTTGTTTGCCCAGTATCCGTATGCTTTGGACAAACCCCTCTGAAGGAAGGGCATGTGGGACAGTTTTCCACTGTAACTACACCCATGTGTAACCAGCATGGATTCAGTTTTCATCAGCAACATCTGCTTTTTCTTTGTGTTTCTCTATGTACTCTGTATATTGGTTGCTTTAGTTAAGCTACAATTTTAAGAGCACTTCTTACAAGGCCAAGCATGTACACAAGTGATTCTGAACACACAGAGCAACCAACCAAAACCTGAAGAATTCCCAGATATTTTGAGTATGTGAGATGCTGTGTTTCTTAAAGAAACACTATGGAGTTATAAAATTCACACCAACATCAAACAAGACACTAGCATAGCTGAGCATTAGCTGTAGAACATGCCAATTCCCTTATTAAACAGAAATGGCATATAAAAAGGAAAAATAACTGCAGTGTCACAATGTGTCAAGTGAACAGTTAGTTTCCTGATTTCCTAAACTTCTCACAAGTGTACACATTGAAGAATTGAAAAACCAACAGATCAGCTCCTTTGCCTACTACAAAGTAGTTCTGGCTGCAGCTCCTGCAAAGGCCACTGTGCTCCTAGAGCTGCTCACTGCCACAGCTGCGTGTGCCAGGTCACGTGTGCCACGCTAGAGGTGTTGGTTACCACAGGAAATGCTCCACGGGACTGCAGGTGGCAGAGACAAGCAACAGAGCTGGCTCTGCTGCGCAGCAACTTCACTTCTTCCTGGGACTCCTGCAACATCCCCAGACACTCTGCATTCCGATCCTGCAACTCATGGAGCTGGAAGAGAAGAGAGGCCATCACATGATCTCTCCAGAGAGAAGACAGAGTGAAACTGAATTAACTCCTACAGTAACCTAGAATGGCTGATTCAACACTGTAAGATTCTTCCAGCTGCAGGGCACATGCCCACAGCTGGAATGGACAGCAGTCAGCACAGCACCCGTAGCGGTTTTAGTGACAAAGCACGAGGATTCGAAAGAGGAAAATGTATGATGAAATTCAAAGGAAAATACATTGAAAAACTGCGAATACACTAACTACTGACGCAACAGAAGCAAAAAAAGAAAACTGCCTTAAAATCTAATGAGCGAGCTACAGTACTGCTGATATAATCAGTAATATTCACACTAAAGCACTCTTTTCTCATAACTACTGAGAATAGGAAGACCTCCCTACCTGAAACACGCTCCTTGCTTTTTATACTCCTGTGAACTACAAAAATATTTGTGTAGGCCTAAGTAAAATAATTATTCTTTTCCTCCAATCATATGACTTCCAGCACAATGAAAGATTAAAAATCCTACATAATTAAAAAGCAGTAGTTTCCGTTCTCTCTTTCTTTCTGCTGTATTCTATCCCAAACATTTATCTAAATGTATGTTATAGAAGCCTTAAGTACCTCTGCTGTCAGTTGTCTCTGAGCATCTTTGGAGGCTTGTAAATGAAGTTTCAGCTCCTCCTTCTCAATCACATTCTGAAAGCACAAAAAAGTGCTCATCATTTTCTCAGCTGATTTCCCCAAGAGACTGATCCTCTGCCAGACTTTCCTGGAACAGCCACTGTCTTGCAGTGCAACCTCGTGGCTTGCCAAGTCAAGTTCTGCCTGCTGTAAACACTGGCATGCACAGACACCTGTGTGCACATGGACGCTTTATCAGCATTCCCTTACTTCTTTGAGTTTATGTTGAAGATCAACAATCTGGGACAAAAGGGATGAGATCTCTTCCTGGTAGCGAATCACCTCCTCACTCTTCTCTGACAACTCCTCTGTTATCCTGGAAATCTGAGCATTTGTTTGCCCTACAAAACACAAAAGGAACTTAGTCGAGACCTTCTCCCAGTACAGAAAAAAACCCTCAAAACAAACCCCAGAAAGGATAAGTGAAAGTCAACAACAATCTGCAAAACGACCAATACTCTTAGGAAATCAATTCATAATACATAAAAGTAGGCGCCTTAGAACACCCACAAGGAAAAGACTAACAGTGGGGAGGAGGAGGAAAAAGAGTTAACTTCAAATGCAGGTGTAACATATTAAGAACTAAGTACACAGAATCTGAAATACACATCACCAGTACGTGAAAGCACCACAATAAAACAATTTCAAATGATGTAACGGCTCATGATCAAGGCCAGACTTGGAATATGCTGGAAAAGTCTGGTTCAGAATTGATCTTGTTATTAACTACCATTGCAAGCAAAGGCATTGTGTCAAACCTTGTCAAGTAATACACTCTTGATCCTGGTCACTATCTATTCCCCAAAGATCAACTGAATACAATTTCCTGCTTCTTTTTTTCTTTCTTTTAGCAAGCACTTCACGAAGTGAGATGACAAAGCAACTCAAAGAGCTGAAATGCTTTTATGCAGTTAGCCTTGTTTGTACACTTGCCCTGAAAGCACTGCAAAGTCATAAAGTCTGATCAATCTCGCATAAAGGTCACACTACAACTTTAGTGCTTGTTGTACCTCACATATTTACTGCAGAACAAGGCCCTGCTTATGGGCCTGTGGGCATTTAAGCTCAGTCAGATACCTTTTTCCTGAAAATGCAAATTTTAAAGCTGTAGGCAACACAGCTTTAGGAGAAGATTCTTTCTGTGAGTCTAAACTACCCAGCATGCCTACACATGGTATAGAATTGAATAAAAAAAAGTGAACTCACAGACATTCTCATTGAAGGAAAATGGGAAAGCATATTTGAACTAACTCCTATTTGCAAAAGACGCATATTTTCTCAGCGGGATCAGAGTAAATTAACCAACTAAGTATCAATTAATAGTATTTTATGGCCATCTGTAACAAGAAAAATAAAGCAGCAACTCCGTCTTCTTTATGGTGGTTGTATAGAAAAAAATAATCTTATATATAATTTAAGGTTATTATGCACAAAGGAAGTAACACATCAAATAACTACAGATTAAAAAACAGGTATTGCTCTTTATTGTCTCAGAATACTTAGCATACATCTATATAAGAGTAGTTGCAATTCTTTGCAAATAAGCAGTCCCCAAAGCAAATACAAATAACTGCTCTAGACAAATTAAGCCACTTGGTAATTTTTAAAAGTCTATACACCAACGCATTTCAGTGTCAAGTGTGCTGAATACACAAAAAGAATATTTTGTTGATTTTCTAGTGTCTCTAGGCTTCAGTTCAGGAAGTTTATGGACACTATCCTTTGTGTTCATTTTCCCCTTCTAAAGATGACGCACACAGCTGACTTTCAGTGCCAGAGTGAAACTTGATTAAATACAGAAACAACCTTGCACTTGGGCAAAGGGCAAGACTTCAATGATTGGCATAAATTACTGAAGCTCATTTTTGGATTCAGGGTTAACTAACAAGGTGCAGGCACTAGGTATTCCACTTACCATTCTGCCATTGCAAAATACAGCCTGGATACTCACGGAGTTCTTTGACACAGTCATTGACCAGCTGCTGTTCCTTCTCTTCGTATGTAATGGTTTCTGACTTCAGATGGCAAGCCTTCGAGAAAATTATTCGTTCATCAATAACGATTTCAGTTTATCTATAATGTTATACATTTTTATTTCTAAAATTCTTGCAACTGAAGAGTCTCCCCTCTCTCTTTAAAAATTCTATGCATCTGGTCACACTTCCTAACTGTGTTTTCCACCATAACCTGTTTTCCAGAATTTTACAGGTGTTTTGAGTGAAAGACACACAGACACATGAACAAAGCCTGATCTCTTGGCTCTAATAAAAAATTGTTGCAAAAAGATGTAATTGGGTAGGGAAAGTGAACCAAGACAGAAATCAGAAATAAGCAATTAAATTTGCTTCAAAAAACTTAAGGTAAAAAAAATCTTGAAAACTGACTGATGTTAGCCAACTCCTTTATGGCACTGAAAAGCTCTTGGTAGAACAGCTTTTCTCCATATTCCCAATTAGTCTATTTAGACTAAATTTTCTGGGCCAGAGACTGAGTATCACAACATATCTAAACAATATGAAGCACTCTAGATTACCACTTCCTTTTTGATTGTGAGGATGATAATACTAAATTTAGCACAGACTTCTATACTCAGGACTGTTTGCCACTAATGGGCACACACTGTAAACCTCAGCAAATGGTTTTAAAGACTATCCCAGCAAACAGTGGTACATCTACACAAGTGCAGGCAAATACACTTCTTTACATAGAGCTGTCACACGAGAATAAATAAAAAAGCAAATAGAGGCTCATTGTAATTGAGGCTATTTCAAGTCCCTAAAGATTATGTTATATCACAGAATGATTAACCCCTGGCTGGTCTGTAAACTTGTGCAATCATATACAGGCTTAGGAGCAAAATAAAGGCAATCTGATCTTCTCTTTCTTATCCTACAGCACTACTAACGTATCCAATTGGTCTTAGGGAGTTTTAGGAAGAATGTGCATCTCAGGCTGAGTATTTTGGGAGACAAAACAAGGGCAGAAGTGTGTTTTGTTGACATTTAAGGAATCTAGTCTGGTGCTGGTATAACAAGCTTATATTCGGAAAGACTCGCATAAAACAAAATCAAACCACCACACACACACACACACACACACACACAAAATAAAAACCCCTCACCTTTCTTACAAACAACATCCCCTTTTCTTAAAGGCAACAAAAGATCCCAGTTTTAAACAACGCTCTATTTCACAAGTTCCACTTTTCACTACCAAAGAAAAGACACTGCATCTGTAGATTCCAATTCTTGGAACCTTTGCTGTTGGTTGCATTTTATAGCCATTTTTTGTCTGGCCATTTAGTCTGTATCCTCTTAATGGCACAGTGCCTGTATTCAAGTTTTACACACACGAGAGACCAGTTAAAATAGAGAAACTAATGACACAGTAAAAAATAAGTGTGTCTTTAAAATAATTTAAGTGGAAGCTTATTAACCCTTAAATATCTTCTGACAAAAACAATGGCAACAGAATGGAATTCCCCAAATACTCCTGCTCATTGCAGTCAGATTTATATCAAAACAAACTGCATGAGCTTGAGGGCCTGATGTGTCCAAGTACTTTTGCTGGCTGCTTATGCATATTCCCATGCTTCTTCATGTATCACAACTGCACTGAGAACAGACTACTAGAGAACTCTGGAGACAATGAGGAGTGAAGGAAACAGAAGGATGTGGGCATGGAGGGGAAGTGCTTGGGAATGATGTGTATACAGTGACACAAAACAGCCATGTGCTGTAAGAGAAACCCTGATGCTGGATTTTGAGCACCCTGATTGGTTTCATACCCAGCACATACAGTACATGCCGTCAGTTGGATGTACCTTGGATCGCAGAGCCAGGTTCTCCTCCTCCAGCTCTCTGAGTTTATCCTGCAGGACATCCAGCTGCAAGGGATCGTGGGAGACAGTGAAAGACTCGTTGAAACGCAGTGGTGTGGAACAGCTGGAATCCGTCTCACTCTCCTCAGAAGCGATGGAAACAATGCGCAGCAGGTCATCCTTCTTCGACAGTTCATGCTGCAGCTGGTTAACCTAGGGCAAGTGAAGATCACCACCACGTGAAATATTTAGATATGCAATATCATACTGTATTATTTACGCAGCCTCTAGAACATCACTGCTCCAGTGTAAAGTGAGATTAAAGAATAGCTCACGGCTCCATTTATTTTACAGGAAGTTTGCAAAATCATAATTTTACCACTGCAAGGGAGACTGAAAATTCAAGACACCACAAAAATGAACAACGGAACCTACTTTTTAAATAGTTTACTGCAAAATCATTTTCCTGCCTTGATACATTATTTCATTTTAACATGCTAGCTATCATTTTGATTATGACCATTACTCTGAACCGCTGAGCTCCTGGAGAAAAGGACTGAGAGACAACTATTTACATGTATAGAGTGGTACCCTCCAGTCTTCACATTAAATGAACTGTAGGACAATTAAAAACAAAAGAAGAGACAGATCTCATTTAGATAAATTCTATTTTGCCTATCCACGTTTTTATATGAATACCTAAGTTTATGCTGTCCTACAGCTCATTATGAGTACATCCTTGTTACCAGCATACTGTTTTATATAAGCAGATGAATCCATTTAATTGTAGCTTACACTACATCTGTTAACCACAGGGTAATTTGTCAACTATTTAATTCTTTTTTTAAGAAAGAAAAACAAAGAAAAGGTTAGATCAAGAATTTGTGCTTACAGGAAGAGATGGAGTGAAGATCTTGATCAGAATTCACTTTTCATCACATTTTATTTATTCATTTGTTTACTCTTAGTTTAAGCACCCCATTAACCAGCTCATTTTCTGTCTGTTTCCTCACCTGTGAACTTGTTATGTAGCAGCTCACATCAGATACCAATCTCTTATTTTGACTAACGTTGGGAAATCAGACTGATGGTCTGACAGACCCTCATGATATCTAACATTCTCATAAATTTCTCAGTAATTACAATATGTAGTCTTCATATTCAATTCCTGGACTGCAAGAAGTGATTGAATAATGATTAGGAGAATGACATCACACTTCTGTAGTCTGAGAGCACCAATCACCCCTTTCACAATGAAATAATACATTTCTATTAATCCTTTCACCACTATCATAAATGCAAAAAAAATAAAGAGAGAAAAAATGGGGAAAAAAAGAACCTAAATAAAGGAAAAAAAGAAAGAAAAGCGACCACTTACTCTGTCTAGAGCTTGTCCTAACTGTTCTTCCAGTGCTTCATTCTGTTCCATCAACAGATGGTTTCGCTTAAGGAGGGCTTGTCCAATTCGTGCTGCCAGTTCCAGGTCCCGATCCTTCTGCTCAGAAAATGAGAAAAAACATTTCCTTTTGATCACGTAAGGTTTAAATTCAGAGTAGTTTTAGATTCTCCTAGTATTGCTCAATGCATCACCACTCTGAGATCCCCCTTCACTCTCAAATGGACCAACATCGTTAGAAAATTATTAATGCTTCATCACTTGGATCCAGAACACACCCATAACTGTGTTTTTTGATACAGCATTTTCTCTTTCACAGCCATTTGAAATAACAGGAGGAGGGGAAAGCACCAAACCTGGGGACAGTTTTGGGTTTTGTGCTGAGTACAAAGATTATGTGGGCTCTGTTGAATCACGCACACACAAAAAAATCCCATTTACTTAGGCCTGTGATCTTCCCAGTGACACTTTCTCCAGAATAAACTGCTCAGCTTGAACAGTGCTGAAAGGGTAGAAGCAGAGGAGCAACAGGAAATCAGAAGAAAGCTGTTTCTTTTTTATACTCACTGGCTTCATGGGTGCCCACAGTTCTGTTAAATTTTGTTTCTGAGGTGGTGCAAGCAAATGGGCAGCTTCTCATTACCCACGTGTTTGATAAGCAGCTCTTGAAGATAAACTGAATCAAAACATCCAGCATCTGAATAAAACCCTCCCGCAAATGCATTTCCTGAACTGTATTAACACAGCACGACAGAGACAAGCATACCTCAGCTAACAGACGTTTGACCATGTCAGCTTCATTGTAGTCTTCCTGTTTCACATTATCTGTGCCAAGAACTGAGAGAGACAAACATGCTTATTGAAGGAAAGACAAGAAGACTGTGGGAAGGGGGAGAGCTAAACTCAGAGGATGTTGTTTATATACAAATACAGTACTTGGTTGATGAAGCTAGCAGAGGCTATGAAAATCCACCTTCAACTTCAGAAAAGTGAGAAAATACTCATTTGTGAGACTGATAAATGATGTATTGAACATTTACACCTTTCAGCAATATTAACTAAGACTCAAGGTGCTCACATACCCTTCAAGTTTAGAAAAATGAGAAAAATCTCCTAACAGAAACTTTTTGAATACAGCTGAGCAATTGAATCATCCAGCCTGCTGGGGAGAAGAGGAAGAGTATATTGGAGCATATCCAAATATAGCTGAACACGTACTTTAACCCTGAAGCAAAATTCCCACTAAGCTGTGTGACAGCTATACACAGGAAGGATGGAGACCCCAGAGACTAGCCATGAAAATGCATTTATTACGGGCTTGACCATCTTGGAAACAATGACGAAGAAATGAGACAATGTACGTCTGCATTTCAGATGTAGCAGTAAATGCTATCTTGTCGGAGACAAGAAATCCTGTTCACTCTAGCTCAACAGAAAGCACTCTGGGAAAGGTTCAGCTAACAGGAAGGTACAAACCAAGCCCTGTAACCAGAGGTGGGGCTGTATGGCTGGGCGCGCTTGCCTCGTGCGTGAGGCAGCGATCGGCTGGGGAGGCGCATGGACAGCACATGATCAGAGCTGATCAGGTAAAGGGGCGCGTGAACAGCGACACTGCAGTGGCAAGCAGCCAGTGGGTGCTTGTCTGGGTTAAGTTTAGAACGTAAAATGGTTCGGTTTGCTACAATAAACCGTCTTCGAAGCAAGCAAGGAAGTCCGTGTGTCTTTGTTCCCCATTGCTACGCTATCTTACTAAGCAAGTGACCCCAATGTTTGAAGAGTTTGTAAAACTATTAAAAAACTAAGAAACAGTAGATTTGAAAAACAGGACTGAGTGAGGAATTAAGCAAAGCATGAAGAATTTGTGACAACTCTGAACAAAACAGTGCTAAAACTGCAAAGCACTGGTCTGCTCTAGTTCATGTCCTGAGAAAGAGAAGATAGTAGTAACAAAGGCATCTTAATTACCTTGTGCAAATTTGTGAGATCCATCCAAGGAGGAGGAAGGAAGTTCAATAAGAGCTAGAGTGACAGATAATGAAAGATATGGGGGGGAAAAAGAGAACAAAGAGGAGAAAGAATTAAAATGTAAGGAAATAGGTTATTTTTTGCCATGCATCTACCACAACCAAAAAATAAATGCATGTGCAAACATAGTTTTTTCACTATTAACACTTTCTTAGGCCTTTTAGGGAACCATTTAAATATGATTTCCTTCAGGAGCAGAATTATACATCTCTCTGTCAGGTGATGAATGTTCGTGCTTGTCTACGCTCAACATCAATTTGCTATTTTTGCTTTATGAAGTCAGGATCATTAAAGTGAAGAAGGCAGCAATGTAAATTTAACAATTACGGAAGTATCTGCTTCAGCTGAAGGTTTAAGTTAACCTGTTTCGAAACTGATTCCATCCTCACTGAACTGCAAAATGACATTACTATGGATTTAATCTCAAAATTTCCTTCACTCTTTAACCTTGTTTAAATCTCATTCTTACTCTGAATACACAGTGGTATTGATTATCAGTCCTTTTCTTTGTTTGTTCTTGTTGAGGACTGCACACTTAGTTATGAGATAGTGTGTACTTCACCTTAGCACTTCAGTAACTTTATATACATATGTTATATAAGCTGTCTACATCCCCTACACTCATAATGCCCACAATTAACCTTTTAAAGTGTAACAGCCTATGCTAAAATCAAAACTAAGTTGCATTTTGGTAACAAAAGAAACTTTTTTGTAGTCTTGAAAGACAGGAGAACAGAAAGAACAACACAGAAGGAAAAGTTCTACCATTTCTCTAAAAGCTTAAAAGAAAAATGTATCAAAGTAACGAACCAAATGCTTTTCATCAAGCACACCAGTAGGCATAAAAACCCAACACATGCTGTTTAAGCATGTAGGAGCTTTGAACTTATGGCACTGCCATTTACTAATTGTATTTCTAAGCAGTGAAAAAATAGAAACTCTCCACTAAATTTAAAGTACGCATCTATCAGTAGCATAAAATGCATTTGGAGGACAATCTTAATGTACTGCTTGGTTGCTGATACCGGCTGCTGAAAGAGGACTCCAAATTCATCTAGCTTATCAGTATTTGGACAATCCACTGCGCTTACATAACTAAGTTACAGCCATTACAGGCAGAATATTACAGCCAGCTCTCCTGTGGTAACTGTTCCTAGCAGGTGATTTCAAGTTACAAGTTTCTATCCAGTCTCTTTAATAAAAATTTACACTAATTCCATACAAGGTTACTCAGCTAGGTAAGTTCCTAAAATCAAGAGCAAATACCTGTACTCTGATAAATAAAATCAAAGAACCAACAGCTTTGAAACTTAGCTCTATATAAATTTCATTATTTTCTTTCAGTACAGGATCAAAACTATACGTAGTTTGTTATAATTCTCTCTTGAGAACACATGCACGTGGAATACTCACCTTGCAAAGTGAAAGTTGCAAGCAACTCTTCATTTTGGTTAAAATTCTTGTTATGTTGTGCCATGACCCTTTTTTCACAAATACAAAGCAGTTGCAAAGAGAGATCTTTTGTAATTCAGGATTTCTTATGCTAGCACAGTTGAAGCAGAAAATATTTTTCCACCTCACGGAAAACACTGCCAGTGTGAATCCAACCGGTCGGGAGACAGAACTTCTTATAGGCAGCAGCAGCCATAAAAAGAGGAGGAGCTCAAGTGCAATAACTGTTGTGTTGTTTTGGGGGTTTTTTTCTCAACTACAAATTCACTCAAACCATGTATTTAGCATTCTCTCTTGGAAAAAGTTATAAAAATGTTCCCATACATCTATAGGGAGAGGAAGATACACAGCTAAAATACCATCTTATGCTTCATGTCACACTTATTCGCAATTCCAGGTAACAGAAAGAAAGATTCAAATTTCATCTAACAAGCTGTTCAACAATAATTATAACTAGAACTTGATTTATATCTGTATTTGTCTGGGACCTTCCCAGTATGTCCCTGTAGGTTACTAGTCTCAAAAAAGCTACTATGATGACAAGTGTAACCAATGTCTGGACAATTTCTAGGAGAAGCATAAATTCTATTTCTTTTGAGTTTATATGACTCAGCAGTTACAACAGTGTTCTTAAATGATACAAGAATTAGTTTTATATGTTATGCCTAACAGCTATCCTTTAATTCAATTTCAGTCATCGTTACAAGAAAACATGTATAGCTTAAAAAACTGCTTAAAAAACTCCTACAAGCAGTTTACTGCTTCCAGTAGGAAAGTGCTGAAGACAGCTCTTTCTGCAGTACCTTGACAGCCAAATAATAAACAACAGGCTTCATGAAAACTTTGCTGATAAAACCCCTCCCTCTCCCTGTAGGTTAAAATGCAAGCTCACGCTGACTGAAGGTCCTTCGGAGCCCTGTGTTTCGTCATACAGGTGAGCAGAAAGCTTCAGCAGAGTCGCATTTCACGTCGAGCTCCATCCAGCACGGATAGACTCTGATCCCACCTCCTTATAATTAACACTTGGAGGCAAGTACACACCCTACCAACTACACAGCTGCTTCCAGTGAACTACAAAAGCATTTATTGGACTATAAAATCATTTATGCTTGCAATATTACTATCAGAAACAGACTGAGCAATAAACATTAAGCTGCTTTCCAATTACTTTCCACAGCCAAGAGAGTTGAAAGCCTGCAAGTTCAATTCGTAACAAGATCACTCTAAATTGCTGAGTACTGCATTCTTGGAAAGTAATGTTTTAGTCTTTCTTACTCCTATGCTATGTACCCTCAGGAAGCTTAAACTACAAACAACAATGACAAAATAAACGCCCGTTTAGAGGTGGCACGTACAAGGAAGAGGTAATCATTACAGACTGTATATAAATAAGGGGTTCACTCTTCTATGTGGTTTGTTCTAATAGTTCCAATATACGGAAGAAACAGGACTTCCCCATTTCTCTGAAGTAATTATGAAGCATTCTCCTCACGTGAAAACACTTAGAAACTACAGGCAAGTAAGTGTTCAGTTCTTTCGGCAGCTCTTTCTATACATTTGCTTTTTAACGTATTAAAGGTTTCTTCATGTGGTTGAAGCTGTCCATTTTCTTCTTTATCGTTCGATAGGTTTAGGAGTAAGTTACTTGGTATTTTCAGAACTGGAAGGCAGTGATCAACATTGATCTAGTACCCACCTATCTGCTATTCATTACTTTTCTGTCGCCAGAAACGACTAACAGCACTTCACAAACAAGGCTGACACAAAACATGAGGGGAACATCAGCAAATCAACCACAGCATCATTAACATTCCTGAAAACAGAGCTGCTGCACACTCATACCTCTTGTATTACATCTCTTCTAGCACAATTCTAGGTTCCTGCCTCTTTTTCACTATCACACGTTTCCACTCTTACTTCAGTGCGTAATCTGATGATCAGGCAGCCATGGTATATCCTAAATAAGCCATTAGAACTGCAGTCCTGAACTACAAGCACTTCCCCTAAACTCAGCCTTTTCTTCCACCTGTCCAAAGTTTCCAGATTTCACCATTTCCTAATATTAATATTAACCCTGTATCAAGACTTTTGTCTTCAGTATTTGGGGAAATAAATAGCGACTCACTCATGTAATGGAAGGAGTCCTCCTCACGAGCTGGAGAAGCGATCTCCGGCAGCCGGCCATGGCAAGCTGTGGGCTGAATCCAGTCTGGATTTTCATACAGGTACAGAGAGTCCACTCGTAACTTGTAATCTGGCAACTGTTCTTCCAGCATGCTCACCAACTCCGCCTCAGGAAGGTCCTCATTGGAGCAGCCATCTGAAACAGAGTAAATGCCAGTAATAGTACATTATTAAATATATGTAAAATGTAATAGTGTTGCTACAGTACTATACATTTTATGTACTATAAAATATTTCATAAATCTTCAGTAAATTTGAAAATAATTATTCTGTACCAGACAGAATACCAGACTACTTACTGAATCAATACTCGATTTACACTGCAATATTTGTAAGTTCCTCATCCCTACCTGACCCCACAACTTCCTGAAAAGCTGGTATACTCGGTGTCCCTCCAACTTCCTGAATATAATGTATGTAATGAGTTTCAATTTCTATCGTTTCCTCTTCATTGAGATAAAACACAAACCACATTTTACCAGCTACTGATTTCCTAAAGTTTTGTTGACTTTTTCATAGTTGTTACAATTCCCTTTCCTAAAGGAAATTCATATTTTTCTTGTTCTTCTGTTTTATGCATTGGTTTGATAATGAACATAGATGTAAACAATCTTAAAAGTAAGTAAAATCAACTGAATTCTGCTTTGAAATCAGGGAACAAGTATAAAATTCCATTATCATCCTTATGGAATCACACTCTGAAAAACATGATACTAAATCCCCTGCAACTGAAGTTTAACTCTATCTGTGTTGTGGAGTGTGTGCCCCTTAATCTCTTCATAATTATTGCAAAAAAAAAAGGAACATTAATACTAAATTGCTAAAATATCAACAGTATGCAATGATTATCTTTGCAACATTTCCACTCAAGATGAAGACTATCTGTAATATCTTTCAATGGAAAAAACATCAATGTTGACTACTGACAGAGAGAATTTTACAAACAGTATTTTACAGTGCAGGCTGACTTTACAAACGAGTTACATGAACTCACTGTTTTTGTTCCTTTGCAGTATCACATAAGCCATACAAAGAATGTGAAATGTAAGGTTGTCAGGTTGGTGCTTTATGACATGTTAGACACATTCAGGATTTGTAATTGTAATTCTTCAACTTACCAGGGATGCTCTCCAAGCCCCTGGGATCAAAACTCATGAGTCCTTCCTTCACGATTCACTTCCTTGGAAAGAGCATTCTGCAATCAAGCTGTGCACCATTCCTTTATTGCTTTGGTAAAAAGATGGCTTTGGTTTAGAGACAGAGTAAGTGAGAGCCATCAAGCCACAGAGACTCACAAATCTGGCATCAACTCACTTCTGTAGGCTGGTTCATACTCCAGATCTACTGCTGTCTTAGGACATGCCTATTTCATCTGGGCTACTACTGATCAGTAAAAGTATTTCATGTAAGCTTCACCAGCTTCTCAGCTCACCCATCGCCTAAAAATAAAACAAAGAGAATGCCAAAGTTTAACAGATTTCACTCTTTCAAGGGAGACAGGTAAGTTGGTGTGACTTTGTCTCTTCCAGTCTGAATTTCCCCTCCGTACTATAATTAATTTTTTAAAAAAAGGCGAACAAACATTTTATTTCCAGTTTACACAGTACATTTAAAAGGTAGCATTAAAATATGTTTTCTCCTCGCAGACATAACATCTCACCTTAAGGATGGACTTTGTCAAATATCTCTTTGTCTGTACTATTTCTCTTCTTTCATATAATATTTAGCATATTCGGGTCATTCACTGAAATGAGGTATTTCCTTTTTATGCTAACGGACAGCAGCTCCAACTAAACAGAGATTTTCTTCAGGCCACTACATTTATTTAAAGTGATGGATTCTAAAGGCAGGATTTCAAAAACATCACCCTTAACATTTATATTGCTAAAAAAAAAAGTTTTATACAACTGTTTGCTTTAGTCTCTTTTCCTTTAGGAGTCTGTTAATTAAAAATTGGACCTATCCAAAATTTCCTTTGTGGATCGTGATAAAATTTGTGTTTTCTCTTCAGCAGGGACTTGTGTAAACCAGAAAATGAAACTACCATGACTAATTCAGATAAGCTATCAGAACAGTTTAATAAAGTTAAAATCTGCTTTTCCCTTGCCAAGACTGATTAACCACCTTCCATATAAAACAGTAGTTCTAGACGACAGAAAGATATAAAACTAAAGAGAAAACAAGTCTCCTTTTCCCTCCTCTGGCATTCAGTTAACATAAAATTCTCTTAAAATCTTGCATTAAGTTAAAATTTGCTTTTAACAGTTTCCCCAAGACTCCAATCATCAAGCACAACAATCAGAGGTTTGTTTTGCTGTCTGTAGCAACCTCTCATTTGACAAGATCAAAACGGACAACGCAGGAGCTTTTTAAAGCAAGCCTGGAGCCTGCCAGTTCATCTGCTTGTACACTTTGGCAGGAGATCAAAAAAGAACTTTCTTTCATTAAGGTCAGCTCATACTTGTGAGCAGTATCTTCTTGTCTTGTCATGCATTTCTTTATGTGTGTACTCTGCTTAACACTTGTAATTATTATCCATATTAAACACTTAATAAAAAAGAAAAACTTGAGATTTCAGAAACATTTTCTATCTGAACGTATAGATGCTTCCAGCACTTTTTAAAAGCTTTTTTCTAGAGGCTGTTTTTTGAATGGATTGCTGAAAAGCATGAACTACACATACCCCCTTCTCTAAAACAACCTAATACAGCATAATAAAAGACATTTAAGAAGACTGCTGCAGATCCACACATGGAAATGACTTTATTTTGTAATAAAAAGAGTCACTATACAGCTAGACAAAGTTCGGCAGCATAAGACAGTTTCTTCACAACCCTGACTCAATCTTTTCCCTTTGAGTTTCAAAAACGTAAAAATGAATGCTGCTACTTCTCAAGATCGGTTTTAATCTCTCTTCTAAGTGCAAAGCAGAAACACTATTTGTTGCAGGTCAATCTCAGTTCAGCCAAAGAGAGAATAAAAAAAGTCAAAAGTGATTTGGCTAAATGTTTTCTAGAGCACCAGGCCAACACCAAGCTATTGAACTGAAAGGGCAAACTCATTTGTAAAACCTTTGAGAAGTTTACTAGATAAGCAAATACCATAAAAGTTAATGCTGGCATTTCCAGTGCTTCTCACAGCTTTAGTTTCCTGTACCGTGGGGGAACTTCTGTAGAAATTCAAGTGCTGGGCAGTACCACCCTGAAAGTGACTCCATGACCCTTCTACACTGCAGCTATAAAACTATTTCCTAACTGCAGATTCCTCCTGCAAGTTACAACTATAATTAAGTACATTTCAATAAACCCCATAAAATTTACAACGTGGCTTTAAAATATATGACCATGCTATAAAAAGATGGACTAAAAATTAAAATTGTTAAATCATGCAGAAAGACATGTCCAAAGGAGAAGCCAGAAAATTTCCTCAGGTATTGATTTTAATCTTTATTTATAAAGATTATTTCCACTGTCAATTTATTATATTCATTCTACACTGATCTACATCTTATTAGTTTTGTCCCCCTACTCCCTCATAGGCCAATTTCCCATTGATGTTTGTGTCTTTTACTAATAGGCTAACTGAACATGGGAAAAACAAGGGAAATTCAAGTCCTTGAGAACAGCCCATATGCAGGGGTGGTGCTCTCAGGAGGCTTTCTTCAAGGAAGGTTCAAGAGAGGTGGAAATATCAGACAACATTTTATATACATACATACATACCTATCTCAATCTTAGTATTTCTGTACTCTCCAGATTAAATTTTACTCCCCAGTGTGTGTCTCACATTTCAGCTATCATTTGGCTCCAAACAGCAAGCTTAAACCTGGGGTACATATAGCACACTTCTTGTAGAAGTGGGAACTATTCCTACACCTTCTCGATCTGTCCTAGGGAATCAAAGTCGCTCTAAAGAGATTTTCTAAATTTTTCCTTCAGTGAGTTAGAAGATCCTAGTGAAGATTAACTTGAAAAAGCAATACTGACTAAAGTCTTAGAGGAAGATAAAATAGTTACAAAGCATTAAAAATTGTTCTTGTCTTTGTAACTACCACTTTGAGCAATTCAAGATGGATGCAGAAAGAGTTGGGGCACCTTAAGATAGAATGTAATTCTGAAGACATTCTGCCACTAGAGAACTCTAATTCAAATCTGAATTATGAGAAAGGTGAGGGAGTTGCTTTACAACTGGAAACCACAGACAAATGTACGTGTTATTTCTTTGTGCACAAAAAGTTAAAGACGTATGCAAAATATTGGCATCTATATTGACAATAAACAAACTGAAATATAAATATGCTCTTATTCCTGCTATTTTTCGTTTGTTGAGAGCAGCTGACTCCTCACAAGTACTTGGAAAGACTGAACTAGGTCTGCTTCTCAGTACAATTCCAGGATGCAAGCCATTAGGCCACAAGTAACACAAACAAAATTTTGACAACAAAGAAAATTCTAACTTGATTAAGAGGGAAGACAACATCCATTTTCCAAAAGCAAGCCAAGTAAATGAGCGTATCATTCTCGGATAGCAAATTTTACTGCCATGTAAGTATGCAATTAAAAAAATTGTATCAAGTCATTAACACAGTACTTTTTCCATTGCTAAAATTGGAATGCTGGCAAGCCAGCTAATAACAATCAACATACTCTGCATTTCAAGGTTAATGAAACAGTTCTATTCTTATAGCAAACACGACCACACTGAACTGCTGCCAAAACATTCCTGGGACTAGTGCTCAGAAGCAGAGGCCAAATCCTTCAACACCATCCAGCAGGAGATGAAGGACAAAGGATTATCTACTGAAAAACAAATCTATGTGAACACAAACTTTGCCTACCACAGTTAACATTTGCTGTGTGCCTAACACCTGATATTTCCTATCTCCTGTTATTTTCCAGTACTATCCCTACAGAAACCTAGTTAGTCCTTGCATTTCTTTCACGTAAGGAAAAAAATATTTAAAAGAATATGCCAACACAATCCTAAAAACAAGTGTAATAATCATAAACAAACCTGCAACAGACCTTCAACCATAAGTAGAATGGTGTAAGAAGAAACTGTAAGAAAACAAACAAAATAACCCCCCCACATCTTCTGGATTGTTTTTACTTTGGGATGGGGGTGAGGCTTCAGAGGGGAAGCCGGAGAACCCCTCTTGGATGAATCACAAGGGGATCATGAAGCTGGCCACAACATTCCCACATCCTATTTCATCTACAGTTACGCCAAGCCAGGCTCACTTATTCTCCTTGTCAGTCATTTGTAATAGCTCATATTCTCCAAAGTGGCAACACTACCCGTTAAGTACATGTATATATGCTTTACGTACATGTATACATGCATACTGTTGAATACCACAGCTTGGTAGTTAAGATTTATTTAAGTCCTACATGTTTGGAGGCTGTCTATTTCACCCTTAGTACAATGTAAAAACAGCAAATGCCTAATTGAAGTCTACCTTAATCTGAAACTATGAGTGTTACCTACATTAAAAACATATACTATGTCTTATTAATTCCTAATTCTTTCCTGTAAATGCACAATCAAAACATTACTATCTGTACACATCTTTTCTTGCAAGTTTTCTTTTTTCAGAAAAAATTATGTTATGATCTCAAAGGAATCAAGAACTATCATGAATTGCCTATTTGTTAGTTAGAGTATAACATACAATAAATGCTCCTGAGGCATTCTGCTAATGCCTTATTCTGCTAAGTTCTCTGCTAATATCTCATTATAAAGGTTGCAATCAGCTTCTTTTAAAACTCAGCCTTCTTTTCTATAAAGAATACTTGAAGGCAGCTTGAATAACATTTAACTGAAATCACTAACACTTTCAGTTGATGCATGGCTGAATTCACCCAAAAAAGTAGTTTCAATTCCTTGATCTACACCCCAGCCAGTTCTCAGCATTTTAAGTTACAATTCTGTATTTATTAGAATTAACCAAACAGATCTCCATGACTCCGTCACCAGAGTATCATTAGCAATCAAACTAGATAAAAGGATGTCTTCTTTCTTGTAGACATCTCTGTGAAAATGCTTTATTTGTTTCTTCTTGGAAAACTAATCAACAAATCACAATTATCAATCCTGAAAGACAGCACTCCTACTGCACAATATTGATTCCGGAAGCCCGCTATTAGAGGCAAACCACCATCAGGAAAGTCTGTGGTTTTCCAACGCTCCTCAAGCTACATTTTCAGATACTCATAATATAAATTCGGTAAACAGATACAGCTCAAATAATCACACTGCCACTACAGAGTTGAAAAAATTCAGGTATTGGAAAATAATTTTTTTTCAATTCAGCTTCAATGTCAGAAGTGTAACTAAAAAGAAGTTCTGCCTATTTTTATTAAGAACTACATCTTTTGAAAGAAAACAAGCATCTGAAAACAAACCTAAAATCGACCGTGGCCTTGTAATGTTGCTCTAAGTTATTCATTAGTATATCAGATATTTGCATCAGACTGTCACAATCAGTCAACAGTAACTGTGAAACATAACCAAGAAACAGGCACCTATGCAACAGCTGAACATTGCATTAAAAAATAAAAATACAAGCATGCCACTCCACATACATTTCTCCACTAGCACGGTCGACAGAGTAAATCACATTTACTGACAGATAATCGTACTCCAGTTTAATTAGCTGATAAAAACGTAACAATGTGATTAAGAAGTTGATAAAAGCCAAAATTTCCTTGCCTTCCATACGCAATTAGGACAACAACTAAGATGTCACCGAGGGCTGCCTCCTGTTGGCGGTGACACGACCCTCCAGGGAGCCCGCTCGGTGACGGGCACCCCGGGCCGCTGAAGGTCACCCCGGGCACCGCCTGCGGGCACCGCCGCCCCCCAGCCCCCGCTTACACTGAATGGACGGAGCTCAACACAGCGCTACGTTACATTAGAGCATCACCACCGCCAAAAGAGTCCTGTCAGCTGCCAACCCAGACAGGCGCCGGAATTCCATCTCCGNCGCCCCCGCCCGCCCGGGGCGCCCCGCCGTACCTTGCGGCCCGGGTGGTGCCGCGGCTCGGCGGGGAACGGCCCCAGGGGCGAGGGGAGGGAGGGTTAACCCCTGAAGGGGTGTGAGGTACAGAGTGCGCCGCTCGCCCGTGAGGCGGCAGAGCAGCGCCGGGCCGGCGCCGAGCGCTCGCTTACCCGCCCCACGCTGCGCTCCCTCCGGCGCCGCTCCTTCCCGCCGCAGCCCCGCATGCAACACAGNNNNCGCGGTGGCGGCGCCGGCCCCCGGCCCTGACTCCGGCGGCGGCGGGCAGGAGCGGGCGCTGCCGCCCTGTAAGGCTTCTCGGCTCCGCCGGGGCTCCGCGCCGGCCGCGCCCTCTGCCCCGTTGCGGGAGAAGCCGGGAGGGCCGGGGAGAGGGAGCGGCGCACACCCAGCTCGGGAGGCGGCTGCGGGGAGCGGAGCCCTGTCCCGGCCGCCGCGGGAGGCCGGAGGGAGGCGGGGGCCCAGCGAGGAAGGCGAGGTACGAACTTAACGGAGCGAGTGAGGAACTGCGGGGGAGCTTGTGGGGCGTCCTGCCGCACGTTCCGGTGCTTTGTCACGGACGGATCACTGCACTCGAGATACACGATCGAGAGCTGCCTCAGTCACTGCGAACGCTGAAGTAGGCGCTGCAGCTCAGCGTCGGCACAACCCAGTGACGCGCGTTCGTGGTAACCGGGGCTTCGGCACCGGAGCCTCCACACTCCCCTAGCTCACAGGCTGGTTTCTGTGGTTTTTTCCTGCCCTGCACTGTTCGCTGGCTGAAGTTTTGGCCAAACTGCGATGAATGTATCATTTTACCTGTACAACACTGTCACTATCTACAGTACAAAAAAAAAAGTCTGCGATACAGAAGGAAAAATGTGGGGACAGGGAAAAAGTTTATGTGGGGACATGATCCAAAGCCGTATTGAAAAATGGAAACAATGTCAAGCTACATGAGAAAAAAAAAATAAAAATCTTAAAACTGTAGTGTTATTTGAATGAATGTGCATCATGGATGTTTCTCGTGGCTGGCTAGAAGTCTTTGAACTAAGTCTACAATAATTTGACTTTGGTATATCATAGTTATTAAGACTTTATTCTTCAGCTTAGCTTTTGTGGTTTCATATTGCAAGCAGCAGAATAAATTGTGTAGCAGAATGAGGCATCTTCTTTCCAGGTAGGGGAAGGATGCTGTAGCCATTGCAGTGCTGGGCAGTATCTTGAAGCACTTGCATTCTTTTTTTTTTTTTTTTTGTACTCTGCTACAGACTTCCGCAGTGAAGTTGTTTAAGTCAAGTGCTGATCCTCTGAAGGTGCCCAGTACCTGCTAGGGATCGACTTCTGTCTCCATTTGGTACCTATGATGAGGAATTACAGTATTTCTTTTCTCCAAGCAGATCTTCAGGGTAAAAATGTAACAGGAATGGCTTGGCTATTTCGCAGTGAATGGAGTGGTGGGGGCTTGATAGCTTTTCAAGAGTGTTCGCTTAATTAAGTAGCATACATAATTTAAATGCAAGATATACTCAAGCTTAGCTCCTTAATAAACAAAAATATCAGTTTCTGGTATAGTACTTCAGCTTTTATAAGTTAACTTTCATACAAAAATTGCATAGTAACATGGAACTACCTCCTGTTGCTGAGTTTTTATCAGCCACCAAGTCGGATTACTCATGGTGGCTGCAAAGCTACCTATCAGAAAAGGATCTGGGGTTGCTGTTTGGCTGAACATGAGCCAGCAGTGTGCCCAGGTGGCCAAGGCCAGCGGCATCCTGGATTGTATCAGCAGTAGTGTGGCCAGCAGGACCGGGGCAGTAATTGTCCCTCTGTAGTCACTGGTGAGGCCAGTTCACATCTCAAGTACTGTGTTCAGTTTTGAGCCCCTCACAAGATGAAAGACATTGAGGCACTGCAGGATGTTCAGAGAAGGGTAACAGAGCTGGTGAAAGGCCTGGAGCACACGTATTACAAGGAGTGGCTGAAGGAGTTTAGCCTGGAGAAGAGGAGGCTCAGGGGGACCTTTACAATTACCTGAAAGGAGGTTCTAGTGAGGTGGGAGTTGGCCTCTTCTCCCATGTAACAAGTGATAGGATGACAGTAACTGGCCTCAAGTTGCACCAAGGGAGGTTTAGATTGGATCTTAGGGAAATTTTCTTCACTGGAAGGGTTGTCAAACATTGGAACAGGCTGCTCAGAGAACTGGTGGAGTCACCATCCCTGGTAGTGTTCAAAAAACATGTAGATGTGGTGCTTAGGGACATGGTTTAATGGTAGGCCTGGCAGTGTTAGGTTAATGGTTGGACTCTGTGATCTTTGAAGTCTTTTCCAACCTTAATGATTCTACTGTTGAAGACTTGCTTATAGCTAAAGTGAAATAGTCCCATTCTGTACTTACAGAAGCATTGATACCCTGATTAGACATCTCTCTCACTGCCTAAGCTTTGAAAGCATCAGACATAAAGTCTGCTAGAGGACTTTCAGAGAGGCTACTCTGATCTGTGAGGGGAGTTAGCTGATTCTGTAGCCTAAGTAAAGTGAAAATTATTGGAGTTGCTTCTCTCTTTTTTTTTAAACTGAAATCTTGAACAATGAAATCCCTCTCTCACTTGTGAAATGTAAAATGCAATTGCTTCTGCTTTGCTTTTTTTTGTGAGCTAGTTCAGCTGCACACAGCCAAGCCAAGATCTGCCTAGCACAGCTGTGCTCCTTTAAAACTACAGACAATGATTTCTTTTCCTACAAACTGCCAAGGATTCACGAGTCTGTTCTTTTTTACTTTTTGCACTTGTGCAGTTAACTTACAATTAAATTGTTTGTTCAGAACGGGCAGTAAAATTTCTAAACTCATAAATGAAAAAGGAACACTTGAGTTGACGTGTAGTCCTCAGTGTGGAGTTTGAAACTGATATGCTACTTAAATAGAAGCAGACTTTCCCTGAGCTGGAGGTCTGTGGTTTTGTGTGTGTTAGCTGACAGGAATGCCTCACAGTTGTGATTAAGGAGATTTTAAGTTTATCACAGGTTTATGTATCATCTTACTTTGCTGCTTTATTTTTTCCTAGGATAAATGGGTGTGTATGACTTTTCCCCTGATCTAAAGTGGTTCCATGTCTTGTTTGGTAAGTTTGTCTTAAAAGATGTTGGCTGTTGTAGCTTGTTACCGAGCTATACTTTAATATGAAAAGCCCTCTTGAAATGTCTTGCTTGAGGGGATTTCCACAGTGCTGAGATGTTTGAATTTTGTTGTGTCAGCTTTTGGTGAAGGAGACTTCAGTGTCTCTTCTCTATAGGTCTGCCATGTATGTGCTTTATGGTGTTTCTTAACCCCTTGATTGATTGACTCGTAGCAGAAGACTTTCTGAACTGCTGCTTATAAAGCCTACTTTTTTACATTTTTGCACTGCCATATTTACTAAATTGCAGCAACTCCACTAATATTCACTTGTTTATGTTCTCAAGGACTGCTCCTGTATTCTGCGTACACCAGTTGAATCAATCAGACCAGAAGAGCTATCCCAGAGCAGCATCCATGAATGCCTGGTAAGAATAGAAACTTTAACTCCCAAGGTTAAATATAAAGCTGGTACATATTAAAAATAACCTCATTAGGGAGTACTTCTTAAAATTTTGAACACAAAAATAAACAGCGTACTTCGGGGCTTCCACTTTGGAAGAAGACTATAGGTATCTAAGTGTTAATATTGTGCCAGTTTGAAAACTAACACACACATACACGAAACCTGTAACTCATAAAACTAAGTCTTAGTAATGATAAAAGTACCAGCTTGAATGTTCTTATTTGAGTACTGGACTTTAGCATTAGTAATATTTTTGCATTAATTTTAAAAATATAAATGAATAAAAATTACATAGTCATTTTGAGAACTGTTTATTCTCTCTGTTAGGCTGATTCTGATGTAGCCTGGATTCCCCCATCTACAGGAAAGAATGAAATGGTATTTTGCTCTTCTAACGTCTCTCATTATGAACTCCAGCTGGAAATAGGTAACATAAATGGACCTTAAAATATTTCTTTTTCCTGCTACCAATAGTTTATTGCTAACTGCAGTAAATATTAAGTTTGGAAAATGAGGGACTATTCTTGTGTCTCCTTAGTTGAGAAAAGTGCAGAGCATTGCTCATATTTTAGTAATCTCTTATTTCAAGATCTAAGACAAATCAGCAATTACTTGAAATCGTCTCTTGATGTTTGTGCATGTACATGTCAGTTTTCAAAATCTGTGGTATGTGACAATAAATACAGCCTTAAGTAACATCATGTCTTGTAACTTGGCTACACGAGTTGATTGTTCTAAGGACGGCTGCCTTAGATCCTACCATGCCTGCATATGTTTATGTGAATATGCATGCTCAGTGTTGTTCATTTAGATGTATAATTGATACTGACATATGTTCAAACACTTTTAGTTGTTCTCAAAATAGCCGAGCCATGCTTCAGCTAATTCGCTGCATATATTTTGCCGCAACTACTTAAGGTCTTGACATTCTGAAAGAAAAGGACACACTGCTATCAATTGCAACTTTAAAACTGGAAAATGATCTCTAATTATGAAGGAAACCATGTGATGGATTATTATGCTTTCCAGTGTTAAGGTGGCCATTTCTGGTTTCAGGAAGGAGGTTCAACAACTTAACTTCAGTCTACCTTGCACGGCACACACCTACAGACAGGCAAGTTGCTGTAAGGATCACAGACCTAGAAAATTGCTCTGAAGAGCACTTGAAAGCCTTACAGGTAAAGGAACAGCATTTCTGCACAAAGCCCGATGAAGATAGTGAGGAATACATATGAGATTACTGAACAGAGGTAGCCTTTGCTTGCACTGGGTTATTTCAGTCAAGCTTTTCCCTCCAAAGGAGTAGAATGTAAATAACACAACTCATGTAAATTTGAGAGTTGCTTTCTGAAGACAGCAGCTGACAATTACTTTAGAAATACTTCTGTAATTGTACAACTTATTTGAAACATGTTCAGTACTCTTATTTAACACCACAAGTTTGGACTATGAACAAACTAGATTTACTTCAGACAAATGCAATTATGGGCAAGCTACTTACATTTCTGTTGCAGGCTATGCACATCACCTGCAATCTTGTATAAATACAAGGAAACAGTGCTCTTTACTGATAACTGATGTAGTTAATGCTCTTAGTAGGACTGCTGTCTTGTGGCTAACACATCCACTTTCATTTAATTCCATAGAATGAGGTGGTTTTATCACACTTTTTCCAGCATCCCAACATAATGACATTTTGGACAGTGTTTACAGCTGGAAGCTGGCTTTGGGTCATCTCCCCATTCATGGCCTATGGTAAGAACTGTTAACTGCAATTTTGGAATAGGAAAAAGGGCTGATACAAGTTGGACCACATGGTCCATGAGAGGTTTATCTTTAATCATCTCCTGTCTCGTAGAAAAAACAAACTCTCCCAAACCATTTGTTTAGAGAAGATTTCCTCCCCAGTGAAAACTGGTATTTGAACTGCATTAAATTCCATTTGGTCGTAGCACCCACCATGTGAGGAATGGTAACTGGGAGATGTATTTGACTTTGTACAACTTCTGCTAACAGAAGACCTATCTACATTGAATACAGGTTGGGCATAGACTTCCAGTGAACAGAAGCATGACACGGGGCATCAGTTGCATCCGTGTAATAACTGTCCTTGATGCACCGTAGTCAATATAAAGATGAGAATGCTGCTCTTGATGAGTGTATACAGTGAAGGAAGCATAGACAAGTAATTTAACAAGACTTGTTAGGCCTAGCTAGGTTTTTTTCACTTCCAGGTTCAGCTAGACACCTGCTGAAGACTTACTTTCCTGAAGGAATGAGTGAAGCTTTGATAGGGAACATTCTGTTTGGTGCAATCAGAGGATTAAATTACATGCACCAGAATGGATATATTCACAGGTAGGAGAATGTCAATAGGTAAGAACCAGATTATAGCATCTTACCTTAAGTATTGTCTCCTTCCTTTTCTTATATACCTTTTTATAGCAGACATTGCACGAGTAACAATTTTTTCAATAATGTAACAGAACCAACTTTGTAAAATCTTAACAGGAAATGTATTAATACATTTCTTCAAGCCACTTGTTACAGGAATTATACATCTGCCTGGCTTTGTCTCTTGGAAGCAGAAGAAAACCAGAGTTATAGAAAAGGCTGCCTTAGTTTACACCCCTTGCAGGGAAGAAAGGCCCTTCTCCAATTTCTGGCACTTTTTTCCTGATCATCTCTCTTAATAGAGAGATTAACTCCACGCCAGCATCTCACTATTAGTCAATGAAATATGAAAGCCTTTCTGTTCTAGTAGTGCTTTGAGTAATTCTTATAACTAAAATTTACCACTTTATGTTACAGGAATATTAAAGCTAGCCACATTCTGATTTCAGAGGATGGGCTGGTTTCTCTCTCTGGCCTAAACAACCTCTACAGTTTAGTTAACAATGGACAGAAGTCAAAGGTGGTGTATGATTTCCCCCAGTTTAGTACATCTGTGCTTCCTTGGCTGAGTCCTGAACTACTGAGACAGGTTAGTATAAATTCCACATCATTTTTTCTATTCAAAGTTAGTGGCAGTACTCAATTTCCAACTTAATTGTAGAATTGCAATGAAAGATGCTGAACTGCAACTTTTGAAAGTACATGTATGTACTGAATTTGTAATTCTTAGAGAAAGAACCAGTTCTAAAGCTGTTGGTAAGGTGATGCTGTACTAAATCTCTTTACCCAAACCTCCTGGAAACTACTGCAAATCCTGAAACTTGTGTTCAGTACAGCCATCAGATTTCTGAAAAAAGTCTGAGGTTTCACAATTTAATTGCTTCAATACTGTGTAGGTTATGGGGTGTTAGAATCTTGTTTGGAAGCAGGCACTTCTATTCTTGTCGGCACCACTCAATGGCCTCGGTGATCAGTAGTGTTTTCTTTCTCTCATAGGATTTGTCTGGCTATAACATGAAGTCTGACATTTATAGTGTGGGAATTACAGCATGTGAATTAGCCAATGGACATGTACCATTTCAAAATATGCCTCGCACTCAGGTACAATGCTAAACTTTACCTCCACTTAAAAACATTCTGAGCATTTTTTTTTTCTCGTTTTACTCAGAGAAACCAGTGCTATTACTGCTGAAATAGTGGCTGCTTTTTTTTACTTCAAATACGCATGCTTCTTTCTAGAACAAATAATCCTTCCATTCCTGGAGTTTCACAGCTTGCCCTGAATAAGTCTGGATAGCTGTTGAACTTTCATACTGCTATTCCTTCCTACTAGATGCTGCTGCAAAAGCTGAAAGGTCCCACCTACTGTCCTTGGGATATAAATACCTTTCCCCGGGGGGAATCCAGGATGAAGAACTCTCGATCAGGTGTTGATTCTGGAATTGGTGAGAGCATGACACGCACAATGACCAGTGAAAGACTACAAATGCCCTTTTCCAAAACATTTTCACCTGCTTTCCACAACTTGGTAGAACTTTGCTTGCAACAGGACCCTGAGAAAAGGTAATGTTCTGGTGAAAACGATTTTTTTTGTCACTTCAACCCAAGTATGGCCCACAGTTTAGGATACAGTAATGACTTGAATGCTGTTAAAGTCAGAATTTCAGGCCAGATGTACTATGTAAAACAGTACACTTGCATTTGTAATCTAAGAATTATCTTGTCTGATAAAGGAATCAAACTTTTAAAGTCATTTGACCCCTGAATTTCTTGTAATATGAATGTGCTTTGTAACAAGTAAAACTAACTTTCAAACATGTACTTTGTCCAAGAAAAAAAAAATAGAAATCTGAGATATATGTTTTCAGTTCTATGTCTCTTTTGAATGAGGCATTAAATTCCTTGTTAAACAGAAACATGAAAAAAGTCTTTAAAAATAGATTTCTTCAGTAGTGCTTTCACTACAAATTGAGGCCTAGAATGTAGGAATTGTGTGCTGCTTATCTCATTCTTCACATTTGTCCTGGAGGAAAAACCACAGGGCTTAAATTTATTTGTCAGTCTGGCCCATTATCCAAATGCAGTATTTTACTTTCCAAAACATAATTATATTGTTCATTTTATGATTCAGGCCATCAGCAAGCAGTTTGCTTTCGCATACGTTCTTCAAACAGGTGAGTTTACTACATTTTGTTAAATGACACAGCTATAACCTAAATAAGCCACAAAAAGAGCTAGATTACAAAATAATGAAGTTACCTGGAGCCAAAAAGCATCCTGTAAGAGCATACCTGCTTCAGAATTTTTTTTTTTAACAAAATGGTATCGATAGAGTATAGGAAGCATAAGATTAATCCATTTCCCCATTGATGAAGTTGATTTAACTTAAATAAAGGCAACCTAACTAATTAAAAAAATGGTTAATATTCTTAATTTAAAGCAGAACTGCACAGCTGATTTAATTAGTCTTGAAAGACAGAGCGGGGAAAGCAAAACCTCTCATCTTGTTATTTTCAGTATTGTAACGTGCAAGAACATGGCTCTGATTTCACATGCTTTTAATGAAGTCAGTTGCAAAGTTACGGAGACTTTTATGTGCAGCTTTATTTTATTTTTTTTTTCTTTCTAGATAAAGGAACAAACACAGAATTCACTACTGTCCCTATTACCACCTCCTATTCAGAACAACAGATCAGAGTTCTTGGCACTGCCCTCAACAGCAGTTGGGACTGAATTTGGATGTATTGCTACAAATCAAGATGATACAGACTGGGAATTCTAAATAAATACCAATGATACCTCTCCAGTGTTTCAGAGAAGGAAAATGTGATTTGTATTTGCTGCTTTTGTATGGTTAAAATACAGTTAGACCAAGTATACTTGAAATGCCATGAAGTGGCTGTAATTCATTAACTTCCTCTTGGCGTCACGAAATGCAGCGTGCCTCACTCCCTGACTGTAAGGAAAACTGTGTATCAAGAATGGTTGAATGCTCACCTCTCTCTTTCAAAGTCTTTCTTAACAAGAGAGTCCCTGCTGTAATCTTACTCTGTACTGTATTATCAGCTCATATTGCTGCAGTCCACATGCCTTTCTGAATTCAGGCCTGGGCTTTGTCTATGATCTTACTTAAACATCTATTTGTCTGTGATCTTACTTAAACATCTATTTGTCTTTTCATTATGATCCAAATCATTTTAGTAAGGAGAAATCCTCCACTTCCAAGTTGAAATGTGAAACTGCACAAATTAGTTGCTTATGTAAATAAATGTTTCTCTCTCAAAAGACATTTTTCTCATTTGACATGCTGTCACATTTGCCAAAAGTTAGCTATTTTTCATGCAGTTTTAATACCGTGTGTTTCCCAAAGAAGTTAAGCTGCTTGGAAGTGTGACTCCTGTTCTTGCATCTGTTCACATTCTTAGTACAAATCTGGGCTTTTGCATCTCTGTTTATTGTTATGTCATTTTAGCAGTTAATCTGAGGATGTCTCACTATGCAAAGTAAGTCTCAAGTTCTAGTAGGTACGGGTTAATTTTGAAGAGTCAAATAATCTAAAGTTACTGTACATATTTTTATTTATAGTGTATTCCTGTTCACCACAAGAATTTACCAGAACCTAATACTGTTTTCTTAGAAGAAAAGGCAGCATGCATTAAGCTTCAGTGGCACTGCTGCTGGCAAACAAGCCTCTTCTGCAAGGCACAGTTAAATTCCCATGGATTGATTCAACCATGCTAAGAACCTAATGACCTCCTAGGATCCTAGTGAATTTATCAGTTCTAAGTCAGATGAAAAGCTGTCTTCTCCCTACAATTCAGTAAGTTCTCATCTCTCATACTGTACCAGGCAACTCAAACTGAACAAAAGCAGCTTTTTTTAAAAAAACTTGGATATTCTCATCGTGTTGTAGCAAAAGTTGTGTCCCAAAGCCACTAGTACTTTACTGATGGAAGCATGATGGTGATAAAAAAGTATAAATAGGTATTGAATGGATATATTTTAAATTTTGAACATAACAACATTCCACATAAGTCTTCAAGTCTTCCCTAGCTGAGCAGGCCTGTAGCCAGCTTTGAGAATACCACTGTATTGGCCAGCAGCTTTGCTACAAGGCCTTGAAGACCAAATGATGGAAACACAAGCCTGAGAGACACATAAAATTGTAAATGACCACATAAAATATTAACAAAAAAGATGATCCTACTCATTCTGCTGTGAAGAGACCTCTATATTTCTAAACATAACATGTGAAACTTTAAGATTAAAGACCTGTCAATAAACTTACACTATCTGCCTCCATTTATATCTGTAATTCTTGGAGTTCTGTTTTCACCATTGTCCAGCCATACTAACAGCTTCTTGTTACTGCAGGAAAAAAAATCATATTTATGTCAATCATTAGGTAAGAAAATAGTTGTCTGAGCTAGAAAATTATTCTGATAAAAAAATATTAATAACTTAATTGTGTACTCTTGGAGCAGATTCTGTTTTCATGTGAACCCCATGTTCTTCATTCTTAACCATTACAGATTTGGACTGTTTGCAAGTCAAATACATTAGATAGCAACTACAAGTAACTTTTGACTAACAGTACATGTAAAAACCAAGTCAAATAAGTGAGAACACATATGAAGTTCTACATATTTTAATTACAGATCTCTGAATAAATATTACTACTATTAAAACCTGTAGCAAATTTCAGGCAGCTTCACTGCTAATATTTTCAAGCTTCTCTTGTAACAAGTGCCGTGGACTCTATAAAAATGAACTTGGATACTAATAACAATGTCAGTACAAAGTTATTCAAACCACCATGTGTTCCAGTGGAGTTACTTTGCTGGCCTCTCTTTCTGTGAAAAAAAATTTAAAAGATTTCTAAACACTGTTCCAATTTCTGTACTGACATTAAGAAGAAAACTAAATACAATTTTTTTTAAGATAAAGAGCTCACAAGTCTTTACTCTTAGAACTACTGCTTCTCAACAACTGTCTCTCTTCAAACAAAAGCAATTAAGAGGCACTGTGACTTCTTAAAATAACCAGAAATACTTGCAAATACTCCCTGGATTATATTTACTGAAAGGTTTGATATCATTTTGCTCATTAACTGTGATGCTTTCTATTAAGGAATAATGCAAAATAAATATTAGTTAGGAAAGAAGATGTATAATCATATTAAGGTTTCAACTACCTGACACTGAAAAGATGATCTTGGAAACAATGGTTCTGAAAATTTTGCATACAGTTAAGCTTTCAGAAACTGAGATTCATGATCTGCATTGAAGATTCAAGTTGCAGAGACTTTCTATTCCAAGCCAACTGTTTTAAGCACAATAGTTTTTTGTTGAGTTGTGGTTTTTTCAACACAAGTGGGTTTTTTGCAGCCACCTTTCTTTATGCTAGCATTTAGCACTATGTAAAATGAAGAAATACCTGTGTAATAGAAAACTTATATTAATTAACATTATCCTGACTATATGCTCAATGCTGTTGAGTGTCTCACTGTCTTGGTCTGATACCACAGCAGTTTGTGAATGACTGAATGGATGAACACAGAAAAAAATGTGATCTACTCAGAATCAACTTGATCTGATATATGAATTCCTCACTTTAAAGAGTCTCAATGCAACAAATACCCATTGAAGAGAGAACAGTTTCTTCCACTTGATGAACAGAAATAAATATTTTTTTAAAAATTATGGAGTTTTACCTTACCTCTCTCTTTTCCCTACCCCTCTCCTTCTCTTCAAGTGCTATCAAAGTAGTTTTTAACCTAGAGGATGGGTAAAACTATGGGAAAGCACTTGAAAACCATTGCTCTGAAACTCTCTTGCCAAGAGGCAGGTATCAAAGTAGGTAACTTACATACCCTGCCTGTAATGCTATTAAGTAGCTTTACTAAAGTGTATTAGCTTGTCTAAGAAACCTCTGAAACAACTAACTAAGCTAGCAGGAATGACCTGTCCTAATGATGGCCATCCCTATCCTGTATGAATGAGGAAAAAATACTAAAATTCAGAAATAGTACACATTACAGCGAAGACCTCAAAGGACTGTGAGTAAGAACCATACTATGAAATGAAACAATCGGATGTAACAGACAAGCAAAGACTTGAGGTTATAAAAAAAGAAAGCATTGAAAATCGAGGTGGTCTACTAATAACCTGGTAGCAGAATAACATTTGGTATTTAACATAATTAAATCTATCCAGAAACTTTAGATAGGATGAAGGAAAGAATATTAGGTTTAAACAGCTGCCTGTGGAAATCTCCGTAATTCCCAGATGAAAACAACTAGTTCTACTCCATGAATTACTTACATATATGTTTGTTTCTTATTCAAAAGTCCCAGAAACTTCTGGAAAAATGCCCCAAAAGCCCATATGAAGTTAGCTGCAATCAAGTGGTGGTTTTATTTTCAGATAGGATTATAGAATACACCATTATTACTGGATTTACCTACATACCCAGATTCATAGAATTCATTTGTCCTCTCATGAAATCCATCTGCAATGGAGGAGAATGGATTGCTGGCGGGATGCAGAGGTTTTCCTCTTTTGTCAAAACGTACATGACATATGGGTCAAGAGTATCAATTCTGAGTTTCTCTACTATATTTTATTTTTGAAGTTTGTTTATTCTGTATTTGATATCAATTATCTTTCTAATTCTCACATTTCATGCAGTCGAAAGAAAAATATTCTTCCAGGTAGATTTCCTTTTGCCCGTGTGAAATCTGGCAAGTCAGTTATAGATGAGTTTTCTTTAAATGCTTTCCTGGTTTGAGGTAGCTGTTGTTCTACAGTAGCTGATGGAGCCATCACAGACTTGTGGAATGATATATTTGGCTGGCTGTTATGCTCTTTTTCCTGCTCCACTTTCTGCTTCAGGTTTTCCTTATCATGGGAGAACTCATGATTTTGAATCCTTGGAGCCTGCAGCATGTGATGTTGAAAAAGGTGGTTCAGCATACTTTCCATGATTGTTCTTTACAGCATTACTAGATTTCCTCAAACTAGTTTTGAGGACAAAGTAGTTTGTTTTTCCTTCTTAAATAGCATATTTATTAATATTTGAGCCAGATGTTGGTGGCGTGGCATGGCACATTTTCCTACATTGCTTGTCTTTTGTCTTTCAGTCAGAACTTTTTGGCAACTTTTCTTTGTCCTGTGCTGGACTTGTAAAATGACACATTTTGGGCAATTTGCTGTAAAGGTGAGCCATGGCCTACAAAGGTGCCCCGCTTGAGTATCAGCATCACAAGCATTTAAAATGGAAGAATTTTACTGTTTCAGACTTTGTTCTTACTTTTACTGTGAGACTTTTTAACAACTTCAAATTTACTGTTATTTTCTTTTCCTTTCTTTTTTTCAAAAGTGGTTGTTGGTTGCTTTGTTTTGGAGTTTTTTTGGTGGTTGTTGTGAGTTTTGGTTTGAGTTTTCTTTGTCGGGGTGAGAAGGGGTGGAGAGGGATCCACCCCCAAAGTACATTAATCTGTTTATTTTCACTGTGGGGGCTAACTATTACATCTGGCAGTGGGTGTGGATGTTTATCCACAAGATCTTGCTTTTTGACTCTGTATCACTGTGTGCACCTGAATAGCCGTGCTCTCTTCCATTTTACTGAATACAGTACAGGGAAACTGTACGGGGAATTCTCAGCTAGGGAGGGCTCTACGACTTTTACAATTTGAACAAAATGTTACATAAATTTCAAATGCAGAATTTTTAAAGCAAACAGCCTGGTTCGTGTGTAGGAGCACGTGGGAATTTTTCCTTTTTCACTGGGTTTCCCATTCGGATCGCATTGCCGCCAACCACCGACCGACGGCGGCGCGGCCGCTTCCCTCAGGCCGAGTCCGGCATGGCCGCCCCGTTACCGCTGCCCGCGCGGCGCGAGGGCAGGGCGGGAAAACGGCTGAGGGGGAGCGGGGCGGCCGGGGCGGGCAGGGCTGAGGGGGAGCGGGGCGGCCGGAGCGGGCAGGGCTGGGGGGGAGCGGGGTGGACGGGGCGGACACGCTGCTCGGTAAATAAACGCACTGGGGATGGGAGGGCGACACACGGCAGGAAAAAACATCCCCTAAAGCACCTGTCCCCAGAAGCGGCAACCGGCGGGTTTCAGGCGGGTGGCTGGGAGCCCTCCGTGAAGGGAGAGGGCAGCCCCAGGGGCACAGTACAAAAATAACACCCAGGAAAAACAGTATTTCTGCAAGTGTCTGTGGACTTACACAGCAGTTTCAAGCACAGCCGCCCTAAGGAATGCAATAGCACCTTCCACACCGCTATGAGGAAAAAGGAAGAGACAGGTAGGGCTTAGGATTAGCTATAGGTACGTACCTGATGGTTTTCTCTGATCTCCCAAAGTCTTCATTCATTTAAATTCATTCTGCTGGAAATATGCAAGCGAGTAATTCTCACCTAATCATAACCCTCCTAAAGTTTACCTCAGCAATACCAAAACTACTTTAAAAAGACACTCTGCAAATTAATGTCACCTGGCTTCACGTTGAGAAAGCTGCCTTGAGAGAGTAACATTTAAACCAAGTCGAAATTAACCAAATTTTAAATAACTAGAACAATTTAAGTAATTAAAACAATTTTGCTTTGGCGTCCAGCCTCTGATGAGGCTGCGTGGGGCTTGGTCCACCCAAGTGTGGAGCAGCCCTGGAGAGCCCCTCAGCCTCCCATCCCAAATCCTCAGACAGACTGATTTATTTTAAACAGACTAAACAACTGGAAACAAGACAAAGTAGTACCATCATTTCTAACTAGTTTACAACAATTGTTTAATTGTTTCATATATGTAAAAACAAGAACTTGGCACCAACATATCTGTAATTTTTTCATTAACACAAATGCATTTAAAACAGTTATATGGAAATGCACAAAGGCATTTCAGTTAAGGCTTCTACAAATATTGATTGTTCTATAATTAAACATCTATTTTGTAAACTCGTTCTAAAACTTTCCAAGAAACTAAAAAAAAAGCTCAGTTAAACTCATATTTCACTGTGAGGCTTAATGGAATGAAAAGTATTTTGTAAAATAGATACTTAGCCATCAAACTGTTTATTGTGCTTTTTATATGGCAACCTCAAAACTCATTAATTTAAATATGGATATACTCAGGCCCTCCTAAAAAGATACACTGGAAAGGCAAGCCTGGCTTGAAATACTGATCACATTAAGTTCATTAATTCAATCCCTACTCAACCATATAAAACCTACTATATTTCACAGTAAGAATGAATCTGGCTCTTGGCTGGCATCACTTTGTCCAACAGATAGTTGGAAGGCCAATTCCTAGTATTAATGTCAGGAATCAAGCAATGATGTTATCCAAGTTTTTCCTGTACTGATGTGATGCCTTAACACACTTCTGCTGAGCTCTGTATTTTATGGGCAAAATTATACTTCTGACCATACCAAGAAGATAGAAAAGTCAAGCAGCCATGCCATTAATAATCTCAGCTTCAGGAGGCCAGTGATTCTGCAAGCAAACATCAGGAGAAAGTGTGGTGGCAAACTACATGGGAACACTTCCTGGCTCATCCCTCATCTCCTACAGCCAAATCATGGCAAGAACATCCAGTGCACAACTGAAGGAGACCAGGACCCTGAATCTCTCCATTTTCATGTACAATGCACTGCCAGCCAAAATCTAGCTCTAGTTTTACAAAAATACAGACACAAGAGCCGTAACCATTTACACAAGAGGTTAAGGGCTCCTTCCCACAACAAACTGAATCCCTCAGAATGCAACCAACAGCTGTGGAACATCTTATAATTCTTATAGCTCTCTTTTCCCCCCCCCGCTAAGATTACCACAGAATTTAAAAGATGTCATGAACACTGAATTTTTGAATAACTTAAATTTGCTGAATGGACACAAGAGAACACAAGTCCTCAACAGCGCAGCAACAGCCCTAGTTATTCACGTTCCCATGTTTGTTTTGAAGCAACTCAGGTAAGAGAACAGAAAGTTAGCACAGAAAGCACTGAATGCTCTTTGACATTTCCTTTTGTCTTATCTGGCTACTCTTAACTTCACTACTAAAAAGTTCAGTAATTCTTCAGTGAACTTTGACAAGTGCACCCCTTTTACAACCAGCCATAGACACACGTATTAAATCAAACAAGGCAAAATCAATATATGTTAAGTAACATATACAAACAGGTTTTGGGCTTTAGGTGATATTTTCTTGATAAATGGTTTTCAAACTAGTCTTTGTCTGTGTCTACCAAGGAGATTGTTTCATCCTGCAATATATCTGTATTTATTCACATCCGCAATGCTTTCATTTTGCCACTTTAACAGAAAGGAAAAGGAATGTTGGTTCTCATCAGCAAAACCCACCACTTGCCACAATTACTACTACGTCACTGAATAGAAGGTGGGTTGCTGCAGAGTTTTTGGGTTGATTTAATAAGCATTTTCTTGTAATTTTAGGAAGTTTCTCATTCTGTCCTAACACAAAACAACAATTTGGCGGAGAACAATCTCCATCAAAATAGGCGGAAGTAGGAACATTTTTAACATCTATGAAATCCAAGTTTGTTTATAAAGAGCAGTGAATAAAACGATTGCTCTTGCCACACTGGATAAGGAGAAATCAGAACACTATTCTTGGGAGTGGCTTTGGAATAGTTACGCTTCCTGATTGTAGAGAAATTACAGGACATGGATATATCCTGTTGGCAACACAAAACCACCCTGTTTAATGAGAAGATGTATTTAACTGACCAAACTCTTGCAACATTAAAACTTCTTTGTCTTGTATCTATATCAACCTGTAAGAACTTGTTATCATCAAGATCTCTGTCAAGAGAACTAAATGAAGATAAAAAAAGTGACCTATTTTATGGATTATTAAACAAAATCCCTGTCAATTTAATCCTTTATTCTAGCAAATATTTTTTATGACAAATAAATGCAGATTATTTTAAGATTACTAACTTGGTAGGGTTTGTGTTTCCTAACTCTGTTTGGTTATAAATTTTCCTCAGACTACTTTTGTTGTAAGATTATTTTTTAATCTCTAGAAAATATTTAACCAAATCAGATAAGCTAACTGCTGTTTGCATTAATAACAAAAGCAGGTTGTTGAAGACTGTACAGCAGCCAAAAAAGCACTGAACGCCTGAGCTTCTGCATTCCTCTAGTGTCTTTGGCTATGTAGGTAGCAATATTTACAAAATCACCTTGACTTTATGCACTAGGATAACCTGCTTTGTAAAACAAAAAGCAAAAGTATAAAAGTTTTCAATCACATTTGGAAACTGTAACATACATAAAAAGATCAACATTAAATATATACAATATAAAAATACATTTTTCTTTATGAAAATTATAATACATAGCTATAATACACAACATGTTGAGCCATCAGTCACAGCTACAATATATGCAGATTCTTGTTCCACACTTATGGCTGGACTCTGGGTATGACATCTCCATGAGGAAATTCCTGAATTTCAGAATGAAACATCAGTTCTAAAAGAGAAAGGAAAGAATTACGTTTTCTTTGAAAACGTTCACCTGAATACAATTCCATTATTCCTGAAAAGCACCCTGGCATTCCCCCAAGCCTCCTGCTTTTCATCCCAGTCATATCATCAACAACTCAGCAATGGCAAGGGGCACCAATGGTTTTAGAAAACTATTGTTGCTCCCCAAAACTGATAGAATTGGTGACAATGTTAGCAGTTGATCATGTGTAGTACCATCGTGCATCCAACATGGACACTGAAACACAACTCTGAATTAGACTGAGGGATTGTTCAAGTTTTGAGAGTGTCAGACTCAGGAAGGAAGACTTTTGTTTAGAGACTTGTTCATTTTCAGAAGTCTCTGCTCTGTGTTTCACAGTGTTAAGGCAGCAGCACTAGAAGCTGGCTTAGAAAGAACCACTTGTGAATGATACTTGCTCACAGCTGTCCCCAGGGCAGCTCAGGCCTGGGAAACAGCTCGAGGTCAGCAGTGAAGAGCTCCTTGTGGAGAAACTGGCTGTGCACACCAAGCATCGGAGCTCTGTGCTGCTGAGGGTGGAGTTTTCTCCTGTCTGGGTTCTATCTATACTGCACCTCAGCACAGGAGCGCTTTCTGTCTTACTGCCTGCACATCCAGCGTATCGCCCAGGCAGTGTTTGCCAACAGCTTCTCGTCATGGTAAAGTTACAGTACATGCAATAATGGGGTTTATCCTCTCAAGTTTGAGAGCCACAATTTGCTACCCCATCCTTAGCAGACTAAACTTTCTCTACTATTTGGAATAAGTCCTAATGAATTGCTCTCTAGAAATTTCTGAAGTGGTTTTCCAATCTTAGTAGGCACATGTAAATATAAAAAAATTTAATCAAAACCTGAGTAAAATTCTGCCACTGGATTCCTTGAGTAAGTCTTTATTATTTAAAATATGAGTTTTAAATATGATTTAAGCATCTATTATAAATTTTATCATTGAGGACTGTAAAGGCTGCCACTTAGTTGTTTGGAGATTTTTAACTCATTAAATGAGTTATTAGAAACAAACACAGTAACTGGAGCCAGCTGAAATACAGACACCTGTACATTAAAATCCTAAAGTAATTTCAAGAGGCATGTTGAATCCTCAGCCTCCCAAACACAAATCCGTGCTTCAATTCATGGTGTTCTTAGGATACCTGTTGACTTTTAAGTTGAAACTTAGGATTTTTATTTACAGCATACCTTCAAGTGACAGGCTGCATGCACGTGACAGGAACGCTGAGTTATGACACACCTTTTGGATCCCAGGTGGAACACAAAAGGAAGAAGGCCTAGTTTCTAGCCAAGTTTCTTCTATGAGAAGAACTTGCCTGCCCCCTCCTCCAGCAGGGACCAGCACAAACAGTCCTCATTTGAAGTCCTGTTCTGCAAGCACAAATCTGACTTTTCAGAGCTAGAGAGTTCCCAAAACTACTGCAATGTTCTGTTGAAAGTAATATTGAATTTGTAATGCATTAAGCACTTGCAGAAGGAACATTAATAACATTAGGGAAATTTCTAAGACACAAGAAATACAGAATATACACAGAATAAATACATTTCAAACATTTAAAATACTGTTTAAGTATTTTAAATTATTTTTCTCTTCATTGAAAAGAGACATTCTGTAATGTTTCAAAATTCACGTTGCTTCAGACAGGACAAATAAAGCTTTTCTCTTTTTTTTTAAACCAAACACAGACACAAGCATCCTAAGAAGCATTTGCTGTGGAAAGTTGCTAGGAGATACTTGTTTTTCCTCAGTCACAAAATTTCTCAGGACTAGTCTTGTACACCAAATGCAGAGCACAGCAGATAAAGAAACCAACTTGAATAAACAACATTTTGCCTGTTAATGGTTCCTACCTTCACTGTGATCTAGCTCTGGTCGGGAAGACAAGAAGATCCAACTTGTCCCAACTAGAACAGACACTATGAGATGCACCACAACCCACGAATGAACAATTTCTACCTCTGTACCTGCGGTCCTGGGAAAGACACATCAAACCATCAGTCATCACTGGTACACAGAAGGTACAATAATAATTGCAACGGAATGACATCAAAACAAGTTTGCTTAGCCAGATGTGAAAAGAGAGCTACTTGTACCATCACGATGGTCTTGCATTGCAAAGGCCTGGTAAACAGAACAATTACCAAAGACCATAGAAACCCTAAACCTCCACATCCCTCCCACTCCTCAAAAAAACCCTAACTGCCCAAACCAGCAAATTTTCACATAAATGCTTTCGTTCTACTTCTCCTGGTTTACTTGAAAAACTCGTGCTACCACAATTTGAGTCCATTAATAGGTACTTCAGAAAGTAACAGTTTTGGATGGGATCACCTAACATGAAACAATGGTTTATATTTAAATGCCAGCTCTGTCTGCTAAGCCCATGCATCCTTGGGCAGACTCCTTCAAAAACAGTGTTGACTGTCTACAGAATGTCCTGCCCTTGAACCCAAAATGGTCACCTCAGTAGAGTCCCACTTCTCAAGCAAAAGAGGTTCTTAAGTTTCCTGCCAGATGACATTTCCAGCATCATTCCAACTCTTGTTGAGGTATAATGGATTTGCAACCAACGTGACCAAACTCATCCTTGAGTTTTTATTTTTCAGTGAAAATATCAAATATTCAGGACAAGCTCAAACAAAGGCAGGTTCAGAAATAAAATCCTTTTTCAGTACTTTCTTTTATATCTTGTAAAACCTCTTCAATCTGCCAGTTTGACAAGGGTCCCCAAGTGAGCTATGTTATAATTTAGAGGTGATTTCTTGTTTCCTACCAGATACTGCCATTTTCTGAAGGTGGTGTGTAGAGGTTGATTCTGTCACATGTCATCTGCTGGCTTAAGGATAAAATAAGAGCAGCAAAGTACACTGGAAGAAATGGAATTAATAGTGTCAGATATAAACTCACAAAATGCTGTCTAATCATGACATAGTACTAATCACTACACTTCCTTTCCTTTCACTCCAGTGCCTCCAATCATAGCCTGCTTTAATTCGTTCTCTTTTCTTTAACATTCCCCTGACCTATCAAAATCTGGTTTCTGCACTTCTGCAATCCATGAGCTACATCAAAGGTTGCATCCTGTGATTCTGTTTTTCTGTTAGGTTTGTGTTCTATATTCAGAAACGGAAAAGAACTATCTCACTAACAGCCCCACTAATGCTGCTATTGCAAATGCTTTAAAAAATATGGAACAAAGTGTTTATGGCCTTTGCTATTATCAGCTACTGAGGAAGTCATTTATTCTAAAGCAGAAAACAACCTGGGAGGAAGATTGCACCAAAAAGAGTATGGAGGAGTTTTCCATTTACCATATTTTCTGGACAGGTTCCTATCCACTTCAAAATACTTACAGAAAGAAGCTAGTGCTGCTGGGTCTAGGGTAAGAAAGCCCCTCAGTGCAACCGATGCTTTTGCCAAATCAATCCTGATAACAAAATCAAGAGTCATTACACAGTCCAGTAAGACAATGATATTGTTCCTCTAACAGTATTCTATTGTTCTTTTACTTTTTGCAAGGTATTTTTTCTGCCTTTGCAACACTGCCTTAATGTACAGCTACATCCCACACACATGGCAATGGTCCCCACTGTGCCAATTCCAAGAAAGACTGAAACGAAGGAGGACGTTCCATGATGTCTGTAGCTTTCACACTGCAGACCTTTCTGAAACAGGGAGAACATGGGGACATCTGTCCCCTCTAATCCTTGCCATTCAGTTCAGTGTCCATGCTAATGTAACTGTTTACATTGCTTACAGGACAAATATGAGTAACTTGGGACTCCTCCCTGCCATCCTTCCAGGAAAAAAAAAGTCACATTTTTTGTCACAGCACCAACTCCTCCCCTGGCTTATCCTACCTGTAACTAAAAGAAACATTTGTAATATCCATGAATCTAGTCTAGTTTATGATCTTTTTTGAGCTTCTTTCATTTTATTCCCACTCTTAATCTGTAATGCAGAAACCCTAGCTAAGCCAGGAAAACTGTTCACACAGCTGTGTTTCAAACCTGATTAGGGAATGGATTCATATGAAAAGTGAACCCGATAGAAACATTTGTTGTTCTCCACCCCTCTTCACAGTCCCACCTCCAAAAAAACAGGTCAGCTCTTACATTTGTTTCACCTCCTGATCACACAAACAGCAGCAGTACATTGAAGCAGGGTGCAAGCATGGGACAGAAATGAGTACCAAACGTCTGGAGGCACAAGTACATCCCTTCTCTGTTCAGTCAGCCATATGAAAAATCATTCTTTAAGTATATCAACTAAATCATCAACAGCAAGTCAAAATGTGCCACAGAAAGGAGAAAGGAACATCATATACACAAATTATATATATACACCTTTCAAATACAAATACATTTTACCTGTCAAAGGCTGAGACTGTACTGATAGACAGCAAAAAATAGAACAAACTTTGAGCTGGGTATGCTATTGTCTTATACTGTTCAAGCAGGTTAGAAACCATGGAAAGCTCATTTCCTGCCAAAATGTAGATAACCACGATGTTCCATACAGCATAACCAGCAAGGAAGCCATGGGTGAAGAGGCCCAACACCCTGAATGGAGGAAAGAACATTAGACCAGTTGTAACATCTTGAATTAGCTATAGATAGAAAAGGCCTATGAATCCGTCTGTTCAACCCTGCTTTTCAAAGCCTTTCAGAGATTGTTTCTGTGTGCTTTAGTTTAAAAATTCTAAGCAAGAGTTCTGTTCCCTCCCTTCACAGACTGCACCAGAACTTGAGTGCTTAAAGAAAACAAAGATGTTCTGCCTTCCCTTCATTACAGCCACAGGAATCAAATACTTTCACTTGTAGCTGCCCGTAGTTTCCCAAGACCACTGCCCCTTACACTTACACAATGTTCTAACTTGTCCTTAAGGCAATCTTTTCATTATCTTCATTGCTAAGGAAAAGCTTGAGAAGGAAGCGCAGGCTTCCAGCTAAAATACACCACAGAAGAAAATGGCTGTTATCTTCCCATTCCCTATCACAACACAACCGTGTATTAAAAAAATAATGTTTTTGCTATTATGTGCAAGCTTATTCCCCCAGCCCAATTTCACTCCTCCCTCCTTCTCACCAACCAGGATTCTTCTTTGAGAACTATCTGAATTCAGGTATTTTTATTCTGGTGATATACATGGTGGGTCAGTTCTCTTTTCTAACACATTTCTGTAGGTGATTAATGTTTTGGTTATCAGTTCAAGCTCTTGCTATTCAGATTTTGCCTGAATCTTTGCAATATGGCTTTCTTAGTTATTCTTTTTATAGGCTGTATCTCACATGTGATGTCTAAACTAGAAATACATAATCTTGACAAATACCAAAAGCTAGAAGACTGATAAACTTTATACCTGTTGCATCCTGAACCACCATTTATTAGGAATATCCAAAAGAAATAAAAATACACCACAACTATAGAGGAAAGGCACTAATTTTCAGGGAGAAAAAAAAAACCCAACAAACCAAACCCCTGATTTATGTTTATTTACATCAGAATAATTATCTTTCACCTGAAACTTCGGTGCACTGAGAGGGCAACATCTCTAGTAGTCCACGAAGCCTTCACGTCCAGAAGTACATTGATATTTTCAGTGGTTTTAATCAATTCTGCACGGTCAGCTGCCTGAAAACGCCCTGAAAGGATAAGGAAATCAGTTTTAGAGAGCTCTGTTTCCTTTCATCATCATTTCTACATTAATACTTACTAGTGTTAAAAAGCTGTAAGCATCAGAGAACTTCTCTCCACTTCCTGCCCTTTGTCAGCTTACACCGATACAGGATGCCTCTGGTCAGAGTGATGCATCCTGGTGGGTCAGGCTATGGAGTTAACAATGTGCAAAGCACTTTGGGAAATTACTCAGTGTTCCCTGGGACAAAAAAACCCCAAAACAAAACAACGGGAAAACCCTAATACCCTGCAAAACACTTCCACTTGAAAGACTTTTTGTAAGTAATAATTTCTTCTCAAGGTACTGTGACGATATTAAGTCAAAAAAGCTCAGCTGGGTACTTTGAAACCTTTTTCACCCCAACCATGGAATTAAAAAATTCAACCAAATATACCACCACAGCAACACCAGCATTCACTGTTGAAAAATTATCATGTATATTTATTTCCAAATAATTTTTGTTTTGGAAAACTTTTAAAAAAATTGTTCCCAATACTACAGTATTTGGGTTTTAGATACAATAATGCTTCCTCTAATTGCAAGAATGTTCCTAAGTTACTTAAATCACAAGATGAACTTACGATTTTTTTCAACAAACACTTTGCTAACAGGCTGACTAATTCCAGTGGGAGCAGCAAATACAGGCTGCTGATCTGGGCTCTTTCTGTGCTCATCTTCAATGATGTCTTCCTCTTCCACTTCCAGATCATTGGAGCTCATTTCAGCTGGCCGAGGTTTCCTGTTGGCACAGAACACACAGAGAAAGAACAGGAAGTAACGTGTAAAATCTAAAGGCTCCTATGAACATTTAACATATAAAACCTGACTGATAAACCCATCAGGCTATGGCCTGTATAATATTACCCTATTCATAATTTTAAGGACTAAAGCTCCCATGGAGTTAGTTGACTAAAACCGTAAGACTAATTCCATATCAAGAGATTAACAATTAGAACATATTAGAACAATTGGGGGGAAAAAATGCTAACTCTCATAAAATTAAGATAGTAAGAATGATAGAAAGCAGTTCCAAATTCTAATTTTTTTACGTCTGTGACTGAACTATTAGGCTCATGAAAATGTATTCAGACCTGTGATGTGTCCAGCTATGCACAGAACAAAAGTGAAAAAGGTTAGATCTTAACCCTGGAAAGAATTGCACACAGGCTGAATGGTTTTGTGGGCTTCAAGATTTTATATTTTTGTCAAATGACAATGTAAAATACTCCTCAACATTCACTGTAACAGTTATTCCAAATTATGAGCTATACTAGTTTTGTCTCACTTTGTTCTTTTTCTCTGTTTGCGGATCACCGTTTCTTCAGCTTCAGGGACATCCATGCCATTTCCATTCTGAAATAGGGATGCCACATTTTGCTGGGTAAAAGAGGTCTCAGAATCTGAAGATTAAAAAAAACCAACCCAACACGAAAGTTTCAGAGCTTTCATAAAAATGGAAATACATTCACCTAAATACATAAATAGTTATTATATACAAAGAGTGGCAAAACAAGTTATGATCTTCTGAGCTTTGAACGATGTAAACTATTACATAATTTCCAAAGCTGTATATCCATTATTTTCGTGGAGGTTTGTACCCTATGAAATCTGAAACCAGAAAGTGAAACTCTAAGCTACCACTCACCCAGAGATTACTTTCAGCTGTTTTAAGTAAAGAAGCACATGAAATGTTTTAAACCAAAATATACGTTGCGGTAACACAATCATGTGTTCCCAAGTTTTATTTACTGCTCTTTCCCATCTATGCCACGTACCAGTAGGTACTTTCTTCTTCTTGCGTCTCCTCTGAGGAGGGGCATCAGGAGGTTCAGGAGTCAGAGGCTCGCTGCTTTCAGACTGCCGACGAACCGCTGCTTGCACAATGCCATCTAAAAACCACAGGAAAAGATCCAGCAGCCTGAATTCAGAGCCACTGAGAAATAGGCAAGAGAAAGCTGCCCTTCACTACATTGTTGCCCAGCTGAGCAACAACTGAAATGAAAATTCATTGGCTAGGAAATATAAGAGTTTGGAATCAGTGATCAGAAGTAGAAATATTTCACTGTAACAGTTTCATGCTCAGGAGGGAATTTAAGTATCCAGGAAGTAGCACAATTCCCATTTGGGCATGCAGTAGAGGACTGCCTGAGAAGAATCCACCACAGGAAAGAACTACACCTCTATATTTCTTTTTTCTATGTGCAAAGATTATAATGCAAGAGACAAGAACAAATTAACAGTTTATGACAATGTGATCCACACAGATATGTGCTAAGGCAAAATGGCATCACATCAAAGGAAAATTTAAATGCTAAACATACAGTACAAGAATGAAGAAGGAGCAGAAAAAAACCACTGAAGGATATTTACTCCAGTCTGACAGATCATTTATTATACTTTGGAGGAATTATATTTCTGTGAGAGGTTAACGTGAATTCATATTACAGCGCAGTAGCATCAATTTGCATGAGCAGATGCAGAAAGACAAAATCACTTCTCCATTTTACATCACACCTGTTTTTAATAGCTCTTTCAAGGACTGCAGTTTTTATGGTAACAATTGAATCTTTGTTTCCATTTCAAGCTCAGGTTTATCCACCTTTTATAAACCTTTATTGAGCTAAAATGCAAAATTAACCAGCAAAGTAATAGCAAAAGTCAAGGTGTACTTTGCACCATCTTTCAGCTCACCGAAAACAACAGTAAACAAAACTTATCCCTTAGGATATCCTGCTAGCAACAGCTCTACTTGTTGCATTTAAAGGTCTGTCAGTGAGGCCTCACTTTTAAGCAAATAAAGGAGGTTTACTCATCAAACTTTTACATGGACCCAAGCCAACTGGTGACAGAAATCCACTAGATTCTATTAACATGTTCTGCTTTATCAAAATAGATCAGACTTACAATCTTGCTTAAAACAATATGTTTGTTCTGCAGATCTGCTTCTGGTAAAAATACAAAGCTCTGATGCTAATCATCTTTTAGAGTCAACTCTTCAGTGATAATGCAGTGATTAACTCGTGACTTTATTTGGCCAAGGACTGAAATTGAGCCAGATTGCTAAATGAGTTTTATCTTAGTTCATTCAAAAATTCAAGTGCTTAACACATTCAACATAAGCAGCTTACAACTGGAAATGTCTATTTAATGAATTATGGAAAGAAGTTAGAAAGGAAAAAACAGCAGGAATAAAAGAACAGTTTTCGGTCTTGGCAGGACCTTACCTAATGGAGTCTTTCCTTTGGATTTCCTTTTTTTGGGACGACTGAGTGGAATTTCATCTGCATAACATAAAACAGAAGTATGGGTGCACAGCAAGGAGTAACCTCCATCGCCTTTTTTTAACAGCCATCCTATTGCAAGTTAAGAAATAGATTCTTTTTTACAAATGATGACATCCTTTGTCTTTTACAGGTAAGATGAGAATTCACGAGTTCACATGAAGAGGAGGAGTACAGAAGACGGTAGGAAATCAGGGTAAGAAATCAGGGGATGAAGTCTTAAGTGCAGCAAAGGCTCAACAGACACATGCACGTGTGTTAAGTGATAAACTGAAATACTCTGAATAATGCTCTGAAAAATAAACTTTTGTTTAAAGCACAGTGGCAACATTTCAGTTACCTTGATGGAAATAGCAAACAGTTAAGAGAGCAAAGAAAAAGACAGTTCTAACAATGCACAGGTATCCAGTTTAAATAATCAGCCTGCATTTAGGGAAAGTGTAAGGCTCTGTCTTTAAAGAGAGAATGAGTGGCACCAAAAGGAATTACGAATGTTTGTAGTTCTCTTTAATAACTCACCTTGGTTTCCACTTTATTGAAGAAGAAAAGGTGTTGATGAGCAGTGTAAAAAGATGAAAAGAAAGTTAATTTTGAATCAATTACAATTCACAACCATGAAATTCACACTGCTGCTTTTATGGTTCATTTCCTTATCCCCACTCCTCTTTATGAGCAGTTGTGTACAACAGGGTTAAGGGTACGAAGCAATCAGCAAGATTCAACTCTTTGTTGGTGACTATGCACAGTTTCTTGATTGGCTAGCTGTGGATCAGATTAAAAGCTTTAATCACCTGGCTAATTAAAACTTGTCTTACTGCGTGATGTATAACAAACCAGCAAAAGTTATGAAACATTTGAGCCCATACATCCCTCAAAAGACACTATCTGTCGACAATCATAAACATCGCATTTACTTTCAGGTACTTTGAAGGAATTCTGAAGCACCATGCCATAAAAACTATATAATTGCTTTTCCTTTCACTCTGAAAAAAAAAAAGCCCAATTTTTTCTCTATACTACATCAAACTACTAGATACCTATATCCTTATTAAAGAATATCTAACCTAATTCCAGAAATTCCTGTTTTAAAGGATTTGTGATTCAAATAAACTAAAGAACACAAAAGAAAAGAAAGAGGGAGGAAGAAGAGTAAAAAGGACAACAATTAAACTATACTAGACATTAAAACTGGAGTATTTGTCTAAAACTTTTTAAAGAGTTTATCTCTCACAAGTATTAAAACCGAGGTAATATGGTAAAAATTCTTGGCTTCCGTAAAACTTTAAAATGCTTTGCATTCCTTGTAAAGCATTTTGGGACAATAAATTAGCAAGAGAAGCAATTTTACTACTCAGATGTTTATCCAACTTATTTCTCTTAATGTTATTACTTTCAAAATCTGCAGTACAATATCATGATCAGTTCCAGAGAATGCAATGATATTACCTTGGCACTGGAGGAAGGGCACGAGGCGGGCACTGAAAGACAAGAGAGAGACACAAGTCGACTTCTGTCAGTATGCAACCACGTCTCAGAAAACAGCTTCAGATCAGAACATCCAAGGTATGTTTTGCTTCGTATGCCTCCTAAATGGACAAACATTCCTGATGGAGATGTTACATAAAAGCAGGATGTAAAAGATGCTGCAATAATATGCCTTTACCAGAGTTCTGATGGGCACTGCAGTAGGAACATACAGCTATCCTCTGTGTGTGAGGCACAGCTTGCATTTCAGCTTCAATAATTTTCACTTTCATGTAAGGTATTGCTTTCATTAGAAAGCTTATTAGTAATTCTATTTAAATATCAAAATATTGCAATAATTGCTGCATTCAATATAATTGTACAGTATACAATGTGAGCTGAGTATTTTCTATTAATGAAGATGTAAATTCAAAACAATAATAAAAACAATAAAAGGAAATAAGCTCATTTATGAAAATACTTTTAACTATTATCAAATATTATTTTTCCATATAATTTTGAACATATTCACCAGCAGGTCAAACAAATAAAACCTAAAAGTATCTCCTGATAATAATCTGAAACTGAGCTCGTACCTTTCTCTCATATAGAAAAAGGAGTTAACTTTCAGGTTTTGTACCACACAATTATATTGAAAGAATATACACAAATAAGTATTTTCCATGCTCAGAAAATTCAGTTGATACCAGAAATAAAAAGGGCTGTAAGACTGGTAAGACTCAAGGATCCCAAACTTACCACTTGTTTCTTTCCCATACCATCTGACGTCGTTCCCTGAAAGAGGCACTGTGAACTGGTCTATGCTCCCTCACACTGCTCACATTGAACCTCAGCTAATTCTGAACTAAAAATAAACTTCAGGCAGCCAGGATTAGCTGGATGTGAACCCTCCTGCCCCTGGGTCAGGACCCAGAACTACTCCCATTTGAAATAAGGGCAGGTTGTTCCACGGCAGCAAATGTTACTCGCACTAAAAAACCCGTAACTCTGCATGCTGGTACAGGTTCCTATAAGCAAATTTTACATTGGTTTGTTTACCCAAACCAAATGAGATGCCTCATGCAAGGAAGGGTTTGTGGGATTAGACCTCAAATCTCTCACTTGGATTTTGGCCATGCTGAAGACTGACAGCAAGTGCCATTTACACATGTAGAGAACTGCACACCCTGAGTGGCACTCAGCAAACTGGTGGGGACTGGTCACACTATACCGGTGCAATGTAAGGGAAAAAAATATTGGTAAAGGTCTGGTCTCATTACTTTTATTGTTTCCAACATTCTTGTGGCAGTAAATATTAAATGTTTAGGATACTTGGTATTTAAAAAAACTAAAAGCTAAAAACCCCACAAAAACAAAGAAAAGCGACAAACCTTTTATACAGCATTCACTGCCTGTGCCATAGTATGTCTGTATTCTGTAGTACCTCTCCATTTTATTACCTTCTACAAAACAACTGGAAAGTGCATTGATTTCTGTATCATTTATTCCTTCCAACAAAGGAAACCACATGCAAGCAGCCAGTGGTGAATACTCATCTGTCCATCTGTGTGACAGTCCCCAGCTCTGCCATAGAGGTATCAGCTTTGGTCTATTTGCAGTTTCACAGAGTCTGAAGTAACACACTCCAAACTTCATAGAAAGGGTGAGTTTGGGGACAGGTTCCCATGGACATTTTGTAATTGACAGAAGAGCAGCAAAGTGCTCTAACGTAGCCAGTGGTGCTCCCGAAACCAAGAGAACTCCCACAAACCAGGCAGCCGCTGCCTCAGTCAAACCCCGTGTTTGCACACCTGAGCCAGGCCACATGTCAGTGGGACGCACCTGGAAACTCGGGGAAAAACGAACTACCCAACGCCCCGGGTGTCCACTGCGCGATGCAGAGCAGAAAAGATTTAAAAGTCCCCGATGTTTAAAAACACTGAAGCAGCCTTTACAGATTTGTTTAAGCTTTGCAGATTTTCTTTTGAGATATTTATACAAAAAAACACAGTGAGAAAATGCTTGCTTGCCTCCGCCGCAAAGATGGGCAGAAACGGGCGACTCTGCGGCCGGTTACATCCCCCCTCCCGCGGGATGCAGCAGGGCGGGCACCGCCGGCTCCGCAGCGGAGCCGAGATGTAGGAGCCGCGCTACCAGGGTGCTCCGCTCCCGCNTCCGGCCCCACCGCCGCCTCACCGCGCCGGGGCCCGCCCGCCGCGCCGCCATGGGCCGCGCCCGCCCAGCTCCGGCTCTGCGGGGAGGAGCCGCTGCTCCTTCCGCCCCGTGCCGTGGTTGCGCCCCCCCAGCGCCGGGAGGTCCGGCCTCCCGTTCCCTCCTGGCTGCGCCTCCTCGCTGGCGGCTCGCTCAGTAGAGCGAACCCAGCCCCGCGGGGCCGAGCGGGCGTGCTCGTCTCTCAGGCTGCAGACAAGCAAAATCAAGGGGAAAAGGGTTCTAAGACTACTTCAGCGTGTAGCCAGGGCCACAAACTGCTAAACGAAGTTCTACACAGTAATCGGAAAAAACAAACCAAAACACCGAAAAACCCACCAAAAAAGTAGGAAATAACACATGGAAAAAAGGCAAAGAGAAAGAGTCGACAAATGCTGGACTAGGCAGAAGTGGGGAAGCTGGTCATGGAGCAGCAGCCCAGAGCTGGCTGCTATCTCACCCTCCATCAGTACTTACCCCACATCAGTGACATACTGAGGCTTCGGTTTCTCACATTTTGCCTCTGAACAGGGAGTACAAGCCCTGGCTCTAGCACAAGCAGGCATTCTGGTGGCTGTAATATTTGACGTTAAATAACCTCTTTCTAGACGGCTTAACTCGCTTTTGTTGATTTTCCTCCAAGATGAGGTAGGTCAACAAAATAACCATATGTGTACCTCAAGGGGCAAGACAGCTACAAATCTGAGGTGAAGAGAGTGAGGAACTTACTTGCCACAAGCATTGCACCCTTTGAAGAGGAGAGCGTGTTACCACAGACCAAACCAACAAGAGAAAGGGTTTCTGACGATTTTCCTCTTTGGTAAGTCCATGTTCTGTCAGTTTGTACTCACTTGAGTTGATGAAACAGCAGAAAAGATATATTACAAGTATTATGACGATAACTGGGTTTTGGAGTAATTCATATTACGCCAACACCACTCCTATCTTAAAAGGTAAAAAGGATTAGCAGCAAACCAATACCTTCATAAATAACACTGCTCACAGACAGCATGCAAAAAAAGCACATTCTGACTTAATATCATTTGTAAGGCTTCCAGAATGTAGAGGCATCACAGTACCAGAATGAGCATAATAAAAAGAAAGGAAAGGACCTTTCTGAACTTACATGTAAGTAAATAACGCAGATACATGCAACAAAATAGATTTTTCTTTATTCTTGTAATTGAGTGCTCACAGTATTTCCTTTTTTTTTGTACAAAAGTGGATGCAACTGTAACATAAAAAGCTCAAGAGCTACACAGAACATAGTATGATTATATCTCCTGCAGCAGCTTCTTTCCTAATCCTCTTCCAAATCCCTCACATACACAGATAAATTCTTGCAATCCTGACATTAGGATTATTCTTGAAGTAAAACATAAGCTGTAATCTTTCTGAAGCTGCCTGCTGCTCAGAATTAGGGCTGAGTGTCTGAGCATATCCATACTGCAGGGACCCACTGGGGCTCGTCCTGTGCACGATGTACTGCAGTCAGCAGCTGCGCAGATGCTTCTTGTAAATTGTCGTTCACAATCACGTGATCAAAGAACTGACCAAACTGAGCTTCCATTTTCTTAGCTGAATCTTCCATCTCCTGTAAGTCTTCTTCCTGTGGGACAGAGTAAGTCCATAAAACTTCAGTGTTGTGTAGAGAAACATACCTGCACAGCATCTGCAAAACACCTTGGGCCACATAAACAAGAGATGAATAGATAATGTCAGTCTACTTTATTTTGTTTACGGTTTGCTATAATAAAGTACACCTGCTGCAGTCAGTTCCAGATCTCAAAAACAGAGCTGGCTGCCATATGCTTCCCAAGGAACTACCTTGTGTCACAGTATGCTCCACTTGCCCTAAAAAAGTTACTCCAATGATAAGTGCTGGCAGAGAATGTTAGGGACCGGAAGGTAAATATACTAATGCTTGTGTTCTTATTCCAAATTTTAGTTTATTTCCCCACTGTCCATGTTACTTTCTGTCATAGCAATCATGACTCATTTCCACATAGTTATATACTGAGGTCTCCAAAATGTTAAGATGCTAAATTTGATTATGATTTGCATGGAAACAATGGTGACAAAGTGCTGTATATATTCTAAATATAAGATATGCATTTCCTGCAAGCAGGATTTGTGTTTTATGAAATAATAATACATTCTTATAATTGTGAGAAAATAGTTTCTTAAATTACTGAACAAAGCTCATTCCAAGTATTTCAATGCAAACAGTAAATATACGTGTTGACTCAAATATTGACACAACGCAGCTAATTAAAACAAAAATATGCAAAATAGCTTCTCCTTTAAAGACATTTTGAAGCAAAATGTCTCAGCCTCCTAGATACAAATTGCAACTCTTATGCTTCAAAGCCAGTCTGGAGGGGGAAAAGAAATCCCACCAAAATCTACAGAAAAATATAAGAATAATTAGATTTGATCCCAAAGACACAGTAATATTTTTTTAAGAGTTAACAGTGTAGCATAGTAGAATGCGTTATGTTCTAATAACAGAATCTCGGATTAATAACCTCAATCTCTTTTATTCCCAAATCTCACCTTGAACTTCATGTTCACATAATAATCTGTAATGATCCTGGCATTTTTACGAGTCTGCCTCATGCAGCCTATGCTGGGTGGCTTGATGAATATAATGTAGGGCTTTAACTCATGAGTCCGCGCTATTTGTATACCCTGCAAATGAAGAGTAAAATGAAGTATTTCAAGTGTATTTATCCCAGTTTTACTCCCATAAAAGGCCAGTTGTTTACAACATGCTGTTATCTCCAGACCTAGGAGACACCTTTTGCAGGAACATTTATTTGGAAAAGTCTCACTAATAATCCCTGGACCAGACATTGTTAAGCAACTGTAGCATACAATCACTTAATTCTGCTTGGTAACTTTATTAAGAGATGCTTTCAATACCAGTGAATGATGGAACAGCGTCATTAACACATCTCCACAATCAACCACATTAAAGATGCATTTGAAACCTGTTCTTTTTTAACTGTTAGGGAGCTACTTTTGGAACAAGTACCTCTTTATTGTTCCATGCTGGAAGAAAATATCCCGCTTTCAGAACTCCTTTACTGTGTAACATATCCAAATGCTAATAAGTATTTTTAAATTACTGGAGAAGAGTGTAGGGAATGAAAAAAAAAAAGAAAATCAAAAGAAAATCATAGCATGTAAACTTGGTCAAACCACCACATTTAAAATAAAGTATGCAACTCAGCAGTAGTTCTGCTACCTCACTGGTCTTACTTCATACCCTTTCCAAAACTTGTCCTTTAAACTCACACCCTAAAAAAATGATAGTGGCACATCCGTCCAAGTGGCAAGATTACACACCCCAAGCCCCAACACCCCTCTTTTTTCCTTTTGCTTAAAAACATAACAGAAGAAACCCAAGGACAGTTTTAGATGTGAAGACTAAGGTGTGACCTAATCTGCCTCTTACAGCAGTTTCAGTTTTTGAGTAGTACCCTACAAATCTTGTAACGTAATTTCTATTTTAAGCAGCACAAACCACTGCCAGCCTAAGGCTCAGACACACTGGCTCTGCACAGTTAGAGGGAAATATCCAAGAACTACTGAGTTATGGTGTCACTCTTTACATTCGGTTAGAGGAGATGTTCAAACAGCATAGCTCAAACAGCTCCTAAGTACTAAATATGCAGTACTTCAGAGAAGGCTAGCAATGTTTTGCTAGACACAGCCCTAAATATCTTAGATATTTACAAGCTCAGGCTTTTATTAGCCTTATCTTCATCAGCAAATTCAATGCAAAAACAGAAGGAAAAGAAAAGTGAATAGCATCTAAGTGAAGAAGCAGGTTACTATCAGCTGTAACTTCTGGAGAGAAATACCGACACAAAGGCACACTAAAATTCTCAGCTTCTGCTTGATTACTTTAACTGTTGCTGCTTTTACCAAAGGGTGTTCTGAGATTGCTAACGGAAGGACAGAACTCTCAACTAATAAGGCTTGGAGGAGGAAGAAATCCCATGCAACAGGTCTCCATGTGAAAGACTAATCCTTACTTTAAGTAAGTATGAAAACTCATTTCCATACCATCCAAACAGATAATGCAGCTGGTGGCTTGGTAAAAAATGCACTGTCTCAACATACTTGTCACTGCAGTACCACCACCACCCCCTAAGACACATGAAAAGAATAATCTATTATTAATAAGCACCATGAGGTAAAGTGAAAAACAAGACAAAGCAACCAACACTGTTCCAATAGGTCAAGAATGTAGAGAAAATTATTCTTCCTTGCAGAAGATTCCCTGCCCCTTTACCACTCACCTGTGGTTCTAAATCTATTACACAGATCTTCCCTGCATCAAGGACTGTTCGCACTGCATCAATACTGGTACCATACAGGTACCCTTTGTATTCCCCATATTCCAGCATTCTGCAACAGTGGTGAGGAAGAAGGAAAATGAAAGAGCATTTGAGTTTCAAAAAGGTTCCATTTAAAGGTGAAATCTTCAAATATAATCCCGTGATCAGGACTGAATGATCATAAAACCTAGTGAATACTGTTCACCTTTGCTCTTCCCTGCTACACTGGGCACAAAAAACCATTACAGTTCAACGTCTCCAAAACATGCATTTTTTACTCATTATGGTTTTATGAATTTTGTGGTTAGAAGTTGTGATTTTACTTGTCAATGCTTGCCAATTACATACTACAAATAACTTCATAAATCTGAAGATCTCCAAGCACTTGGCATAGCTCAATGAGTGTAGCTTCTGTGGTGCTGAGCTGGTCTGTCTTAGATTATTGATGCATAGAAAGGAGCAGACACTTGAATATTTAGCCCTTACAGTTCAGCTGTAGTGTCATCACTGCAGAGATCCTGCAATGGAGTTGTAGGTCAGGAACAGGTGTGATTCACTGCTAAATTTTCAAAAGCAGTCTGGTTTCCAGGAGAGTTAAACTCATAATTTACAAGCACATCTAATGAGCTCAGGACTAGAGAGCCCACTTTCTTTTAGGATTCTGAGAGGAACTGTGGAGGAGCTATTTGCAACTGCACGAACACAGTCTTTGAAGAAACGGTCTCAAGTAGTTTGACCCAAATTTACACCAAACTTACACAGTAAGAGTGGAGGAGTCCAGACTTGGTACCTAACTACAAAACTGTATTTTCTTGGACCATGTTGCATTTTAGGTAATAAAGATGTAATTCATCTCTCCTACTCACCTGTGGCTATACACCATGTTTTCAAAAGTTTCCTTTGATATGTAGTGATATTCACGACCATTCATTTCATAACTTTTCTGAACACGAGTGGTGTCTGAAAGAAGATAAAACATACAAAAAAAAATCAGCTGCAACTAAATTATTGTAACTTTATAAGTGAAAATGAGAACTTCATGAAGAACTATCAATCAGAATTTTAATAAATAATAATAATGAAATAAATAATAGCTATATTCAGTATTTTAATAATAACAATATTTTAATTAATAAGAAATAATCAGTATTTAAATAAATAAAATTTATTTTAATAAATAATCAGTATTTTCATAAAGAATAAATAATCTCCTCTAACCAAATGTAAAGAGTGACACCATAACTCAGAAATACTTGGATATTTCCCTCTAATTATGCAGAGCCAGAGTTATTTACATTTGTTAATCCAGAGCAAAAGCCCCACATACTGTAATGGTTTGCCAGTGGCAAGTCATTGAAAGTTATCAAAGCACAACTCTATTTCTTGGAATGGAAGAGTAGTTTAATTCAAATAGTTGTGATTCAAAGCAATCAGAAACTGCTTTGGAACTTGTTGCACAACTATTTTTACTCCTCAGAGGAAAAATTTTTAAAGATCATTCATAAAAATCCCACAAGCTTCCCATACTTGCACCTTCCCCACATCTGGGATATTACACACAAAGTTCTGAATTTTCAGCTAGCTTCAGATCCATAATTTCCAGTTTGGTTATCTAAATTACACGAACCAAATAAGCACAGATAGAAATAATTTCAGTTGTTACGTCAGAAGTTAAGCTGCATAAGTCTCATCTGAGACTAGAAGGCTAATAAGGAAAGCTGCAAAGCCTATTAAGCACCAACTTCTGTTGTCTGCATTCTCATATCTGAGCACTTAAACCCTAAGAACTTAAAATATCTCAGAGAAATATTCTTTTTTTTAAAAAAATCTAGGAAAAGCAAACATCAAAATTAAACCAAATCATGCACATAACTTTCACCTCCATAAAGCTTTTAACGGTTTCAGAAGCTGGAACTTGAACATGCCTTTGTCTGATTTGTCAAAATGAGACAGATAGTATTTTAAACTCACCCTTATGAAAGCAAACAGTACTGGCTTTCAGCAGAGTTGAAGAAACAGCCATAGAGCAAAGAAGGTATGAATACACAAAGGCAAGAGGAAAGTACTTGGCATTTCCTATTCATGTTTGAATTGGGGTAGTGGGGGAAAGAGGAAAAGCATTACATACGAGGTGTGGCACTTTGAAATTCTCGTGGGTTACTTGTGATAAGCCTTCGCCGTAGCTCATTCACACCAACTCCTGCTGGACCTGGGAAGTTGGAAGAGCAGCCAATATTACTGACAGGGCACAAATCACTCCCCAGCAATATAGCCATAGCCAGGAGGCAACTCAGCAGTACTCTTTTAAAAGAAAAAACTTATCAAATACTTCCAGACTTAGAAAGGACAGTGGATTTGCCTTTACTCAGTTTGCTTTATCAGGACCATGGAACAGTGCAGAACAGCAGCTTCCCTTCAGTCACTACAATTAAAGTCTCCTTGAGAGCCTGCAGCCCACTTAATACAGTATGTCCCATAGCAAGCATTATTAAAGGCATCTTTCCATAGTGTCCATGGTCGAGATTGTTCTAGTTTGGAGTTAAATATTCTTATTATTGTCATATGTATGCATTTAACACTGGTTGTAGAAATGCCTCCATGTAAAGATGTTTTCTATTAAGTTACAAATGTTTTTCTCATCATTTTCAGTCCCAACTGAATATAAAACTGAACCACTTCCCTAATAAAATCCATCATCAACCAGCATTCGTAACTGCACGGCTTCTTCTAAGGATTTTATGATTATTGTTTTTAAACATTCATTATCTCAAGCAGAGAAGATGGTACCTATATTAAACTTTAACCTCAATAAAGGGGTCAAATTACAATAATTCTTGAAATGTTACTTTGAGAGCTGCCTGCACAGTCAGCAAGAACTGCAGTCAGCAGCAGGAAACCCCAGTGGATCAGGCCATGCGTGTCTGTTTCCTCTCCTGTGGCAGAAGAGGCTGAACTTTGCCTGCGAAGGTCATTAACCTCTTACCCACGAGGATAATTAGTCTGTGCCGGTCTGTTGGGTGCCGCTGGTACCTGACCACCTCTTCATAGGGAGCTGCCAGGGTGCTGTAGCAGCTGCTGGGGCAGCGGCTGTAGCAGGACTGCTGGTTGAGCCGGGCCTTCCTGCGGCACAGCCGCATGCTCCTGCGGAATCCAGCTGCAAGGGGCAAAGGCACAGTACTGGAAAGTACACCCGACATGCAGGCAACCAGTTCTTTAGCCCAGAGGGCCTCATTCTAAGCCACACAACATACTACATTTTTTGAGCTTTTTGCAAGGTGAAGGTTAGTGAATTTCATTGGTGCCCTTGGTATGACAGCTTGGCAGAATCTCTGAGCATTAAATGACAGCTACACAGTAGGTAAAATCCCACTGAAAGTCACCTGAAAATTAGCCCAGAATTAAAGACTTCTGAAAGATCCCCAAAACGAGCTGAAGGAGAAGTTTCTGACTACCTGAGGCATCCCTAGGGAACAGGTCAACCTTTTTTGATAGTGTAGGTGGTTCGCTCTCATGAGGCAAGTCTGGAACATTTGCTCCACCCTCCAGAATGTGTATTTTAAAGGTCACTATGGTTTAATAACCATAGGGGTTGGTTTGTTGCTCCACTTGACCATCCACCTCTGAAAACTTCACAAATAGGTATACTTTTCTAATGAAAGCCATCATGATTATTCTCAGTGGATGACAGACATTACTTTTGAGCAAAATTAACCACAAAGTCAAGTTTAAATAGCAGTGGCCAAGTCTCTGTAGAAACCTAACAGGATGAAAGATTTAAATGGAGAGACTGAGCATTATTAGGAGGAAAGAGACTTCCTGGAGTTTGAAAAACAGAGTAAGCTGTATTCCATTTAGTAAGTCTTTAGGTGATATAAAGAACAAAGCATTTTATTTAACTTTAGACAAGCACTTAATCTAGATCAAGCCCCAACATTTTACTTATCTTTAGTCATTGCATACCAATAAAGACTCGTTGACCAAATTCACCAAATTCTTCCTCTTCTAGAATACAAAGAACAAATACTCATGAAATAAAAAACGAACAGAGAAAGCTTAAAAGCTAGATGGCTAACAATTATTGCTGATCCCAAGGAGAAAAGGAGTTTCAGTAAATATGTGGAAGTATGATGCCTAATATAATTTTAAAAGCACGATACTCCATAATGTGAAATATCAAAATATTTCACATAACCAATGACCCATTCAAAAGGGTCATTGTAAGAAAAAATAAACATAGAAAGTCTTGGTATTTTCTAAATTAAATTTGAAACTTTGCATTCTATTTGTTTCCTTCCTAAGATATCTAGATACCAGACAAAGTTTTGAAATTGAAATTAATGAAAAAAACCTCCACATAACTTAAGCTTTTTGAGTGAAATCTATCTTACAAGAACTCCGTAGTTAAAACAATAATTAACAAGTCAGTAGCTCAAAATCAGAAACAAAAAATTTGTAACTCAGTTTCTGCCCCATAGCATGTTTGGAAAATGCAGCTTGTGTCTGCTCAGATCTTTCAGGCTAAATGAAGGCCTGATTTTATTATTTCTTTTTCTTCATTGGATCAGTGATATTTGTGCTCCAGCACGGGAGCCTAACCAGTTTCTTCCGATTCTTTTTGTCCGCATTCTCATGCTGTTCCTCATGAAGGCTTCACTATTCACGTAAGACTTCTAAAACTCAATATGTATTTTTTAAAATTAAATCTCTCATATAAGGCTCAAACATACCAATATTCCAATAAAGCAATGTTCAGAAAGTTTAGAAACTATTTGAGAAGAGTGATTTGAAAAATAATAACCAAGGGAAAAAAATGGTGCCAGTGTTTAGCTTTCTTTTCAAAAAGGTCTCCTTATTTTCCCCTAAACACGCATATAGTTATCCAAGCTGTGCATTCCCTTTATTTAGGCCTTGTTAAAGCAAGAATGAGATACAGAGGACATAGGCATGTCTATAAAAGCAGTATTTGTTCAAAGGAAAAACATTATTTTAATTTGCAAAACTTTGAAATGCTTTTAGCACTAGACTCTTTGATTTACAGCTATCTCATAAGCATGGAAGTATTGAAACAAAATTAGATGCGTGTTAATTGCTCTTTCATGTCTATACACTCTTCATTACTTGTACCTTTACAATGCAGTTTCATTCCTACATTTCTATATGTACTAACAACTAGTTTATGACTATGGAAAAAACTCCTTGGCACAAAACTGCTCATTCAGGGCAATGCTCAGAGTAATGCTGAGCTGACACATGCCCATATGATTTCTATCTTCAGGTCTCTTGAGTCATTTAAACATATTTAAATATTTCTGCTTTATCTACCCACTCTTCTATGGTATGGAGTGCAGAGTAGAATCCTACAGGGAACAAGCAATTCATCTACCAGGTATTGCAAGAAGAGTGGTAGTTCCTGGTAAAGTATAAACACAGATAAATTCTATTAGATTACTGCTAACAGGAGACAGGGAGAAAAAAGTTAGTGTTACCTTCTTTAAGCTCCTCTGCACATTCAGATAGAGACAGACATAAAACAATTAGTTTTGAGAAGACAGTCTATGCTATGATCTAAAAAAAGTCCAACCAACATTGCCCAATGCATTTAGGGAATGTAGAAAACAGGTACTGCAGACATTAAATCTAAAATATGCTTCTTTGAGTATGAATTCTCAGTTCCCAAAGAATGCAAGACTCAACTGCAACATCTATGTCAGTATTGTACTGCAAAATACATCTGCAACTACTGGTTAAAGTAGAATGTAGGACAGCAAATATTTGCACCTTTATTCCTCTGACTGTCTGGATACAGCAGAGAGCTGACTCAGCACTGAGCAGTGAGCAGGATTTGCAACAGTAATCCCCAAGTGCAGCTGTCAGAAACATCCTAGCCTGAAAACAAAAGACTGCCCTGCAGACCTGCTGGTTCTGCCTTAAAAGCCTTGGGCATTGCTTGAGAGGTGGAAGAGAACAAACCACCTGTGATAAGAGAAGAAGGTGCAGAAAGAACTGGCAGAAGAACTGGCAGGTAGGGACTTTGTGGAGAAGACCAAATGTAAAGTAGAATGACACTCTTCTCCACAAGATTACCAAATACCTCAAATGAGAGGTTTAGCAGTAGTTTTATTTTAGGGGACAAATGATTTATTTTAGAAGACTTAAGTTTTGCAGAACTCTCAACATGGTGTAAATAAGCAGCTACTTCCTAAAAGGAAAAAAAAAATCCTCATATCAGCTTGGTTAAAAAAAAAAAGTACTGATTGATCGTATTTTTTATACATAAATAATGAATTTTATAAGCGTTTTTCTTTCCTGTATGCCAGCCATGCCCTCAATCAGGAATGCAGAAGCAGCTTTCCTGTTTACCACATCAACTCCTACAGGCACTGGGGATTCAGGCCTCCACATTACCGAAGGTAATCCAATTATCTGCTGACATCAGTGCAGCTCCTGCTGTCACAGCTTGCATGGGTATAACTGACAAGGATTGGGTAAACAGATCTGCTACTGATGCACGAGAAGAAACATTCACACTTGTGGCATAAGAGGACACAAACCTTACTACTAAGGTAATCAGAGAACAAGAGGTAGACTTAAAGATACAGGATTTTACATAATGGCTTTTCAAGCCAGAATGGCTTCTGAAGCTAAAGTGGCATTTTGGTTTTTGCCACTTGCTTGTTTGTAAGACACTTGTCTCTGGACACCCTTCTCGAAGAAGAACAATAGCAAGGAATTTAGAGTTAGGTCAGAGGAACTTACCTGACTCAAATGTTTCTTCATCTTGTTTAGTAATCCAGATAGCAAAGATATTAAAATAAATTCAAAATTTAATTCTTTTCCTTCTAATGAATTTCAGAATCAAAAATCAGTTTTCCAGCTTCTGTTAGCCTGTCTCACATATACTTTCCCCAGCTCCCTCTACCCTGAGGTGGCAAAATACAGCTCACCATACTTGAATTAGCTTCTTCGTCTCTTTTCACACAGTCCTACAGGATCACATCCCTCCATGAGAGCTTCTGAATTACCTTGGAGAAGGAAGAATGAACTGCACTGCTTGAGAGAGCAACTCAAGCTACCAGTCTTCGCACTCACTGTTCACAAGTAAAAACCTATTCTTGCTACTCGTTCTCCCAAGATCAGTTTCTTGACAATTAATTGTGTGGGTTCTCCAAGACCACAAAATCTGTGGCATTAAATATGCAATGGGCAAAAAACTGTGGTAACATTACAGCCGCAATCCATCTGAATCAAAGAGGTTGGATCTCATTCAAGCAGATATTTTTATGCTGGTCAAAACACTTGACTATAAGCGCTGTACATCAGAACTGCAAACAGCTCATTTTAATACACTAATACTAGATGAGGTTTCCAGGGTATGAAAAATGGAATTTTCTACCAGAATTTTAAGTTCAGTAGGAGAGTGAGTGGTTTTATCTAGGAAATGAGGCTTTTAACTAGCTACTGCCTTGAAGCAAATAAAATAATCTCAAGTGAATTCATTTACCTGTTTCCACACACTTTTCGTCAATCTGCATGTCGTCCTCTACAGATCAACACAAGGAAAAAAAATTCATCTGAATTAGAAAAACACTGAGGAGGAAAAACAACCTTACAGATCCTACAAGACTGAACTCGGACATCAGAAACAAGATACGTGAAGCTCAGATCGCCTTTAGACATCTCTAAGGATTTTAACTGTTAACTCAAATTTACTGATGTTCCTTTGTCTACAGTGAGCAAAAAGCTCTTCTTAAGTGAGTGCTCTGAAGGGCTTGTGGCAGAGAGGCAAATGCATCTAACTTGAATTAATGAAAGGTTTAACATGGCTGTCAATCTGTTTATCCAGTAGATATCTATTTATTAAGTATTACCATGAAGGAAGATAATTTTCTGTCCTATAGCTTTTAAATATCTTTCCAACATGCTACATTCAAGGAAAGTGTTTCGCTTTTTATTTTTATTATTACTTTTACAAGGAAGAAAAGGAAAAGATCAATTCAGCTCTCTCTCAGTTCCCAGACCATATCAAGTTCCTGAAACATGATCACATGAGCTTGGGCAATCTCATGGGCTCACAATTCAGCACTGCTTGTGTTTTGTTCTTGCACGCCCCTCCGGATAGGCCCAGTAGGAGCTATTTTCCAGTTACAGGGCAATCGTCAGAGTATCTGTCAATCACATTCTGCCCATATGTATCCTTTAAAGAAATACTCTCTTGGAGGTGCTCCAGGAGAGAAAGAGGGAGAAGAAAAGAGAAAGAGGAAATGTTGTCTTTCTTTCCTCAAAGAACACATCCAAACAGTCACTTCCCTGACAGATAATGCACAGCTAAGGTTTCCACTTTAGGACAATGTATGCATCTACTACTTCAGATGAAAAAAGGCTGGATTTCAATTACATTAAGCACATAAAATGCCAAGAACTTGGGCTTCTTCTGCATGTATTTATCAAAATGTCTCATTTCTGACAACCATGTGCTATATTGGTTCCAGGTACAGAAATGCAATGCTGTCCAGATGCGATTTCCTACCTTCTTCCACAGTGCTTACTGCTCTCAGCATATCCATTGAAGCAGTTAAAATGCAATAAAATTATGGTGAAAGAGAGCCTTGGCTCTAGCAAACAAAGCAATCAATGCAAGAAGAATCCTAGGGAATGAAACAGATTCCCTCTGGGATTTATCATGAGAGAAAAATTTTATACTTGCATAAAGAACCGTAGAAGGAAATGGGGACAGAGGAAACAGGAAGAACATTCTTTTTCTGGGAATAATTGCATATTTACAGAAAGTTATAGTTGGCAGAGGATAATATTTCTGGATTGTTACCATGAATAAATTAAAGGGCAGCGTACCTTCTCTTAGACCTCAAGAAAAGAAGTTCTGTTATTCTCTCAATAGCTTTGATGACAAAGTAACATTCTAAACATTGTATGGCACTTTTCAGTGCAGAGCTGGTATCTGTGTCCCTGGAAAGCCAGGCCAGTACAATTGTCACCTCAAGACTTACAGCCAGTTCTCCTAGGGAGAACTGGCTGGCCTAGTGAGCTCCTAGAACTTAGAGACTTCAGAAGAAGTTGAATTCACAGCTTCTTTTATGGTCAGATCCCAAGTACACTGGAGACAACCATCTCCACCATCAGTACTCCAGGTACAATTATCATTAAGTATTTGTTTTTCTGGGGATAGTTAACATACTTCTAAGGTTAAAATATGACTCCAGAAACAATGTCTTTGAATTACACTGAATTGTATAAGCTTCTATTTCAGTATCCCTGAAACAGAGACAAGATATTTTTTTCCTACGGTGTCACTCAAGTAACTTTTCACTCACACATTGATGATTTGAGACAGAGATGGGGCTGGAAGGGCTGAGACCACCAGAATTCTCGCTGCTTCCTACATAGAAATAGATTTATCACAGTTAAAGAAACAAAACAGACCAAAAGCACATCATGCTCCAGTCAGACTCACTGCTTACATGTAAGATCAATCAGTACTAAACTGAGAGAAGACAGCAAGAATTGAAACCAATTACCAATGTTTTTGCCCACTGCAAAGTCCTGAAATGAAACCAACGTGCTATCAGAACTATTCTAATTTCCAAATCAGCAGCCCAGGAGTATTAAGAGTTTATAGAAAAGTATAGGAAGATAAGCCATACCGTGGTACAGACCCCTGGAAGTAGAAGAGTGTGCTACTGCTAGGGTAGTAGTACTACTGCCTCCATTACTACACAGAGCCTCTTGCTTGCAGCCTGAGTCACAACCCAGTTTGATTTCACCTTGCATTATACAGACTCCAGGTAGGTTTATATTTATTACAAAGTGAAGTTTATCCTCTGCTATTGCATGGCCTTATGTTATCCTGGGGGTACCACAGGACGTGTGGTTAAAGGATCAAATTGAAAAGTTTGCTACTGCAGTGTAAGAACTCTAATTCTGAATGCCTGTAGTGTAAAAATAGTGCTCTATTTATGCAGAAAATAATAAGCAAGAGATCCTTGTTCTTCCTTGAGCATTTGGGGTTTTTTCTCCATTCTTTTAATCTAGTCTACTCAGTTTTGACCAAAGCTGAAGAGGTTACTCATGCATCACAGGACATCTTTAAAAAAAATACTATGCTTTTAGTATCCCATTCTTCTCACTCTTTTTTTTCATCATAGATAATGATCCTTTAGTAGTCAGGGCCCTCAATTTCCACACATCTTTCAGCTGCTTCACTCCACCAGATGTCTTAGCAACCAGCATGGAGATGGAAAAGTGCTGCAAATTTCCTAAATGGCAATTTGAGATTATACAGGTGCTTTCAAATGCTTGTGCTCACACAGGTGCTCTTAAGGGAAGAAGAGCAAGAAGTCAGAGATAGAAAGAGGAAAGATGTTTGTCAGATATCACTCTGAATCATACTGCTACAAAACTTATGGAAATTTTAAATAACAAAGTGAATAACTGGCTAATTTTTGAACTAGAAATCAGGAAAATGATGATTTCTTTACCTTTTAAGAAGATGATTTGAGGGTATGAGTCCAGCACAGGCACTGAGATCTGAAACTTTCCTGGCCTGCCACCAGAGAGCATCATTCTGGTCCACAATCTGGAGTATTTCACCCCTCTTAAAAGGCAAACCTGCATCAGCACATGGTATGGCAGGATCTTGCATGGGCCAGTAATCTGCCATTGCTCGCACATAGACCTGGCAAAGAAAATATACAAGAGTAAGCAGAAGCCAAGTTTAGAACAGATACAACACGAGCTTTACAATTGCTGGGCCAGATAGTGCTGCAATTTCAGTCAGGTAATGATGAAGTCAAGTTTTAAAAACCAGATCAAACCCTAAACCCCATCTGTTCATTAAATGAGAAAAAACCCCATTTGTCTCACACATTATGAGAAGAACTGACCTTCAACCACCTGTAGATCACTCTGAAAGTGCCTTCATTACACAGTTACATTTCCACTTACTGTCTTCACTGCTTCAGCAACAACATATTGATGTCGGCTGAGAGGCAGCCATAAAGGCAAGGCAACACTTTAGGGACTGCACTAAACTTCCAGGCAACACCATGGCTTTGTATGACACAATCAGGCACTACTGCTACCAATCTGGAAAAAGACCAAGAATGTTTCTTACTGTTGTTTGGTTGCTGACAGGCCGATCAGAAACTGGAATTAATTTGAACATAATTGTCCCCTGAGACAGGGCCTAAATGATTTGAAAAGAATTAAAATATGGTTGGTATTCAACAGAAGTAATCAAACATAGGCAAGACAAGCTTGACACAGCATGGCTTTGAGGATACTGTAATGATTGTGTTACAGATAGAATTCAGAGTCAGAATAGACAATGTGACAATACTGTATTTTTTCCAAAAGGAAACTCAAGAATGAAACATCAAAGTTTTGGTAAATATTTTTAATTTAATGCAACCTATGTTTCATTGCAAATATATGTAATTTCAACATTAATTCATACCAAACTTTTCTACTGAAATCTTATTTAAATTAGCAGCAGGGTCTGGTGAGATGGGTGATATAAAGGGGGAGGAACATAATTTAATAATTAAGTATTCCAATAGGGTTTGTATTTCCTATACCTAGAAATGGTACAGCCAGGGCAATAGCATATAGACTTGATAGGATTACACACAGAAATACCTCACTGGCTGGCACTTAACACTTTGCAGTCAAGAACCCTGAAAAATTGTGGGCAAAATGACAAATATCGGGGACATCTCAACGGATTTCTTCATGAGAATTTTGACAACAGTAATTACACTGCCCTTTTTTTGCAAGGTAAGATGTGTAGCTTACAAGCTCATTCACTCTGCTTTACTGCATTTTGTAACATGGACTCTAATTAGAATAGCAGCTTTCCAGTACTTTCTTGTGGAATATTGACTGAGTGGCACTTCTAGAAAAAATTATGGATCCTTGAAGTCTGAATAAATTAGTATTTTTCCCAGAAGCCGCAGATGGAATGGTCACAATTAAGTTAATTTCTGTCCAGAACAGAAGTTAGATTTAATTCTGGTTTTAAATATTCTGATTTCATTAGCAGTTGTGAACTTCATTCACAGTAAGGAAACAATCTGAATTTTCTGTTAAAAATTTCAGGTTTTCTTATGTACAAGAGTGTGTAAAAGAGTGAGCATACAAATAATCTTAAGGTACAAAGTAGAAAACATATTTTAAAAATATTAAATACCAGAATATTAATGACTTGCTCAGGCTCAAGTCCCTCAATAGGAACTCCATTTACTTCCACCAGTTTGTCTCCAGCATACAGCAACCCTGCCATGAAAACAAATACGAAAACAGCAGCAGGAGTTTTATCATAGCATGATTTATCATGGGGAGGCAAGGCAGAGTCAAACAGAAATACCACAGGTTTGTAAGTCAGCATTAAAATTTTCCTACACCAGGTATGGAGGAAGGCGTTTTGGATTCAGGCTGCATTGCCCCTGGATGGGACTGCAGACTGCTGTGGGTCACACGAAGCTTGCATGCTTCAGCTTCCATATTTCTTCCCATTCCCCCATACAACATCTTTACAATCTACTGATGATTTGCCTTAAAATTAGCATAAACATTTTAATATTGCTCCATTTCCCAAAGTAACTTGTGGACCTATTCTATATTAACAGATCATGAGACTTGGAATCAGACCCCTAAAAACTCCAGGTGCAGTGGGAGGTCCTGGGACTCCTCTCTGTCCTTTACAGCAGAGTCTTCACAATATTGTTTTCTTTTCCATGTTCCTTTAACTCAATTAAAATATTAGTCAAACTAGGAACTTAACTGGCTATTTTCTGCAAGTTGGGTTTTCTTCTCTATACAAAGGCCAGAAAATACTAAAAGGAACTATTTTATAATGATTACAGTTGAATTTTACTTCTGATGTTTTACATTTTAGTTACATGACATTTCCTAAGGGACATGGAACACATTCAATTCCAGGATGACAAAGTAGTAACATTTCCAAAGAAACTCCTTGCAAGATTGCTTAGCTACTAGTGCTAAGCAAAGTGTTTAGTAGACTAGTGCCAAAAAGTATTATTATGTATTCCTTAAAGCTCATTATCTTCTAGAATCACAAATTATTGATGTTTACCATTTCTCCATTAAGGAACGTGCTGCATTTCATACTACACTGCAATTTGGGATATTGGTGTCAAGAATACATAATGAAAACTGGATTTGTACCTCAGTCTAAAACAGCAAAGTCATCTGAAAATTTATGAAGCCAGAATCAAAGTCACTGCAATGCATCACTGTTTACAATGCTGTCTAGTGTACACATCATCTTGCTCTATAATGGATGATTAACTGTGGAAGCTAAAGTATTATCATACTTCATATATCTTATTTCAAGTTCAGTTTTATGTATCACTTTGTTTCAAATTCCACGTACCACTTCTGTCTGCCAGCCCACCATGGATCACACGGGCAACCGTTATGTCACCTGTTATCTCATGGCGTTTAATGGTGGCACCCTGGCAGATAAGAACAAAGGAAAAACACAATGATCACTGAAGGACCCCAGTAAGTTTCCTTTCATATCACAAGTCTGATCTTCACTCTGACACAAAGGCATTGAGGGACACAGCCTTTTTACCACAACATGGATATAGCGATAACCACAGAATCACAGAACACGCTGAGTTGGAAGGGACCACAAGGATTACTGAGTCCCACTCCAGGCCCTGCACAGCACCATCCCCAAGAGTCACACCCTGTGCCTGAGAGCATTGTCCAAATGCTTCTTGAGCTCTGTCAGGCTTGTGCTGTGACCACTTCCCTGGGGAGCCTGTTCCAGTGCCCAACCACCCCCTGGGTGAAGAACCTTTTTCTAATATCCAATCTAAATCCCACCTGACACAGCTTCAGGCCATTCCCTCGGGTCCTGTCACTGTCACCACACAGAAGAGATCAGTGCCTGCCCCTCCTCTTCCCCTCACAGGGAAGCTGAAACTGCAGTGAGGTCTCCCCACAGTCTCCTCTTCTCCAGGCTGAACAGACCGAGTGCCCTCAGCCGCTCCTCATACAGCTTCCCCTCGAGGTCCTTCACCATCTTCATGGCCCTCCTTTGGACACTCTCTAACAGCTCAATGTCTTTCCCATATCATGGCACCCAAAACTGCCCCCAGCACTCGAGGTGAGGCCGCTCCAGCTCCGAGCAGAGTGGGGCAATCCCCTCCCTTGCCCAGCTGGTGATGCTGGGCCTGATGCCCCCCAGGACACACGTGGCCCTCCTGGCTGCCAGGGCACTGCTGACTCATATCCAACTTGCCATCGCCCAGGACCCCCAGGTCCCTTTCCATGGCACTGCCTTCCAGCATCTCATTCCCCAGTCTGTCCACACATCCAGGGTTGCCCCATCCCAGGTGCAGAATCCGGCACTTTCCCTTGTGGAACTTCACATGGTTGGTGAGTGCCCAGCCCTCTAATTTGTCAAGGTCTCTCTGCAGGGCGTCCCTGCCCTCAAGGGAGTCAGCAGCTCCTCCCAGTTTTGTATAATTTATGAACTTGCTCAATACCCTCTCCAGTCCTGTGTCCAGGTCATTTATGAGGATGTTGAAGAGCACAGGGCCAAGGATGAAGCCGTGCAGAACCCCACTAGTGACAGGTCCCCAGTATGATGTCACCCCAGTCACTATAACCCCTTTCACCCAACCCATGAGCCAATTGCTCACCCATCCCATAATGTGTTTATCCAGCTGTATGCTGGACATTTTGTCCAGAAGGATACTGTGAGAGACAGTATCAAAAGCTTTACTGAATTCCAAAATGATTACATCAACTGGCTTCCCCTGACCAGCTAGGTGGGTTACATTGCCATAAAAGGAAATCAGGTTTGATAAGCAGGATTTTCCCCTCATGAAGCCGTGCTGGCTGTGACCAGTGATTGTGCTGCCCCTCAGGTGTTTTTCAATACCTCCCAGAATAATCTTCTCCATAATTTTATCAGGCACTGAAGTGAGACTGACAGGCCTGTAGTTTCCAGGGTTGAAATATATTAGTCCTAAGTCCTTCAATGTCTTCAACTTCCATCACACTAAAATAACGTCATTGACTGACGGTAAGAAATCTTTTCTATCTCCAATATTACGGCTATCTTTTCCTAAAGCAGATTAGCTAAGCTGTACAATGTTTGCTGCTTATAAGTACAAATGATTTCTAAAGAACTTTCAAAGTCTCTCCACCCTTCGTTTCTGTTTTGGCCATGGGAAAAACTCTCAATCCAGTTTGGTTTTATCTCATATAATGAAAATGCATCTGCCAAATGTTCAAACCCTGAGCAGACAAGGCACTAAACAACCTACTCTAGTTACATCCACACTGTGGAGGGCTACATGGTCTCCTCAGGTCCTTTCCAACCTCAGCAATTCTTGTGATTCTGTAAAATCTGGACAAGAAGGCACACAATCCCCATGACGTTCCTGGGAAGAAACCAACATGCATCTGATGCATTATCAATTCTTGTCTAAGTTAAAATAATTTGACAGACACAAGGAAGGTCCCTCACCAGAGGCTGGTTGTTTTTCACTAAGCAGACAATCCTCATAGCTTCTTCATTTTCAGGTATGTTGTCTGGCAGTGGTGGAAGGGTTGGTTCAAAATCTTTCTGGGCCACAGTATCATGAGCAGACAGCAAGGCCTGTTACAAACGAAAACAAGCAAACCAAGCAACCCATAAGCAAAGATCATGCAATAGCAGAGCTTTAAACAGTGACTGGCCAGAAAACAGAAATCACTGAACGTGTTCCTGTTTGAACACAGATCCCTTGCACACATTGACATTTTCTTCTTTCCACCAGGCAAATCAAACCTTAGAAGTTTTAAGAACAGTTCCTCTGTTTCTTGTGGAAAACTTACAAAAGATGAAATATTTCTATATGGAGCTCTTGGGTTAAGAATGCAGGTTTTGCAATTTCAAGGAAAATTTGGTTTTATACTTCTGCATTAACTACCCATAATTTAAAACTTTGTAAGAAACATCTTTCCAAAGAGAGCCTTAAGTAAAACGCAGCCCACTGCAGGTACTTCAGATACACAGTCCATATTTGATCTCATGATCAGATTAGTTCATCATTAGTTAACTATGTCTCTTCTGGCTCCTTTACCAGTTCTTGTGAACAGCTGCCCATCCATTTCCATTCCCACTGGAGAGAGCTCCATGAGCAAACGTTTTCTTTCCTTATGCAGGACTTGCCTTTAAGTGTGGAGAACGCAGTAGCCGTCTTAGCTCTTTGACCTCTCCTGAGGGAGGAGCTTCACGCAGTAACTCTACCACCTGAGAAATGTAAGAGAGAAAGCACAGAGATGGATTCTGGAGGACAATTACTTTAGAAAGCTCTACATTGAATGTAAAGGAATATGGTATGGAGACAGTGTTAAACCCCCCCCCCCGCCCCCCGTTATATGGAACAGAGGGAGCCCCCATGGG
>VZTF01008143.1:2814692-2958395 GCA_013397755.1 Cnemophilus loriae | reverse complement strand
TTTTCACCCCCCCCCCCCCCGCCCCATGTTATATGACTCAGAGGATGCCCATATGGTTTGCTCTAGAACTGGACAATATGACGCAGCTGCACAACACTCAGCCAGGCTTAATTTAGTTCAGGCACAGTGCCATGTGCTCTAAATTAGTTTTTGCTCCCATCCCTCAAACAATTTCATCACTAGTCTCAGTTTCTCTACTTCGTCATTAACTCTCCCACTAATTAAAATATTAAGAATTCAGCTATTATGATTAGAAAAATCTAAAAATCTTTTCAATATCCTCATGTCAGGCTGCTTGATTGTAGCCATAACGCTGAACCACACAGTTACATGGGAAGAAAAATACACGGACAAGTGATTAAACAAATAATGTTTGCGTTCATTACGCTGGCCAGGACTCACATAGTCCAGCAACTACAGCTGTGCCCATTTCTCATGCCCCCCCTCTCACCGCAGTAAGGGCTGTCGAGTAGTTTTACAAATGTGCAAGGAGAGTTTCAAGCTTATATACTGTACTTAAACCTGAGACACGGAATAAATACCAGAACACTTAACTGCAGCAGAGTCCATTCATTTGGTATGAGTAAGTAAAGCAATAAACTGTGCATACACAGTCTCACCTCACGACTCAACGCACGTGCCTGCAGCATGACAGGAGCTGGTCTTTTTCCAAGATAGTGTTGGAGGCATTCATAAATCTGTTGCATGCCATGACAGACAAAACAAGGCGATGATGACACTGACCAGTTCATGTGATCATATAGATACATACATGACAGGCAATGGACAACACTGTATTTCTGGAAACTTCTCAGTCCAATTAGAGCCCCAGAGTCTGCAATCTAAATTCTTAATATCTAATGCATCTGGAATTGAGTCTTGAACTCAATGCCTTTCCATATTATCGGGTAGCTAGCCAGTTATACTGTAGTTTTGAATTTTCCTAGAAGAAAAGCTGTCTACACAGGTCAATAGCCTGATAGAGTCAATTCTGTGATTCGTAGCCTGCTTTCTTCCTCCAGTTGAAGGCATAATTAGCAAAGTAAATCTAAATTAAAACAAATTGCTGCATTTAAAATGCCATTATGTGCATTCTTATCCAGTAAAAGCTCCTCTTTAAAGTTCAAAGATTTTAAAGATCCTTCTTAGAGAAAAGCAGAATTTGTACAGAATTTGTCTCAGAGATAAAATTCTTCTCAAGATAGAAACACCAGTCAAAACTCTGTTCTCTAAAAATATAAGATCTTCAATTACACATCAGATGAATGGGATGCAAAATAAAAAAATAGAATGTCACAGACCCAGAAGTGGGATGCATAGCCATACAGAAATTTCAGAACAGAAAAGACAGCTGGGCAATGCTGTGTTCAGCCTCTGTTCCCTGGCCTTAATACAGACAGGTAAAGTTGAAGAGCTTTAATGTCTAGGAATTATGGAAAAGAATACTTTATTTTCCTTTAAAGCAAAAGTGGTTTTGTTTACTGCGACTGCTGATCTTAGGACTGACATGAAGACTATCAGCACTTAGTGTAAATAAGCATTTATTGTCCTGATATGGTAAAATCAAGTAGCTGTTCTCTAGAGACTGTTCTCTAGGTGACCTTTGCTTTCCCAGCTGTGTGTTACCTTACCTTGAGCAGTGCTTGCAGCCAGCGAGATCTGAGCAGGTCATAGAGCATGCCAACGCCATTGACATCTCTCTTACAGAGCAAACTGAGCTCTTGCAGCGCTAGAGTCAGAACATGAGATACACCTGAGCCCAAGAAACAGAAAAGCGCAAGACACTTCAGTACAAAAAGAAGACCAACCAAAGCCAAACAGTGACCCAGACCTTTGAAGTGCACCTTTCCTCAGTTTGTACTGCTACGAAATGCACAGACATTTCCTGCCTGCTTTCCTTTTTTTGCCTGTAATCATCTCTGTTGCATAAGCGTTATTTTACCATGTTACTCGCCTGCAGGGTTAGGTCAATAGTAGCAATTTGCTACTGACCTGTTAGAAAACCATACAGGCAATCTCATATGTATCAGTCTGGGTTCCAGCTCATACCTCCTACTGAGGAGAGGTGAAACGACAAAAAACTCCTTAGCTTTATAAACCAGAAAAATGCCAGGTATTCTCTTCTGATGCTCTCTTAAGTTAACTGCATACCACCACTGAACATCAGGAATCATTCCAATTATTAAGTAGTAATACTTCAGACACATTCATCTTTCTCATGACTCAGTGGAAGAAGAGTCACAGAGATCGAGGAATAAAACTTTTCTCGAAGAGAAAGAAAAGTGAAAAAGAGATGCAAAAGTTACCATTATCTTTACTGCTGACTGTTGGCACGTCCATCTTCTCCTTTATTCAAGGAGATTCCACCCACTTTGAATACTGCATTCACACCACGTTGGTTTCACAAAGATAGATGCTGAACTAGGGGAAAGAGCAGCCTCATATCAGAATACTGTCAGGTATTTTACATTGATAAGAAAGCAGAATTTAAAACAAAGGGAGGGGGGCAATAATTTGTATTTAAAGTGCACCATGGGTGTCAAAAATAAATAAAATACGTGAGTCCCACCTGTACATTCAGCTACCCAGTAGCATCCAAGATGCAGACAGACAGACCTCAACTACTACTGCAATATAATATTTTAATCTCTTTATGGAATTGTCATTTGCTTGCTTCATTAAGCCATCTAAAACAGAAAGCTGTTTGGTCCCATCTTCTGGCTCTCCAGCTTCCTAAGTGTCCTACCACGGAAAGTCTTAATTTTTTCTAAAGACTTAAATCTTGTTTTATATCCATGTAGCTTGGAAAATAATCATATTCAAGGACACATTACATTTAATTCCTCTTAATACTGACACAATATTAAAACTGAAAGACTGGAGTTTCTTCTGAATTTTCATTGAACAAAGATATGATTTTGAAAAAAGGGATCCCTGTCTCTATCACTATTAGTTTAAGGTCTTTGAAGGATTTGTTCCACAGAGATTTCATTATTTTTCTCTATTTCCTCACAGTGAATTAAAACACAAAAACCCCAAGCCTAGTTAAAAAAACCACTCCTTACCTTGCTGGTATCATCATCTCTCTCAGGCAATTTATAATAGGCTGCCACTTTGAGAGATGGAATCAAAGAAGTTATTTGCTAATCTACAGATGTGTTGCTCATTTCTTTACTTATAGAAAGTGACATATACTAGCTTATTTTTTTTCTTTAAATTTTAAAATTAGCATTTTTAAGCAATGCAGGAAGACAACACTTACTAATTAATATGTATCAATGTTGCATGACCTTTCCACATATAAAATATAAGCCTTCTAAAATTTTCTTTCAAATTCCTTCCCTCCTTTAGAATTCTGTGACAACCTATTACTAACCTATAATGTTCTCTTAAACTAAAACTGGAAGAAGTTCTTCAATCTGCTGTTCATGGCAAACAACATAGTACAGGATTGCCTCAGAGAATTCTCTGAACTCTTCTCCTCAAAGAAGTATGGAAATTCCCCAGGGAACACCACACACTGCATTTATACCCTAAAGCATCAAGAATCTATGTATGAAAGCTCTGAAGTAATTCAAAATCTTCATTACATCCTAGCTGATTTAACTTCAAAACACGCTTGTTTAAAGATATTGTCGTGATTAGCAGTATTGTAGATTACTCTTAAAGAATTAAATATTTCAACTGGCCACTCAAGAAGAAATGACTTAGACTACAAGTTAAAAAACTACCATCAAATGTCTGAGCACCTCAGCCAATAGTGAACCCCAGTGTGGCACAGTGAATGCTTTACCAAATTCTGTTAAATACACAGCAGTTTATCCCCTGGATTAATAAAGTAAAAAGGCAGCCATTTTCCTCTAGATTGCTCTGCAGACAGAAAACAGCAAAGGTACAAGCAGGAAAAGTATTATCTTGATCTGCTTACAAAAGCAGAAGGCATTACTGTCACTTTTACTGCATTTAATACTTATTTTTAGAACACGCGTCCTCTCTCTCCTATTAAATCATAAAACTGCTTTCAAAAGGCAGTGGAAATTAAGGGAGAAAAAAATCAGAAATTATGAGATTATGAATCAAACATTCTATTACTGAGTCTGGGCAATTCATTTCAAGTTACTTCTACAGGATACTCAATGGTACATCTTACTGAAATTCTAATCTGAAGACTGCTTTTAAAATTATTATTTCTTCTTTCGAAGATTCACAAAAATATAGTTTGATCCTCCCCCAGTACAAGTGGGGTTTGAGCTGCAATTATTTAATATTTTTCAATGGTCTCAGTTCTTTTCCTTTAAGAATTTGCCTTCCCCGTTTTTAAGCTTAGTTGATCTGCCTAATGATGGATTTAACAAAGCAGGACATATAAATCTAGTCATGAAAACCTGTTTCTTAATCGAGACAAAGCACTTGGAAACAAAGAACAGTATTTTCAGAGATGCTAAAATATTTCAGATTCTGCTAAAACACAAACAATATCGTTACACCTTTAAAATCCTCAAGGGATTAATTTTTTTCCCCCACAGAGCATTGCAGCTTCTGGTATCAGTACAGCTTCCATAGAGAACAGATGTGGGAGCAACTTGAGTGTGTTTAGAAATTTTGGACACAGTTTATCTTGAAGGTTAACCTCAGATTTCCCAAAAATCTACTGAAGGGTGATTGCTTGCCTTGTTGGGTGAAGCCCTCAGCTACAGCTATCAGAGTTCTAAGAATAATAATAAACATGCACTAACCCTTCCATCCATTGCTGTCATGTTAAGCTACAGAGTTTATGCTCACACTAACAGAAGCAGCATTTTAACATCAAAATCTGTCAAGTTCTTAACACCACAGCTCACCTCAGTCATATATTAGTAACTGTTTCATATTTACACACAACAAAAGGGAAGCAGCTTCCAGCTGTGAAGCCTGGTTTCAGAAGCTGTCAGCAGCAACAGATGCTGAGAAAGCCATTACCAGAAGAGAGGAAGAGTTGCTTCTTTAGAAAGACCTACTCGATTGCTTGCTTAAGGGCAAAGGAGTGAGTTCAAACAAACTTAGAATTACTACTGTGCTTTTATTTCCTAAGACTTCTATCTACACAGACTATAAGGCCAGAGCTCTGGGTCCCCTCATCCAGGGATCTAAATAAATTAGATGGAAATTCTTGCTAAAAGGCTTACCTGACTAATCTCCCAGGCAGTATAAGGGCCTTCCCATTCACGTGTATTGCAAGCACTTACAGATGCTCATTAATAGAAGACATTTCTCTTTGCCTTTTGTTAGAGACAGAACTGGACATCCACACGGAGCGTGCCAGAATTTGAGTCAAAGTGAGTCAGTCACCTCACATCTACCAACATCAGTTATCCCAAATCTGGGCTACAGGGCTTCCTTCAGCAGCTGAGTATGAAATTCCTTGATCCTATCTGTCAGACAGACCAGAAGGTCTTACTGATACAAGGCTAGAGCTGCAAGGGAACCTAAGCTCTGTTTTTAATAAAGTTTCAGAATTGTCTTTAGGTGGACAATTTTGCATCTTGTCAAGCCTCTAAAGGGGACAGCACCAGAGAACCTGACATCCAGAACATCACCCCTCTGCTCTTATACACTGCTTTGGTTAATATGTTCGACTGCAGCACTTTTTACAAGGAGAACTACTCCTATCTTTAAATTTGCCAAAATAATGATTTGGCATATTGAAGACTGCAAATTAGCTTGAGGGCAGGAAACGCTCTGAGAAAGCTTTCATTGCAAATAAGCCACTCTAAATCAGCAAATTGAGTAGGCAAAAAATGGTAGGGAGAGAGATTCAGCAACTCAAACCACATGCCCTGTTCAGGACTTTTTTGTTCTGCATTAAATAAGCTTAATTAGGCCAGTGTCATCACTGAAGTCTATCAGCTTCCTTTTCTAGTCAGTGTAAAGAACCATCTTGCTCTTTGTATACTTTGAGACTTGAAAGCGTTTTAGCTAAAACAGCAACCCTGAATATTAGTGGAATAAATTGACACATTTTAAGCCTTTGAAACCATTTATCCTTATCTCAACCCAAGCACCACTTAATGCAAGTCAGGGGCAGTGGAGTTTAAAAAAAAAAGACTGAAAAAATGTTATGTTCACACTAGGCATTCTGTGAGATTTCACAGAATCACACATGCATACGTGAGGTAATTTATGCTGTTACTCTTTGTACACAGATCTATTCAGTGGTGGTTCATTCTGCCTCCTTCTAAAGCACAGCCTTAGAGCTGCAGTGGTGGTGCGAGTACCTCGTTTACATGGGGTAAACACCGCTAAAACATCGCTCCCCAAAAGAGCAGCACTCAGAGAACACTGGGATGCAGCACCCTGCAGTCATGAGGGGCAGCCAGCTTTACTTCCAGCTGTTTACTGCCAGCAGCTTGGGCTTACTGAAAAGAAACCAACCAACCAAACCCCCCCTGAAAAACCAGCCAACCACCATACTGACACCAACTCAACTTAAAAGTACATGGCTAGGTAGTTCAAAGAAACTATTTGCTTCACAGTCCCCTATCAGTCACACATTTTTCTATGTTATCTCTCAACATACCAGAACAAGTGGTTTCCTAACCTACTTCTAAAAACAAGTACAGTTTTGTAAAGATTAGGAGTGAGGAAAAAATTCCTTTCAAGCTCCTACTCCCCCTTCATACACCCCTTTAATATTTAGCTAATGGGAATTAAACAGGTATCAGAAGTTTAAATAGCTTTGCTATAGCTATGAGAGGAAACCAATTTCACACTTACGTGGGGGAAATGCATCCTTGCAGTACAATGGTTTCAGTACAGTGCAAATTTTCTTACCTGCAAACCCCACAGAATACGCCATGTTCAGCTCGTGCAGAATTTCCAGAGGGAAAGAGTATTTGTTGGATGTTAGTACAGCAAGTAACCTCACTGCCCCAGCTAATCTACGGACATCCTCTCCTTTCTAATCCGCAGAAACCTAACCTTAGAACTACTCATTACCAGAGAGAAGAGAACAAATCCCCTTAACCCTTTTCTTGCATAAAAAACCTACTTTACATTGTCTCTCACTTAAATAGTTTCTTATTCTCATCAACTTTCCCAGTCAACAGGGTGCTCATGGGGTCTGTCTGCAGCTACCGTGCCCATGATTGCAGTGAGAATCTGTAACACCAGAGCATTGATCTTCTGTAGCTGGTTACAGGATTTCTGCTGCAGCACAGGAAATACCTGGCTTTCCATTTAAGGAAAAGGAAAAAAAAAAGAGAAAAAAGTAATTACCCTGAAGAAATCCAGCTGGAAAGGTCCTGCAGGTTAACTCATTTCTTTGTTAGTTACAGCAATACACAAATCAAAGCTGGTCTGTACTGATTTCCTAACGCATCACAGCCCAGATCGGCTGTAAAGTGGAATCTGTGTCAGAAGCACATTTAATCCTGGGATTCTCTTCAGCTAATAACTGAGCTATATATCAGAAGGACCAAAAATAATCTAGCCCAGAGCGTCTGCTTCCCTTAATCAGCCAAGCTAAATTCATACGTGATACCACTACTTTTTCTAAGAGCTTGAGTGTATATATATATATATATATACACATCCATCCCTCTCTGTGTTTATGTATGTAAGGGCAGATGTATCCTTTGGGTTTTGTAGTTCTCAGCTTTGCACCATTCACAGTAAATGAAGTTACACCATTAAAGTTGCTACATATTTGTAGATACACCTTGTTCTTGAAAGGCAGGAAGATTATGGAAGAACTTCCCATCTCTAGTTACATTTTCAGTTTAAGGCACAGATCAGTGTAGGACTTGGGTCATATGAAACAAAGTGTAACATTAAAATCCTTTCTTCTGAAATATCCAAATGCAACAAATGCTAATTCCAAACAGTTACAGGGGAAAAAAACCAATCCAAACCTGTTTTTCATGGTTACAGTCCCACAAAAGGCAAAGTAAGTCCTGAATTCAGATCTTCTGCAGATGAAAATTATTGCCATTGATTTACTTGGCTGTTCAGCACAGCCCCTTTTCAAAGGGCAGCTCTGTTCCTACAGGCTTCAATTTTTTTGGTTTTTTTTTTACACTGAGTTCCAAGAGGTGATTGCATGGAAAGGCTGCATCTAGTGCAAGGTGAAGCATTTGAATTCTGTGTTATCCTTCATTATGCTCTTCAGCCCTAGTTGTGTGTCTTCCCCTCCTCTCAAGTTAGCCTTTTATAGCTTCCCTTTTATTCATATTATTGCTTACCTCTCCTTGAATTATTATTGAGTATAATTTAAAAAATAAGATTAAGCCAACATTAAATTGTTTGCAAACGTGAAATCCACTCTCTATATTCTCTTATCACTATAGTCTGTTGCAAGTCTAACAATAGTTTTAAACATCATCAATCCAGAATTACTTTTCCCTTCTCTGATAAAACTAAAAATAATTTTGGAAAGACCAATCACTTTTACTTTATTATGAAAACTGCTACATTACAGCTGTGGCTCAACACAACAGTATTTTGACATATGGATTCTCTCCATTCAGATGCCAATATACAAGCCATGACCACTACTTCAAAATATGATAAGCATTATCTATGACACTCTAACATAACTTAAGCCATTCTAACATTCTGTAATCTGTATTTTCCCTCCCTTTTTTATTTTTTTGAGTCAGTCCTGGCACCTATAATACTCTAGTTACCCACCAGTGTTATTGGTATAAATGAAGTTTGCCATAAACCACAGAGCACACACAAGACTCTCAGATTCCCCAGGGAAATGAGTTGCTCTCTGCAGCCTCCGAGGCGAACTGCTCCAGCAGGCGTGATCAGGATCACACTAAGGGACCATAGGGAGCTTTCCCAAAGTAGGAGTACCTTGTAATTAGTGCCAAGAGAGACAGCGCAGTGTGTCCTGCTCCGAGTGGGAAGCATGGAAGCACTGATGCTCTGCCTCAGAGGCAGCTCTGCCTCAGCACAGGCAGAATCAGGAGCGATGGCAGCAGTTCCAAACCTGCTGGAGCAGCCACCCCAACGCAGCCTGCAGGGTGAACTGCCCGGGAGCTTCCCTGCAGCAGGAAGAGCTCGGCTGTGGTGCCAGGAGTTCGCCTCTGGGGCAATGGCTCTGCATGCTGAGCCCTGCTTCCCAGGAAAGGGCCGGACAGTGCTTGCTGCTGAGGAGGGGAGTGAGAGAGGAGACTGGTGGGCACCTGGTATTAACCAAGGTCAACCCCCCACATCTGTTCAAGAGCACCCTTCACCCTTCTCACCTCCTACCACAAGGGCTGCCAGAGACAGCATTTGTCCTCAGGGTAAGCAAACTGAACACTGCACAGCATTTCATTCAGTGCCAAAATCTGAAGTGGTCAGTGCCTTTTATTTATTTCATAAACAGAAAGAACGGTAAATGCCTGTATATTTACAATTCTAGTAAACAGGGAAGTCCATAACAGTGTGATTATTTCCACAACAGCACATGAATACTGCATTCAGCAATGCTGTTCAACACAGATGCCTCAAAACCATTATAGCCAAACACACTACAGGTACCCATTATAAATACTAACATATTTCTATTGTCTTAAATAAACAAACATACAGCTTAATTCAGGAAGATCAAATGGTTCCGTGGTGCAATTCATTCCCTTTAAACGTTTCTGCTGACAAACCAGGAATAATAAAAACAAACCCACTGCTTTGGAAGCCATGCGGTCCAGACTCTCACATGTGTTCTATGTAGATGCCATGCCTGAGTGCAGCATGGTTAATTTAAAACGAGTAAATAATCTTTCTGTTAGAATAGGAAAGTATTTCTTCTTGGTAGGTACTTGACAAACCAAGTCTTTAACTTCATCACCACTTCACAGAAAGCCTCTGCAGTTTTCGAATCTTAGAACTGAGAGTTCAGAAGAAACAACTGAGTACTTTCATCTGTAGCAGCAGAACTATAACCAAGTATTTTCTAAGGGCCATTTCAGGGAAGAAGTGGTTATTAGTGAAGTTCCACTGAGTAGATTATCCCACAGAGGCAGGTTGTAAATGATGGTCTAGGTAAGCTTTTCGTGTTGAATCTGGTAGTAACATGCCTGAATTAAAACAAAGTTCAGATTAGCACAAGTGCCAGTTCACAGCAAAGCATCACACACAAAAAGGTTGATTTTTTTCTGTGCGAGAAAACAGAGGACAAGGCTCTCTACAAGCACTGATGCTACAGGGGCACTCAACACATGAGAACCTTCTGATATGTAAGCTAACAAAATGAGCAACAGGAGATTAAGTTACAAATTACATCCAATGCCTAATCAAGCAAGATAGTGTGATTTGGGACGCCAGTACTTTCACTGCTCCCAGCTATGCCAAGATGAAAGTGTATTTTTGCTTAAAAGTCTCTCTTTGCCCTTTGACAGAAGGGCTCAAAAAAAAAGAAAATATTTTTTTACAGGACAAGGATGGAGGGATGAAGCATTTCAAAAGCACTCAGACTGAAAAGCAAAGGTTTCCATCACCCTGACCTGCTGCTAAGAGTTATTCGCTTCTTAATGCTGGTTCAAATATGCACTGTGTCAGGTCAGCCAGGATCAGAAACTTCATATAAATGTCTCAGACAACACTTGCACTCATGGCAAATTAGATGCTACTTCTGCTTCCACCATGTAGGTTCTTTAGTAAATTTGAACCAACGCAAACCTTCCATTTTTGCAACATTATGAAACTAATAGGTCTTAAAAAAAAAATCCTCTGGACCCAACTATTTTGAGTTTGCACAGACAGAAAATAAAATCATGATAACCCAACACTTCAGTTTAAGATTTTTACTTAAGTTTCAGATTAACAGCCTCCTTCCAGTACAACACCACTAAAAGGCAACACACAGCTGAACTGTCCCAAGATCCACTTGATGAACAGTTTTGAGGTACCAAAACAACATATTTCCATTATGAATGTCTTAGTGTACATCAGGATATTCTTCCAAACACACTCTCTTCCTTTTCCCATACTTAAAAAGATAAGAACACTTAATAAAATGTGGAGAGTGACACAGTAATTTCTTTTTACCCTAAAACTGCATTCTTGGAAAGTCTTGATGAAATGTTAGACTTAAACTTTAATGGAATGGCTGATCTCCAAAGAAGCACTTCATTTCAATTATTATAGGGAGAATAAGGCTTGTTAAGTTGCAGGGGAATGACAACCTCCAGGTGAGCATTTAGAACAGTTCCACAGCAACCAGTATTACCTTTGAGTAATACACATTTGCACATTGCACCATTTTTCTTAGCAATTAGGAGGTTATCTAAAGCTCTACATTAAATTTCCTTGCCTATCCTAGTAAAAATTTTCAATTAAAAAAGTCAGAGAAGTTAATGTTCATATAATTGTCCTAAGCTGATCCTCACTGCTAAAAGCTGATTATTTCCAAAGAAAGCCTTTAATAACTCTGAATAGTTTTCATACCTTCAAGGTAGTGAACATGATGCCTTGCTCCCCGTGCTGGAGATAGGGATCCATCAGGTCTTCGATTAAGTGCACCTCAGACCCCAAATTCCTTATCCTGTCACAAGTGAGAGTGGGAAAGTGAAAATGGGAACAAAAGTTGTCAGTATAATGTTTCTTAATTCTGAATTCAGGGCCTTTTCACAACAAACTCTTCAAGATTTTTTCAGGCCAAAGCAAACAGTCCATTTGGAAAATTTATAGTTATAAAAAGCCAGTAACTAATCCTATAACAAGCAGCAGGAGTGTTCAACACAGAAGTACTTGTACTGCCTATGCTCAGCTTATGACTGCTGCTACCCTTAGCGCCTACCTGGCTCGTAGCACCACATAGAGAAAAACAGGAAATAAGTCATCCATGGACCACAGAAAATCTTCCTGAAGGGTCTCAAGTACACTCTGGGAGATCTCTTCAAAAGTCTGCTGGATCACCTTCAACTTGTCAGCTGGGGTAAATGTGGTACTATTTGGAGAGCAAAAGCAAACCAGGATAACAGTAAGCAGTTAGAGATCTGCACCTAAATTAGGAAGGGTTTGCTGGCCAGCACAGCCCTCCCCGTGCCCATGGAGGTCAGTCAGACATTCACACTGCAGCAGCCAAGGCTGCACAGGACCCAGGTTAGAACCACCACATCAAGGCACACTACTGCAAGTGAGACTCTCTTCACACTTTTATGTTTTAAGATAGGAATTTTTCCCCTTTATCACTTTCTAAAATATTTTTAATTTCTTAAATTCTTGCATAACAGACACAGAAAAGCCTCCCATGCACAGGTCACTTTACCACAGCTGTTTGGAAATTCACAGGTGTATTTGATAGACATCCTTATGCCTTTAATTCTAAATGGTGCCCCACAGACACCATGGGGTTTCAGTCATGTTTATGAGGCAACACTTCATTCTCCAGCAGGAGAAATTGCATTTTTACTCAGAACTGGAAAATGTGACTTCTCTTATAAAGGTGAACAAGAAAGGGTGAAATGTAAAGGATCCCAGTCAAGTAAACCAGGTACTACTATAGCAGGAACAGTAAAGCACCAAAAGGCAAATTGCAGAGAATTACCTGATTTGCTGTAAACATTCAACAGCGGAGGCAAAGCAGGCGTCTTTTGTGTTTGATGATACCTGTGTAATCATAGTAAGATTTATCAGGTTCAGCACCCCCACTGTTCAGTGTTGAGCCTCTTTCAACGAGATAATGATTAAGAATGTAAACTATACATTTTTTTCTAATCAGAAAGTATATCATGATATAACCCTCTTAATTAAGCAGCTTGGAAATTTCCTTGCTAGACTTTTATTCTCACACTTTCATAACTGGAGACCAAGCAAAGGTCTCTTGAATTCATTACCAAGTCAGACAGTGAGTGACAGAGCTGGACTGATGGCCACTGTAAGAAATCACAGAATGGCTGAGGTTGGAAGGGACCTCTGGACATCATCTAGTCCAATGCCCCTGCTAAGTCATTAATGTAGCATTTAAGTAGTAAGCAAACTTTAAGGAAATATAATAACATAGCGTATCTTAAGCAAAAAGCCTGGCCAAAAATTCTTTGATCACTTCTTGATGATTTCAGCTTCTTGAAAGAAGCACTGGGCAAAACATGTAAACAAGGCCCAGTGAACATACCTTTCTACTCTCTCCAAGGATGGATACAGTTCCTGGCCAAAATTTCCTGCAAGAAACCCAACATAGTCCCCTGAGAGAACACAGTCTTAAAGTATTTTTCACATTACAGGAATGAAGTCATCATGTTCTGAAACACAACAGCCCTTCTTTCAGGATCAACTACACCTCCCACAAGTACCCAAAAAGCTGTCTAATTCGAAACGTCTCACTCTGGTTTTGTAGCAACATCAATCTTTACCTCCTTCCCATTCCTTCCACCTCCCCTTTTTGGAAGGGGGAAGGTTTGATTCACTCTCCCAACCCTTCTAAGTAGCTTGAAGACATGTTTAGATGCATTTAAATCAGAGAAAATACTTGAGAAAATTTGGGCTTTGTTTTAGTTGCTTTATCTAATTACACGCCATAACCTTTTCCAGTTTCTGCTTTATTGCTGTAGCATACTCACGCCTGCACTCCAAGAAAACTGAGAAGAGCCGTATCAGTTTGTTTGTTTAGGCGTAAAACACATTCCCAGTAAATGTCCTCCTCACGCTCGTTGTCCAAGGCATACAACATAAACAGAGGGGGATAGAGGCGTGGCAGTAATACAGGGAGCAGCAAGCCAAAGCTGGTTACCACATAGCTGCAACGAAAAAATAGAGGGGTTGGTTTGCAAAGGAAGACATTAAAAACCTGATTATCTATAAAAATTGAATGAAAGTCATTGGAACAAATCTTTCATGTAGCATGAGCCTATTCTACGAGGGATAAGAGTAAAAAAATGAGTACAAATCCATCAAATAGCAACTCTGATAAGAAAAGATTATAAATTACCTCCACTGCTCTTATACCAAATACTTTTCTAAAGCCCAGGCCCAAGCCTTAACTTGCTTACCCATGACAGACAAAAGCAAATTTTGTTTTAAGTAAAGAACCATTGCATGGAACAAGCATGAAATGCTTATTACAACCATAACATGGAAGTTTGCTTATCTGAATCTGTCATCAGAATCAAAAGGAAAAAAAACCCACTGCTTATACCCATCAGTTGAATATGTGTTTACCTTTCTTCACCCACCAAAGAAAAAAAAAATGCAACAAATAAAAGAAAGGCTTTGTTAGTTTTTATTTGTTTTTCCTTCATGTACCCTGGCTCGGGAGATTCTGATCTGGAATCAGATTTCGCACTGCAAAATGATCGCCTTCCTTTTGTCTCCGTTGCCAGAAATGGAATTGTGCTGCCCTCTTCCGGGAGATCAGGAAACAAGAACCTAAACGGAAACACACGTAACAGCATTTTTCCACAAATCTCAGCACTATGGCAAGACTGGAGAGAAAAAAGTTAGTAGAAATAATACACGGTGGGCTAAGACAGCACAGCTAACACACACAGAGTACCAGCGCTCTGCAAGAAAACTTAGGAAGGCCAACCCCTCCAGTGCCAAGGATACCTTTCCTACATTAACATCACTTCCCTCCAGACAAGGCTTCTAACTGTTAGTAATTTGGAGTATTTCTGCTTTCAGATTGGCAGGACACAATTAAAGCCGTAATTATTCTCAAGAACCTAAGGCAGCTCTTCAGAGGAAGATTGTTCATCCACTTTGGTAAGAACTTTAGGGCCATATTGGTAAGAACTTAGTGGAATACACTGGGATTCCTCATCCTCACTAGCGTTCTATACCCTTTGAACACTGTCTTTGCACACCACCAATATCCACAGACACTAAATTGTAAATGCATATTCCAGATGAGCTGCTTACAGCCACATTTTGAAGTACAATGTAGGATGTAACACACTAGGTGTGAAGAGTTTAGTTTTTCCATTTTTGACAAAATATTCAAGACTCCTCAAAAAGATTAAGAAAATACAAGCAACCTCCAAAATTAAGTAATAATGCCAGCACCTTTGAACTGTACAACACTAGAGAGCTTCAGTACGTGAGACAGCTTTAATGAATTCAGCAGCAGTTTGACTTGGAAATGAGTCTCGTTACCTGACCAGCTGGAAGATGCGTTTGAGGTAGGACTTGATCTCCCTTACAGCCTCCTGCAGCAATCGTCGATTTGCTCCTACTCCAACATAGGTCATTCTGTAGACAGCCACCAGTGTTTCCACCAGCTTGCCCAAGGGATGGAGAGGAGTATCACAAGCCTGAGACAAAGGATATTAATTGGCCAGTCAGGTAGGTCAATGGCAGAGAAGTTAAAAAAAATTGAATTCAAGAGACATGGGTCAGAGGTCCAACAACAGGCTTTCAAAAAAAATACTACAAATCTCAAAAATGAGCTATATTTAACAAATTGCCACTTCGATTATAAAATTCCTGTGTCAGCTAAACACAGTTTATAGGAGTCAAGACAGTACAAGAATTTGTGCTACTACTTGGAGTAGTCATCTATCCAGTACTCTTAAAATTAACAAGCAAAACTTAGCAAGTATTTCAAGATGCTTTGCTGGGATCCGATGTAAAAGAATGAAAACAGTACCTGAACAGAAACTGACTTTAAGAGAGCATTCATTAGGTATTCAATGATTTTAGTTTTAGTTGTGGACTTCAATGTATCAAGAAGTTATGAGCAAACATGAACTATGGATTACAAGAGTGCAAATATGGAAGTAATTAGGAAAGCTATTACAAAGTGAGCTTGATGTCATGCCTTGCTGTGCCTTACTAAGTAAGCGTTTCAGTCACAATACCTTTATCAAATATTTTTTTATATTTTCATATTTTTCCAGGGTGAAGGCACCAATGTGTTGTGGAATGAACTCCAAACTTTCCAGTGTCTGAGTATGTGAGCGGCTCAGTAATTCCGGGCTGCAGTTTAAAAAGACAAAGACATTGTACAGGTTGAGACATACAATAAGGAAAAAAACCCTCACATTAACAACTGAACCAGTTCTAAACATCAGTACATCCCTGAAAGTGTTTGTAGTGCAGAGCAGTAAGGTTACGATTTTGCTTGGGGTTTGCTGTTGTTTTAACTAAAACTTTACAGTCAGAGTTTCTAGTTTAGAGCAGAGTGCAATTCCAGTTTCCTTCTCCATCCCTGTTTTGCTTGCTGATACCTTCTCTAGGAGCCAACCTGTCTTTGTGCTGCCGTCGGTTGGTGGTCAGCGCCACCGCAATGTTGTCCCAAGCCTTCCATCTGTCCCCCTGGCCAGGGCTCTCACAACCAAGCTGGTTCCAGCATTCTTCAAATACTGCCTTCCATTTCTCATCAGGGGACACTGCCAGGATCCCAAGTTTCCGCCTAATAAAATGACCAGTGGGTCTGTTAAAATCAAATAGCAATGAAACAACACATTCAGCTTGAAAACCACCCATATGGCTAACGTCAGTCTAATCTCTCACACTGTTTTTTACCAAGAGCTGACAGACTTAACAGTCTCTACTGGGAACCAAGTTTTATCACTGAGAATAAAGTTAGAGCCTACTACTAATACCTACATGAGAGAACAGCTATGAACCTTGTTAGTTTTATTCTTTCTTGCAGCCTTCCAGGAAATGATACCACAAAGGACTGGTGCTTATCTTCACCACTGGTATTCATTCAGAAATCTCAGGACACATTCATGCAGCAAGGACACAGCTCAAGTAAGTCCCAAGCATCTCACTATCCTGGAATGTACAACTAGCATAGCTACCCACATAAATACCAAGGATGGGTACACAGCTTCTGACCCTAAAGTAGTAGCTACAGATGATGCTGCATGACATGTTAGGGATGTGTTGACAGAGAGCAAAACCAGCTCAGGCATCCTTTCACTGCCAGACAATGCTCAGGGACCATCTATAGTCAGAAGAAAACCAAGAGCTGTTCTTCCCACATATATAGATTAAGATATCTCAGACATATAATGAAATTTAGGGCTTTGAAAAGCTTTCTCAAAACAAATAATTGCTGTCAAGGTTAACAGTTCCATCTTGATTTAAATCAAGTGTCAGAAATTGTCAGACTTTTCATTAATATTTTTTCGAGCACATTTGACATGAGAATAGCAACACAGGTATTTCCCCCATGCTGCCAGTTTCACAAAGCAGAAAAAGTAGGCTCTAAGCCTTTTCAGAAATTATACCAGAAGATTTTCAACTTGAAGACAGTCAGAAAAGGGCAGATGAAACCCTTATTTCACAAGCAATCCTCAAAAATATGTACATACATTTATTCATAGACTCCCTACTGGGGTAAAAAGCAGACAGCTGCGAAGGCTGCAAGTGTTCAGTTCAGCAGGGAGGCCCTGCTTAACTTGCATGCTGTTGTAGGTGTCAGCACTGCCAAAAGAAATTACCAGTGAAAGCTTCAGGAAACCTACTGAGAAGTAACCTATGTAAGAATATTAGAGCTGTGTTTCCCATTTTACTCTGAAATTTGAGAGCACGCTTCCAAGACATTGAATCCCATACAGCAATTGCTAAACCAGTACATGGTGCTTCCACATACCAATATCTCACCACTGACTCTTTAAATTTACTTAAGTCTCTTCTACTCAAAGATGTATCTTAAGTTATAACTTAAACATGTTTTGTTTTTTTCCCCCAGAAATAATTGCCCTAATGCATCTGCTGTACAGAGGGGTTTATGGATACTTTTCAAAGTGCTCTTTGCCAAGGTATTAAAATGCTCTTTTGCAAATCAACAACTTTCTATCTTCTTGCACACCGTTTGGAAGAGGTGTAGGATCTAGCCAGTTCTGTCCGAATACATCCCCACTGGCATTATTAAATGACACACTTAATGAATTAAGTTGCTAACAAAGTACCTGGCAGAAGGCAGAGAGGTCTGTGATTAATTTAATCGCTATAATGTAACAGTCTTTCTCAGGAGCTCAAAAGTCGGCAGCAGCTGTGAACTCAGGTTCTATCAGTCAGTTCCAATATAAATAACAAAAAACTTGAGACTGCTACAGCACATTAGCAGCACATCAGCTGTACTGTAACTTCATGCCACTATTTGCATATTCAAGTAGTAATTAAAGCAAGAATAACTAAAAATATGTTTATCTTATTTCATTTCCTGAGCAGCAAGACAGAGGAAAAATGTTTTCAAATCCTCACTGTTTCTTCGGAAGAAGTATTTTTAACTGGCCTTTGAAACAAGACAATAGTTCTGTTCCTAAGTATTACTGAATCAGAAGAAATTATTTCTTATTCAACACTCACAGTGCTTTAGGTTTGTCCTTCTCATTCTCATACAAACTAGGTTTGAAGTAGGTTCCTGTGATTTTTATTCCAGATCCCCACTCTCCACTGAAGAGACCTTCAATATAATCTCCATTTGGCAAGGTCAGTGTTCCCTTCAGAAAAGACAGTAAAAAAATTTAACTAAAATCCATTGGGAATCAAATTACAACCTTTTTATTTTCTTAGATGGCAACAGTCAACAAGGGACAACTGTAACACTGACCTTTCCACTCAGAGTCCAGTTATCTGAAAATTCCCCTTCATAGACTGTATCATCCTCAGAAAGCAGAATGCCAGTCCCCTACAAAAAGAATCACAAAGAACACAAAGCAGTCATTGTAACAGAAGGCCAGACCACAGGTCTAAAGATGTGCTTTAGAAAAAGCTAATTCTCAGCAAATAGTAATTTTTAAGCTGTTTCTGAAGTAAAACAGAGCAGGGATTATAAAGACAGTTCTAAAAGCATGGACAATAGAAGATTAGAAGAACAGAAGGTTTACACAGCCTAACACACACTCATCTGCCTCAGAAAGCTGCCACACTTAGAGGAAAAGTCCCTAAGCCCAGGGTCTGGTGTCCAACTCACCATCATTTTGTTGGTGCTGAAGGCTCCTTCGTAATACAGTCCAAACTGAGTAACCACAACACCGTTGCCTTGGCAAAGATCATCTTGCCACATTCCCATGTACTTTTCTCCTCTGAAGAAAAATGAAGCAGGAATAAACAGAGTCTTCATAGTCTTTCTTCAGCTTTACTGACACATTTGACCATTAGGGAAACCATCAGAAGAGAGTCATAGAGCACTTGCTTTCGGTCTGCCAGCTTAGTTTCACCAGCTCCACGGAAATACAGACTCTTTTTGATACAAATAAATTAGAGTGACCTTTCTTTCACAATTCACATTCCAAACTGGCCATATCCAAGCAAGCTGATGAGCTGAAACAGTGCTGAAGCCCTGCTAAGTCCAGGGCATGCCCCAAGGAACCTGAGCAGTAGGTTTTTGTTTAGCTGAAGTTTTTTATTTCTTTTACTGAAAGTCAGATGACTCAAATTGAGAGAATAATAAATAAAAAGAAACTAAGCTGTTCTTCTTGGGGAATAGGAGAGAGGCCCAGAAAGTCATACATGACATTTTTGAAACATTAGAGTGCAAAAATGATAAGGAAACACATATTGTAGAAAGTTTCTGCATAACAGCCTAACAAAGGTCATGATATCAAAAAAATTAATTAGACAATTAAAGATTGCTCCCAAATATCAGCTTCTTTCAGACTACTTAAAATACCTTTTTTTTTTCTGTATGTAAGCACACAGACATCAGGGTAGAGTTGTTTGAAACTTAGGGCAAATCCAAAATATTCTGAAAGAACCTATTTTTCCAGTTCTTCTGAAAAAGAACATGATGATCTCACCCCGCAATTAATAAAAAATTAACTTGTCAAGGCCTTTTTTCTGCTTTTAGAGGGAAATAGTGATTGATTTGATACAATTCTACTTTTTACCAAGTATTTTCCTTGAAATGTACCCAGGAAAAACTATGTTTATAGTAAAGAAAGTAAGCCCAACCATTAAACTAAGCCCAAGGGTCTCTCTCAGCTGGCTGGCCCCATAAGGTGGCAGGAAGCTGGTCTGATTCATCCTGCCAGCTACAGGGGCCTCTGGTGGGTGAAGGCCCCTTAGAGAGAGATTCCACATGCTCAGTTACCGGGATGGAAACTCAGAGTCCCACTTGTTCAGACAATTGTTCTGCAACAATGACAGCAGGCAATAAAGAGTGTCTGCAGCTATTCCTTATTTGTCTGGGCTGCAGAGTAAGTGCAGAAAACGAATCCTGAGGACGCAAAGAGACGCACATTACCTCCCCGAGACCAGAAACAAAACTACATCAGGGCAGCTCACTCATGTTTGAGTAGCTCTGGAGTAAAAAGCAAATGCCACACTCCACCATGAACTGCCACCGCATTTACAAATTCTGGAGCTGAGAGGATTTGCAAGAAAAGCTGGTATCTCTTTAGTCTGTCCTAGGTAAATAAATGACTAAAAGTATGCAGAGACATCTTGGCACTACAATAACAACCACCACCCCTGAGCAAGACTAGATGCAAAGCTGACATCAGGAAATGCCTAGAGATGTTACAACAGCTCTGTTTCAGAAAAACATCCCCCCTTCACCTGCCAGACTTTTGCCTGCTTGGCTTTTGAAGTGGGCATTCAGTTAAAACAACAACAGTTCCTTGGGCTTTCACCAAAAGCTCTTTCCAGAAAAACAACCAATAAATTGGTGACTGAAAGACAGACTATACTGATGTGTGCCGAGGGTTCATTTAGTGCAGGTCTGTTTCTGAGACCGTCATTTCAGTAATCTGCCCTGAGAGAAATCACCTTCCCTCCACTGCATTGGCAGAGTAAGACAATGGAAAACCTGAGCATGAGTTGAAATTCATGAGCACCATTATCTGCCACTGAACAACCCAGTCTTATAGGCCTGAGATGAAAGAATACTCCTCACATGAATTCATAGCACTTTCAGCACATGCACAACAGAACACCTCAGTAAGACACCATATCCAGAGCTAGTTTTCAGGCAGGAGTAGGACAGAAAAGCAAGACAGAAAAAACCAGTGCAATCTCTCCACCATTCACTCCAGAAGCAGCACCAAAAAGCAGTTCCTAGATCCAATTATTTACACCATCAACCCAGAAAGCCCAGCAATAAAGAAGAAAAAAAGAGACATGCACTATCACTGGTACTAACAAATCAAATCCTTTCCTACTCTTCTTGCAATTGAATGTCATACCCAAGTTTTAAGGATTTGTGGAAGCATTACCTTGTGATATCATCAAAAACTCCATAACCACTCTTCTTGTCCATTATCCACTGTCCAATGAACATGCTGGGAGAAGAAGAGGTCAGCTTCCCGCTGCGCAGCAGCCCGTGCCCGTGCCGCATGTTATCCTGGAAACACCCTTCATACACCTCACCGGTAGCGTAGCTGGAACAGCAACAACAGCAAAGGAACAAGTAAGAGTCCTGTCACCTACTGCTCTGCTGGGGGGCTGGTTTTGGAGTTTTTGATTGGTTTTGTTTTGTTGGGTGCTTTCCCCGAAGAGATCAACCCTCTCTTGTTCCTTCTAGGAACTGCATTACAACCACACCAAGCAGCAACTACAGCTGAAATCTATTTGGGATAAAAGCGACCCTTTAATAGAAGTCTTTGGATCCTTTGTTTTTTTAAAGTCACTCTCTGCCCAACAAGCAAGGCCATTAGAGGTTATATATATCTCTCAGAATAAAGAATCCTCTTTTCTTGCAAGGTGGCAGCAACATTAGAGCAGACATTAATAACAGACCACTGTACAAGCTGCATTGTGAGCAAAGCAGAAAATAAGCCACGCTAACTACGACCACAAGTCTGCAATGCAACAAAGCTACACACAGCCTTGGTCACAGCATCAGCCCTGCAGTGACAGCAACACAAGTGCCACTTGTTACCTGTACACTCCATGCCCACACATTTTGCCTTCCTTCCAGTATCCCACGTAATGGTCCTCTTTATTCAGAGCTTTGTTAGGCACTCTGTATTCACCATACCTGCCAGTGCAGAGATGGAACACAAGCAGCTGTAACACCAATACATTTCATTAACAGAGCAGATACACATCACAGAGCCATTCTAAAGTCAGAATGCTCTCTCTCATTTTTGTGCATCTCTAACTACGGCAGTCACAGACGATATTTTTTGTAAGAGAAAGCAAGTATTCCAGCATCACTAGGTCAATTTAGTCCATCCTGCTCTCTCCTGTTTGATTGCAACATGTTGTAAATACTCCTCTTGCCACCACACTGCAGCATTTTTCTCAGGCCGTGAGTCTTCTCAAATATGAAGACTGCTTCTACCTTTATTATTTTCCTCAGCTCTTGATAATTCAAATACATTCTATTCCAGGGAAAGATGAGCACATGTATTGCTACAGAAAAGATTTTTTCAAAAGACGCTAGCTTCCAATTATGCTCAGTGGCAAGGAATTATTCACAATTTCAGTATGCCTGAAAAGAATGAGATACCCAACTATATTTATTGATTTTAATCTCCTGAGGAAATTAAAATCCAGTTCTGAAGGTTCTCCTGAGAGCATGTTCACCCAACAAGACACTACTGTTAAGTGCTGAGACTATAACATGCATGCTGAAATACAAGTATACACATTTGATAATTTCAGCAATTACAGCTAAATACTAATCCATTTTTTTTCTGGTTGGGATTTGTTTGCAATATTTCCATCTCCAACAACCCTAAAATCTCCAGGATTAGTTACACATGACCAAAGGTCTAATCTGGTTTTATGGTCTGACATTATACCAATAGCCAAGAGGAATTTTAAAAAGCTGTCCGCAGTCAGACTCCATTTCAATTTCCCCTCCAACCCAGTATTTTGAAAATACATCTGGAAGCCAATAGGACTCCTCATATATTTCTATCCTGCCCAGTACAGACATGTCTGCTCACAAGATACATATAAAAATGCCTTTGGAAATAAGTTAATCTCTCAGCCTCAAGAGTGCTTTAAGCAGATTCTTAGCAACGAAATCCACAGATTAATTCAAAGCTCTGTAATACATTAAGTTACTTTTATTTGTTTCACCAGATAACTTGATAATGTCTAGAACTTCCACTCAGCCTACTTTCAGTCTCCTCTGTACTAGCTGTCTTCACCATCAAGATCATATACTCTCATTAGTTTTCATCCGAACCCTGAAGTCTCAGTTGAAGGTTTTGTCTCTTTGCTAAATTAATAAACCTTTGCTCTACCAGAAATATAGCAAAGAAAACACTAGAGAAGGTGCATCACTATGTGTTAAGAAAGGTCAGTAAGATTCACTGCAAAACCTTTAATTAAAAAGGTTTTGTTGTTTGCTCCTACAACAAAAAGAATTTCTTGCCTGGCTCCACAAGTAGTGAGAATATCTTACCCATCCTCCAGCCCAGTCCGGAAAGTCCCAGAGTACATTCGTCCATCTGCCCATTTTAGGATCCCTCTGGAAAAAAATACAAACCCATGCAAATATATGAGATAATCAATTCACTTTGCACTTTGCAAATACCTTCTGTGAGTGAGCCTACTTATTGTTACAGCAACCACTTCATTTTGGTTTCAACAACTCCATTCCAATGCTTTTACCTGCCATGGGGTTTTCCTGAAAGCCACCTCCCATCATAAACAGCATCCTTGAATCGAGGGTCCTTGTAGAAGGTGTATTTGGCACTGCGAGAAATAGGAGGTTCCTGTCTCGGCACATTCCCACCAGCTCCATACAGAATCATGTCAGAAGTCCCCTTAAGGGCCTGATCCACTGCTTGGCTTATTGCCCTCAGCCACTTGGTCTGAAACAGAAAGTGGTTCATCACAGAATTTAGCCAACACGTGTCTTTGCACTGACTCTCACCTTTACAGCAAGCACAGCCCTGTCCCCGGCACTGCTCAGCACAGTGCTGTGCACTGCAGCACTGCTACCCTCAGGCACCGTGTACAGCCAGCCTGCACACCCAGCTGCAGAAAGACTTTGTTCTTGGGGAATACTCAGGCAATCCTTCTCCCAGTTTGGTTTCCCAGTAGGGGAAAAAGCCTCATTCGTATCACTGAAGCCATGTCAAATCTGTAGATATGCCCACCTTCTCCTGTGGTGTTGAAGAAACAAGAACAAACTGTTCTTCTGGTGTTGTAATCTTCAACCCATTCCTACACGGGGGGAAAAGTATTTTAATCTGTGAAATTCAATCCTGAAAACCTAAGGTTTCTTAGAGCATCAATATTGTATCTTCTCTTCCCTACCCCAGCTAGCATTCCCTTTAAGTTAGCGATAAAAAAAAGCAGCAGCAAAGAAGACTTGCTTCTCTCTCGACCACCTTATTCTTTCCGATGTTTACACAACTTTTTTAAGACACAGAAATACAGCATGTTCTGAAACAAGAAAAAAGGATAGACATGGAGTGGAATACGGTGATTGCAGTCAAGTTCACAATAACTGGTTACAAAATGCTCATCGTCTCTCCCAAAATATCAGACTATTTGAGCATCACATGCAAGAATACTCACACACTACCAGCTTCTTCTGAAAGAGCTTCTACCCACAGTGTGGACAAGGGAAAGATATGGTGTGTTGAGAACTGCAGGAAAGGAGAAGGGAAACATCATCAGTTACTGATCCATTAACCCTGCCCCATTTTTTTCCAAATGGTTTCTTTTTTCGCTTTCTTTGAGGATGAGGAAAAACTGAGCATTAGGGACTCTCTACCACCTTGCTGCAAGAAACAGCCAACAGAAATCATGCCAGGCACGGGGCAATGCAATCAAATTTTAAAAAGGCACAGAATTTCATATTTATTTTTACACTGCAAAACCTTCACTGTATGAAAAATACGCAATGTTGTTCAAAGCAGAGAAAAGGTTTTGTTCCTGGCTGCAAGCTGGCTCACCTGAGCATGTACGAGAGCATCGTTGAAGAGGATGAACCAGTTCACGGAGAACCTTCCCGCGTGCTGCAGGGACAAGCCCCGGTTGCTGCTCTCGCAGATCAAACGCCGCTCCGGCTTCCGCAAGGAGTCCTACAGGCGGGGTCAAAAGCAAAATGACACAGTCTCGCTTCGCTTCTAAGTGAGTGACTTAAGGCCGGTGCTTTAGTCTTCCACAGTAAAGGGCCAGCCTTTCTAAAGTAAAGAGTACTACACCAACACCAACTGGAAGAAACAGCAAGTGCAACTGGGACAGCAGCATCAGTAACAGACACAGGCACTAAGAGCAAGAGACTCAAGCTGCTAATGGACTGGCAATGTACCGTCATTTTCCCAGGAAAGGTCTTCCAGAAGCCAAGGGTGTATTCTGCTTCTTTTATTTTTCTGCTAAGATGGACAGCAAGGCTCTCATAACACGAACTAGAGTCCTGCAGCTTCTGGTATTCTGGAGATGCCTGTAGGACACAAGATAAAACAGAGCTGAGGGCGTTTCTGAATGCCTGTACCAACACCACCAACCAAGCTGCAATACAACTGCTCATTCTATCAAATCAGCACTAAGTGCATGACAGCTGGTCTGGGTAATAAACAGAGCAGGTCGAGTTATTTTCTTGGTCACATGTTCTGTTGGGGTGCTGAGAGTTTTTAAAAATCACAAGAAGGCCCCTGAATGTTACAAGGAGAATGATTAATACACAATTACATGATCTACTTTCTTGCAGCTTAACAAGCTGTACCAGGAGTAGTGCTCATAATTGCAGGAACAAATCTGAATTACTATACTGGGCTAAATGTACAAGCAGTTACTGTTCCTGTTTAGTCATCTTTTATTTCAAAACAAAGCAATTACATACATCTAAATGGGTGGTAAAAGTCTGCCTAACATATATGTAGTGTTTTTAGTAGAGTATTACAGCCAAAGGGTAGCTACAGCAATGATGCCAGATGAAACTGAGAAGCAACAGGCAAACATCAAAACAATATATTCGCAATTAAGCACTCAGGCACACAAACAAGCTCTGGCAGGGTAACAAGTTTCTACCTGTCACGTGATCTGTGCAGGTGTGGTGTAAGATTGTGCAAATAAATCTACAAGATCTTCCCTGCAGCAAATACAAGTTTGAAGCAGGTCCTCTGAGGAATAAGCTGTTTCTAATTACGTGGCATTTGCTTCACACAGTTACTTCCAAGTTTTAAGTTTCACATGTGTATTTATTGAACAATAGATAAAAAAGCCATCCTACCACTTCAAAACACGTGGCAAGCTTTAGCAAAGTTCTGGCATAATTATGAAGTCGCCCGAATGGCATGAAAAACAGAGCATTCAGAACTTCCACTAGCTGGAGGTTTTCCTCATTCTTCTCAGATAGTTTCTGTAACAGCTCCTGGTTTTTACTCAAGAAGTCTCTAAATGATGGGACCATTGGGAAACAGAGGGACGAGAGAAGAAAAAAGACAGTCAGACATCAGTGATGTTTTATATAACTGAGCCCAGATCACCCCTTTTTGGATTATCATAAACCAATAAAAATTATAAGGGCAAATGCATGCTGCTTATTCATCTATTCACAATTCAGTTTGAGGAAGTACAGCAGTAAAGACATGTAGCTAAAACTACAACAACACAAAACTTGTTTTTTACTTCTAATTTTATATGCTCAGTCATCAAACTGGTTGAAGAAAGTTGACCATGTTGCTCACTTGGAGTGTAACCAATTGCCTTCTTCCTCTTTACCACTTGATTAGTAAAAAACAAACAGGTGGAAAAGACTTCCCGACTGCTTTTAGAGTAGTAAGTTTCTAATACTGTTGATTTATACAAGAAGGCCTGGAAGAATCTTAACTTTGCTCTAGTGCACTTCCCTAAATATACTGAAATAATTTCTTCCCCCTGCTGTTGGTTCAAGGCAACTGAGCAGTTCTTCCCCTAACTACAAAAATTACATCCTACCTCTGGGAAAGGCAGGAAATCTGTTCAATCCTCAGTCTGATTTCCAAGAGGGAGAACTAATCTAGTTCAGAGAAGAAGAGGGAAATGATTCTGAAGACAGTACTTTAGTACACAAACCCAGGATTTCTTCATTAAAAGGAAAGCACACCTATTTTTCCCCCTCCTTTGCCGTATGCGTGTGCTCACTGGTGCTGGCACGTACGACGTGCACTGAAACACATCCAGCTGGGAAGCATTTAACCTACAAGCTCCAAGAATCAGGTGAGGCTGAGAGAGCAGGCCCCAGGGACAGCAAAACGGATCAGAGTACACAGCAGGCTCCCTAAGAATGTTACATGATTAGTGAGATGCCATCTTACACAAAATACCGCACCTTGTCCCAGTCTGCTAATGGTATTTAAGAACTCTGATACTGAACAAGCCTTAGGAATAAAGTCTTCTTTAGAGAGAAGACCATATTTCTTCATTTTAAATTTATGCCCCTGGACAGATTGCTGTTTTTAATTTTGAGATCCTCACATGGAGGTTTCTCTGTTGAAAAGCATCACACAATAACAGACAACACACACTACAGCTTCTCTACTCCTTTAGAGAACATACTCAAAAACCTGCCAACTACGGAGACTTCCACTGAAGCTGGCACTTTTTTTAAAGTCAGGACGACATCTAATGCATTCATGCTGCAGAACATCCATAAAAGATGGGCTGACACCATTAACCATTTACTTAAGACAGTATCCCTCAGGGAAGGAGTAGGGGGAAATTCATCATTAGCAGCAAAGATATTCTTAACTCTCCTTTGCAAGGAGCAGGACAAAACCTGCACAACATCTCTTGCCTGAGGTGTTATTCACCTAATGAGATCCTGGTTGCAGTAGCAGAAGCTGTGACACCCAACAGTGACAACTGATGTGATGAGTTCGGCATGGGTGATTTCACAATGAATTATAAACAAGCTTATACTTGAACTAAGATTTCCTCCAAGTCACCCTAAAAATCCTGGCCAACAAAAAAAGATTCTGTGTCTCTCTGCAGGGGGATTCTGTATTTAGACTTTGGCACTGGTCCTCGAGTGCAGAATATTCTTCATCCTAGGTACCTGCGTTTCCAAGAACCTCCAACACCATCATTTACACTGCATTCAAAGCGCTCCATAAATGTTAATGGAATTACTCCTGGATTACAGAATTTGGGAAGGAAGGCAGCAATTTCACAGACAAATTAAAAATTACCCTCAGTGCAACAGCTTCTTCAAAGCACTAGGGTGAGAGATCCAGTGTCACTACTTTATTTCCTAGACAAAAATACTACTGAAATGAGAAGAAAGCTTTATGATCTAGAGACCTCAAATGTACTGTCTCAGGCTTTAAGATACAATTCCTTCCTCACATTTATAAGCATCTATGCATGAAATAGAGAAAAGAAACCTTGAGAGGCAGAGAAGATGCATTATGTAGGAATGTTATTTTTGCACCATTTTAAAGCACTTCCATAAACTTAAAAAATTCAGATTAAAGTGAACTCACATTATCGACTGTAGCTAATTTTCTTCTGTATTTTCTTGACAGCAACATTCGAAAGAATAAACACTAACACTGAATAATGATGAACATTTAACCTCATTTAACCAAAGCTTTCAAAATAATCATTATCTGAACTCTATGTTTCTTTGAAGGAATTTCCAATAACAAGCTTTTTTCCTCCTTTCTCCACCTTCAAGATGAAGTAATTGAACTCAGCAGCCTTTTAACCTAAATTTTTATCACAGTTAAGAGCAGATAACTTTCTCATCATCTGAAGGAAAAGGAATTAGTGTACTCAGGTATGCTGAGACCAAGTCTCTGCATGGTCATTACTACACACGTACATACTCCATTCTTTACAGTTCTTTGCTAACTGATAAAAATGTCCAAAAAATGGTAAAGGTTTGCTTACATTGCTGGCTTTGCAAGGAGCATAAATCCTCCCATTACGAGGAAGTTTGTTACTGAAGTACAATACCTAATATAGGGAAGAAAAAGATCTTCAGTTACAAAGTGAAAACATCCCTGAAAGTAGCAACTGTTGCAACGTCCAAGAGTTTATAATGACATCTGTAATATCTTTTACTGTACAAGTTATACAGTACTTGAGAAACACTCAGTGTTACTGCACACTTGGCATTCACCTTCCACATGGAGCACGGAACGTGCATTACTACACATTGCTGCTGCCATTAGCACAATGCAGAGGGCTTCAATTTTATTTTTGTTTCTCTCAGATTTGGGCATGTACAGAAGAGACCACCTGTTTCAACCATTTAGTACTGCTAGCTTCTCATTATAGTCCAGATGGAAATTTCAAGATAGGAATTTTCTCTTTTCCTGTTATTCAACATTCTACCTATGACTTCTCCCCATCACCATTAAAAACACAACCCAAAACCACCTTTCTCCAAGGGAAGAGGTCTCTGCTTAGCCCATTTAACAGATAATACTTGTGTTGCCTGACTGATCCTTGAAAGATGCTCATGGCATTACGCTGAGGTTCTGATGCCATACACATAAAAACATGTAAGCAATAGGGAGCAAAGGGGGAGAGCAGAAGACAGGCAGTAACGAGAACAGAGATTAGGTATTTCAGTCTCTGAGAAAGATGAAATTAAAACCTTCTATTCTGAGTAATGAGGACCAATTTTGAAAATCCAGGTTACAAGAAAAATTCCAGTTGAAGACTAAGTAAGAAAATGAGAAAATACACATTTAGAATTATGAACAATCTATATCATAAACAGAGATGAAAGCTTCTTTTAGGGTGGTACAAGCGTAAGTTCATCGCTGCAAAAATGTTACTGGTTGTGCCTGTGTTCAAAAAAACTGCAACTAGTTGTCCATTCAAAATGCTGCTGCATAAGGAAGTTGGTACCTACTGCATAACTACTGAAGTCAATTATCTTGAAATTTTGTTTCCTTAGATATTTTCAGATATCTGGTAACCAAGGCTACACTCAGATATGACATTTTTAGGCTCTCTGTTAAGCCATTTTTTTCACAAAAACCTGTAGGTATTAAGTATGATGAGAATTCTGTCACATTTAAATAAAATTGTCCAGGGACTACATGTTACTGAGGGGAAAGACAGGAATCAGGCTGTCTGCATAGACCTTCTCTCCCAAAAGCATTAAGCCAATAAAAACAATAACCAGGAAAATCCAGACCTAATTCTGAGTTCTAAAGCAGCTCCAGCTTTTGGGTGACAGGTGCAATGCCAGCTGTTTAGCAGGTAGGAGGACACAAGAACTTTCTTCTGGAAGACAATCTTTAGTTAATGACTATTGAAAAAGCATTTGGTAACCACAATAAACCCCCAAAGGTAGCCTGAATTAGCAGCCTAGCCATGGTAATTCTATCACATTATACTACAAGATCCTTAATAAGTGATGAATATTTAGGCTTATAGGCAGCAACCAAAGAAGAGTCTGTACCCAGAGTTTTACACAAGGGAAGCTGATGCTGTCCATGTGCTCCACTGGTGAAGACTTGGAAATACATCTCACTACAAAATGAAACCATTTGTGTAAAACTCTCCATACATTTCTAAATCACAACAATACAACAGTTATGTAGCTTTCCTTTTGACCTACTTTCCCTTAACTCAGGGCTTGTTGCAGTCAGTAGATTAAGCCTGCAGAGACTCAAGATGAGAGGGAATTGGATACTTGCTCAGTGTAACTATCCAAAAAGAGACTGGAATGCTTCAGGATGGCCAAGCTCCTGGCTTCTTTTACTCCATGAAGAAAGCTACTTAAAGAAGCTCCATGTTGACCAATGAGATAGCACAGCTTGCTGAACCTGCTTGCCATTTCCTGCAACAACTGGATTGTATTTGCATTGCCCAAATTATCTGTAACAGACCAGAAAGCAATTTAGCTTACCTTGTGAAAGAGCAGCACCCATTAACAGAGAGAATCACAACACGGTGCTGTTTACATGTTTTGTCAGTACTTTCACCTCATGGCTACATTATCCAGAATCAGAAATTCAACAGTTTTAGACTAAATACAGCTCAAATAACGAAGGTATTTCAGGTGAAGCCATCAGGAAAGTGCTAACAGAATGCACACGGTCAAAACACAACTGTCTTTCACCTCTTCATCCAAACAGGGGAGAAATAAAGACCTTAGCTTTATCTTGAAAATATATTATTACTTTTAAATTTTGCATAACAGAAATTTGTTGTGGAATGTAGGGGAAACAATATCAAGGAAAATATTAAAAGAAGGTCTTACCTAAACCTAAAAGAGGTCTAAGAACCTGAGATTTTATCTCGCTCAGTTTGAAATAAAACCTTCTCTCAGTAGCAGCCAACTCATGCAAACTGGCAATATATCCCATTACGTTTTTGTCTACTAAGGCCAGACAGTTGTCACCACCAGCTATCACATTGCCTATGTACCCTATCTGAAAGATGAAAAAGAGAAAAGAAAAATCAGCAGCTTTAATATTTTTATTTTTACACTCCAATTTAAAAATAGAATAATGCAAATAAAGCATATTTTAAAGAGCACTAAGTGATAGTAAGTATTAATTACCTTCAGTGACAAACAACCCATTTAATACTGGCTTAATACAAGAATAATGAAAGTTGAAGACACGTTTATAGCCAGTGCTGTTCATTTTCCTGATTCTGACAGAGCCCAAAGACAACAAACAGACCACCTTTTAAGTTGGCTCATACAACCATGCCATGTTTAAAAGACAGCGACCTTAAGTTCAGTCACTTTAGAACTGCAATATGCTTATTTCAACAATGTTATTAAATAGCATCATTACATCAGCTGTTTCTCCTATTAAATACAAAGACAGAAGAACAAGCCTTTATTAGAACTTTGACTGTGCTCTGGACAGGTCCTTTCTGGACCTGGAATATGTCAATTTATTGATAAGAGTCCAGTTTATTGACACAGCAGTATTACTAACAGTAGTATTTGCTTTCCACAGTAGTTCAAAGCAAAATTCTTCTCTAAGGTCAGCACAAGTGTTACCGAGGCACTGTGGTTCCTCACTAATTTTGGTTCACATGCAATGCCATAGAGTAATTCAGAGTTTGAGCTCTACATTTATTTCCTTGGTTGCCAAATAGAGGATTCCTTTGAAACACTGAGCCAAAGTTGTCCAACAAGCAACCCATGGGCTAATTCTCATATGCAAGAGCCTACCAGTCACCCTTGAAGGGAAGGGAATAGCTAGCAACAATGTTACAGAAGGAATACAAGGGGGTGTGTGTCTGCATGCACAGACACAGACCCAGTGTCTAAACCTCTGTCCCTCCTCAAAACACTTCCCAAACTGCTATTCTGCTCCATTTAGGGAAGTAGCAGTGATACCCAGAGGAGCTAAAGCAGGGACACTCTCTACCCTCACCATTTCCTTTTTGTTACCTTAAAGTCATGTTGGTCTGAAACCATACACAAACAACTTGGAAGAGGACATGCAGTCAGAGTACACATCCCTACCTCATGCCAACCTCAACGCACATATGAGATCCAGCTTCATGAAAGTAGGGGCACCTCCAGTCTCCCATTAACATCAATTGCACATTTTTGCTCAGATCCCCCTTTGCACTCATGTGAAAGGGAGAGGCAGGGAAGGAGATGGTGCAGAACTCACAGGGACCTTCTGCCCAGTCACAAACAAGAGGCATTATATTGAAATGGAGTAACAGAATAGAGCAGCCAGTAGCCTCAGCCAGCTGACAGACAAGAAAGTGAACAGCAATAGCAGTGAAGACTGACCACAAAGACTGGTGAAACAGAGCACCACAAAAGAGTCCATTTCTGCAGCATACACACATGGAAGGAAACGGATTAAACACACTGCAAACACCACCTCCTTGTCCCCCAAATAGAAGGGAAGGCCAAGAAACAGGCAGGGGAGAGAACAATACTAATTGGGCCTCCTCTCTGCCGTCCACCCACTGTGCTCCTCAGTTGACTACTGGAACCAACCATGTGGCTTGACCCCCCTAAAGCTCATGGAGCCACCAGCACTGTGCTATTTCCTGAGAGCACCAGTATGATCTGTACTGACTTAAAGGAAATAACACTCACCTTACTACAGGCTACTAACAAAACTGGACTCTTAGTACAGCTATTTTCATTTAAGTTATTTTCTGTTGATGTCTCCTGGCCACTGTAATATAATCCAGGTTGGAAGTCTTTCTCATCTGCTAAGAAGAGGGAATAATCTAGTCCTGCTGCAGCAGTCCAAACACCATCACCACACACCTAAAATTCAGGAGGAAGGAAGGCATTAAAAACTATCACCCAAACCTGGAAGGAGAGAAAAGTACTTAACTCTTCTAGTCACACATGTACATAACACACCTGCCAAGATAAACTATTGCAATAAGTGGCCAATTTTTTAACTTCAGTGTCTCATAACAAATAAACTCCTTGCATGTATATTGAAAACTCTTTCTTTTCAGTTTTCTTTCTAATGGTTGATTTTCTTGTCTTTCAGTTACAAATCAGTTTTATTTTTAAATGGACATCAAGCGAGTTTGATTAAACTTGGAACACTATCCTTGCCTCTGCGTTTAACTGGGGAATCTATATAAACTTGAGAGACAGTTAATCTGCTGTACATTAATTTCCATAAGCAGGAAAATTGTGCAGCTAGTTTTCCATTAAGATGAGCAATATTTTCCCAGAAAATATGGGAAAAGCTGTGGTCTAACCCAAAAATTGTTATTTTGCTATTCACTCAATGGGACAAAAAGTTCAAAACAAAGAGAAAACCCACTGCCAAAACTCTGCAAAGCTCTGGAAATACGGAAACGAATAACAAATGTGGTTGTGGTCCAGCCAAGCTAAAAACGCTAGAAACAATTGTTTAGAATAAAAACAGAGTTCCAAAGTATTTAGACGTTTCAGCACTGCAACATCAGTATCAGAGAAACCAAATTTAAGGTAAAAGTGAAATCTGATAGGAAGATACAACCAGTCACATTTCCCAGTTTTAGAACTCCACTGTGGTCGAAAACCAGCAGAAGTCTGCGTAAAGGATTTCTTGGGTAGATTTTCACAAGCTCATCTAAAGATCATTTCACAGCATAAGCCAAAGAAAATCAAGGCCTCTATTACTAAATAGCACACAGCTCCATGAACAGACTTCTCAGGAATTACTGCACTCACTTGTACAAGAAGAGACCCTAAACTGAAAGAACAAAAACACAGAACACAAAGTACCTTTGCGAGACGAGGGACGGTTGTTGGGGAGTTCGAGTGACCAAGCTGGCCAGAGATATTACTGCCCCAGGAATACACCTGTAAGAAGCAGTGCCAAACATCAGAATGTAAATTTAAATATATGGAAACACACTGAACTGTGGTAGTACAACACAGCAAGTGTGCAAACACACACAAGTCAAGGATATAGGATTTCTGTACCAAGAAGCAATTCCTTAATTTTCACTGTCTTCCTACATTCTCAGATTGTCTTCTCACATTCAGAAACGGAATGCACCAAATCAAGTCACAGCAATCTTTAAACATAATGTTGATGGTACATGCAGAACTTGGGCAGAAATAGAACTCAGATTCTACACTACTTCCATGCTGCCTCCCACAAGCGGGAACAAAAGTTTAGAAGCAAAAGAAACAAAAAGCTAGAAGAGACCAAACGTGATAATTATGTCAGAGATAAACAATAAGTGGTAACAATCAGTTGTACCTGGGATTTGGCAGTGAGTGCTAAGGAATGATGGCCACCAGCAGAGAGGTGAATCACTTCCTTACCATCAAGGCTTTTCACACACAGTGGCTGAAGCCTGTCAATCCCCAGAACCCATAAGGTGAGGGAGGAGGGGTAGAAGGCAGGAAAAAGAAGAAATATTATCAGAGGTACTCCTAATGCAAAAACACTCAAAGTTCTATTTTCTTCCCCAAAACAAATTAGAAAAAACAAAGATATATGGAATCTTCTGGCAATAAACTAGCTTAGTCAAAACAGTCAGGAAGGGCAAAAGTTGATGATAGACCTCACCCTAATTTGGACAAAGTCGAAAGATCACCACAACTGTTACTGATTACAAGAGGAAAGGTCATATTTGATTGATACTCGGTAACGATACAGCATAAAACATGTTATTTGGAGAAACTTAGGTCACAACACTTAAAAGAACAAGAACACAATGCATGGCAGGTGTTTAAATTTGAGAATTCGAGACACTTCAATTCTCCAAATTTTCTAGCAATCCATAGAATAAAAAAACCATTTATCAAAGAAATCTCACCTTGGCAGAACATCACCATGCCCTAGCTGTCCTTCCTTGCCCTTCCCCCAGCTCCACACCTCTGTTCTTAGAGAGGGCAAAAGAGCATCAGCTTCACCACTGTAGGTTGGAGTCAGAGCCACAGTCCTCATTTTTGCCCGTCCTACCTTCCGTAAGAGCCTTGGGGAAACTGAGCAGAGGCCAAGAATTAGAAAAATTGCTGATCATTTTGGTAAATTTATCACTCAGATTGTGTGTTACACAGTAACAGCACTACTTAATAGCAAGTGATCAGAACTTCCTACTGCAGTTTTAATTCAAGCCTGAGAACAAAGGCTGACAGGTAAGACAATAGGTTATGGATACAAAGCAGTAACATAGGTGCTAAAAACAGATACGTCCAGTAGTTTTTACCAGCACCTAGAGGATAGCAGACATACGAGAACTGTGCAGTTATAATGAAGCAAATGAACCAAAACAAACTATACATTAAAGTGTTCTGAAAGAAAATATATCCTTGCAGTGAACAGAAGATTTCAGTACTTCCTAAAACTCCCCTCAAATCCACGATCAATACGGACCTAACCACATACACGTTCAGAGCAATTAACAGCACTAAAATCTGTTAGGGAAGAAGGTCATTAACTTTGAAGTTCAGCAGTGGGAACTGGAATACCTACAGGTCTCTGGCTCAAAACCAGCTCAGTGCAGCGCAGATTACAGACCACACAGATTTTTATCTGCTGCACAACCAACATGAAAGATACCTTAGCATCACTTGGCAATATGACTCCTCCAATGTGCTCACTTTACCTTAATTTAACAAGAAAGACCATTTGTAAACCCACTCTGCTTTTGGTTTTCTTAGCATGCAGTATCTGCTAGTCTTCACTCTCTCCACTGCTTTTAAGTCCTAAGATATAGTTTAGAATTCATAAATACCTTTGATAGATCATTACATTTGTGTTTAATCAATGTTTGGGGTACTTTTCACTTATAAACCTCCACATCATTGTAAGTTTTCCAGTGTCTTTTCCCCAACATGCTTGTTTACCTTGTGACAACAAGCCAGGCAGGGAAAGCCTTCGACTCCCTCCTTCAGATTCCTCTTCTCTAATATCTACTAAACTGGAACTCTTCTTCCCCTGCATGGACTCCAGTCTGACCTGCTCTTCTCGACTGTCCTTCAGAGCTTCGGGCCCCGGGGATCTGCTGCCCGACTGAGATCCCGGCTCACTCGAAGGTGCGCCGTAGAAGTTCATGACTTTCTTCAGGGACAAGGCTCCAGCCTCGTACGTGGCAGCGACGCGCACCCCGACTGCTGAGGCACACGAGGCCACCAGGCTGTTCAGGGTGGATGTGCTGCTACCCGGAGGGCCAGGGATACAAGCACCGAGTTGTTCCTCTTGAGATGGCTAAAACCAAAGGAAAATTGGAAACTATCAGAGCAGACAGCACGGAACAGTAGGACGATGATACTCATTCACTATTCAAACCATGGGCTGGTCTGAACACTGTATTATGTTTATTATAAATGTTTATTGTAAATTATATATGTATTTTAACTGTATATAACATAAATTATCTATGGTTTTTATGCTTAGGTGTATATCTATTGCTCAGAATCATTTTTTTAAAGGCAGGACCAAGCACCATTTCTAAATGGACTGGGCTTTGTCTGTTGCACCTGTCTTGTAGCTCATCCACAAGAGACTGTAGGCCTGCTGTTTTTAAATACCAACAAAAAAAGGATCTTTGCAAACAAATACAAAAAGGGATATAATTTTAAGCTTATTACCAACTTCTTTGCCACCAATGAAAGTGCATCAGTGAGCATGCTCTGGTTTCAGAGAGACAAGTTCTCTCTTCAGTATAGTAAAAGGAAAACAGCAATTCATGGATTCATTTTGCAAGGCCTATCTTAAAACCAGTCTGGGCAGTGTCCCCTTACACCATTGTTGTATCCATACAAAGATTAGTTAATAATCATCAAGTCACACTAAGGACAAACTGACTGAAGGCAATTATTCGTCCCAGCACACCATTACCTGTAATAGCAATCAGCTGACCCACCAAATAAGAAATAATGCCCAAAACGATCTCTGACAAATAGTTTGAATATTAAAACAAAGACAGCAAAGTCCCATTTCCCCACCTAATATACAGTGGAAAATGGCATTATCACAAGTTTTACAGCTCATTTTATTCTGCCAAAATAAAAACAATCTTTGACTTCTTTAAGCTTCTTTAGAGCTTAGGCTAAAGGATTTGGATTGGTTCTATTTACTTCATTCCTATTTCTAAAAGGCATACCTAGCAATACAGGAAAGCAAACTTGATTTGTGTAGGAAAGCAAAGAGAAATGAAGGATTTTACTAATGCTGAAACATTACATTAGACCTCATCTCTGCTATTCACATGTATGTCAACTGTGGAAGAGTCAGTGAATCATTTCCAGTCTTGATTCCTGAAACTGTGCAAGGAAAACAGTGCTCTGGAAATATTCCAGGAACAAGGAGTTGAGAAAGAGAGCGTGAAACTGTGTGTTTCGGTGATTTCCCAATGCTGGAGTTCTTGCAAGAGTCTGAGGAGCCCACAGCTGCTAGAATGCATTTGTATTAGCAAGAAGCAAAAGAAAGAACAAATGTATTTGCACAACATTCATTTCTCTAAAATAAGTTTTCCTCAGAGTAAGAAAGCATAACTTGCTGAACTACCAAGTCACTGGACAGATTTTAAAACTATGAGGGTTTTGTTACTATCAGAGGCAGTAACAAAAATCTATTATTTACTAGGTACCGTGAAATTTATTTCCCTGAACCACTGTGGAGAATGTCTTACTGCAACTATTAAAAAATAAATAAATTTATGTCTGCACAACACTTTGAATGACAAGAGAAATTTTCAGAATTCCACTGTCAACTTTGCGAATTAGGCCACAGAGCAGCAGGCTTCCTCACAGGACAGTAGTTAGGTAAGGACTGCCAGACTGCACTGAAAGATTCTGGATTAGTTTTCTGTCTAGTAACTTTTGGGTTCTATCTTCTTCCCTTTGCCCCTAATTAAATTTCCTTTTTTTTTTCCCTCACTAAAAACCAGAAAACACTGTTTTGTCAGGGAGCCACAAACAGCTCCTGAACCTTCATGTCAAGCATTTTCTGATGCTTACTAAGAGATGAGTACTTGACTGTTCTGCTACAGCATCAAAACAGCGTTGTTGAATCATTCTCCACACCACACAGAGTAGTACTCACACATCTCCCATCCTTTTTTATGAGTTTATGCCACCCCTACATTATTAACATCAGAAACCTTTTGGTCAAACCTTTAAGCGATTTGCAATCCAGAATTTTAAACTGACTGATAAATTAGACGGATTTGTGAGGGACTTGTTCCAGGTACAGAAATTAAAGCTTTACCTTAAAGGTAAATCAGATGAGTACCAGGACGATTCCCTAGATCTTACTGCCCCACACAAATGGAAACCTGTGCATCAGGAAGCAGAGCACAGAAATTGGCTTACGTGGTTCTGGTACTGCAGACCATGAAGAGGAGAGACTAAAGCACTGTCAAGGCTGCCCACCATGAAGGCTCACAATTGAACAACGATGGAGGACAAAAAAAATCTTCCACCTCAAAGTTGAGAACCACCACAGTGGAAAAAAAATCACTTTGAAACTATAAAAACACCATACCTACATTAAAGTAAGTTTTTCATCTGTAAAAAGAGTAACGTCACATATGTAAGAGAAGTTATAGCAAATTATTAGGTAGTGATTAAGCACCAACCTGTTCAGGTTCTGTACAGACGTTTTTATTCAGGCTCTCATTTAATGAGTGATCTGACAAACCGATTAAGTACTCTTTCATTTCTTTTTTGTCAGAGAACAGAGTATTTCCTGAACTAGAAATTCCACTATCTTCCCGCCCATCGCTGCTGGAAAGGCCACGTGGTCCATCAGATTCTAAACCAACAAGCCTATGTTGTTCCACAAGTGGTTTCTGACAGTCTTCACTTTGGCCAGCTGTTACACTTTTGCCGTCGGGGGTGTCCGATGACGGACAGAAAACGTGGTTTTCGGGTTGGTTATCGGACAGTGCTACACCCAGCGGGCAGCAGTGACTGTCTGAAATGATTACATGATCTTCCTTGTCCGTCATGGTAATGAGAGGCTGACTGCAGTGATTGCACCTCTCCGGGATAGGCTTCATTTCCTGCACAGGGAGACATTGTACCAGAGCCAGGCTGTGGTAGGCTCCACAAGCAATCTGGAGCACAACACGTCCTGCCAGGTGCTCCACCTTCTGTGGCTTTGTCACTGGGAAAGCTGTTGTTATGAGACCCAGCTGGCAGCCACTCCCCCAAGCCCATATCTCTCTGCTCAGCGATAGCGCCAGCGTGTGTTCCTCTCCACATGCCAGTTGCAAAATGCGTACTGATAGCAGAGGGCTGGTTTCAGAATCACAAATACTGACGAGCTGGGGCTCTGGCACACACGGCTGGTTAGCAACGGCGCACTGGCCAGCAGAATTGTCCCCCCACATGTACACCACACCACTCTCCGTCACGGCTCCATTATGGAAGCTGCCAGCTGCCACCGTAATAATACGATGTCCAAGCAAAGTATTTTCTAAGATAGGACTGTTAACACATTCCTCAGGTCCTGATCTCCAGGGCCGTTTTCCAAAACTGAAGACCTCTCCACCTGGGAGGGACGAAAAAAGAAAAACAAATCCTAGTATGAGTGTAAAACCAATTGTTAAACCAATACAAAAATTTGAAGACTGCTTCAGACAAACAGGTAATTCCTAGCTTACTCCAGGCTCAGCAAAACTATGGCTATTGATATAAGAAGGCTGCTGGTTGCTCTCCGCAATTGTTGCTATTAAGTTCTACATCTCACATCAATGTTACCCTGTGCATGCATGCACTGTTAAAATAAGTCATGCTTTTCTGCTAAAAATTCTACTACACTCAAGTCAAGTGAGTTAAGTGTATTTGTTGGTCCTTTCTAATTTAAGATCCTATTAAGGACCTACAAATGTGTATGAAGAGCACAAAGTACAGAGCTCAGCTTTCCAAACACAGACCCAGCATCAATCCTAGAAGAAGAAAACTCGACAATAACTGAAGATTGTTTTTGCCCCAGATCGTTACAATTAAGGTGCTTATTACCTTCTGTCAGAAGTAACCCATGATGGATTCCAAGGGCTGCCTGTAACACTGTCTTTCCGCTGAGGCCTGGAAGCCTTTCTGGAGTTACGGAGCAGGAACCAGCCTTCCAAACATAGACCAGGCCTCTCTCTTTGGCTCCTTCTGCCTCTTCTGAGCTACAAAGATTGGGGGAAATAGGAACACAATCAGGATGACGTTTTCCGTGGTTCAATAATGTCTGTGTAGGAAAGGCTTAGTAGTTCAGACATTAGCTTTACTTTCAAGCCAACATATTTAAATTACTATTATCAAATTGTAAATTAAATGCTATTCAAATGAAAAAGCAAGTGTCTTCTGCTGAAAACCATCTGCTTTTTTCTCATTTGTACTTTACCGTGTACCAATGGCTCCCATTAATAGTGTATTTAAAACATTACACCTGTAAGAGCCCATCCTTTATACACTTTCATTTCTACCTCTAGAGATAAAAATGAGGTTTTGATTGTTTGGGTTTTTTTCCTTTCTTTTAATTCTTAATGAGTTTCTCAGATTCAAATGAGCCAGTTATTCAAATCAACTGAACCACAAAAAAAACCCCATCCTGAAATAGTATGCAAGTATCAGGGCCTGCAGGAGTGACTGGAACTATCCAAAACTGGCTTAACACTTCAACACTGTGGTTTGAATGCTCAGTCAGCAACTTCTCCAACTCAGCACAAAGAAATTCCGCGGAATTTTCACAAGCCCACAGTTTTAACAATTTGTAGAATCCCTTGATTTAAAAACAAAAAGTTATCTTAACCATCAATATAGACTGGCTTAAATTAAGACTAGACTTAAATTAAGAGTCATGCTTAAATTTCCTTAAAACTTTATATAGACTAGACTGTTATCTACCCAGAAAGAAAAAAGTAGGTTTAGCTCCTTATTTGACAACAGCCAAGTCACTCACTCCCTGCATAAATCAGTTCTTGCAGCTTGGCATGAACTTGTGAAATTAAATATATTAAGACAGCAAGAAAAGCTTTGATGGAATGACAGTCTTGGTCTAGAAGAAAAGGCACAAGAAATGAAATGTACTCCAAACCTGTACCAAACCCAGAAAAAGCTACTCTGATACACCACTCTGCAGGCAAACCCACGCAAGCAGCCCTATTCCTGCAGACTATGGATTTGTTAAACTACATATTTTGTTAACTGTGGTACACAAGATGAACAATATCTTTATACAATCTGCCTCTGAAACATTCAAGTTAAGAATAGCTAAGATATCAAATTATCTCTCTTAGATCCTGTGCCCATCCCAAATACCTTTATTTTTCTACAAAACAGAAAGAAAAAAAATTAACAAATTTTTCAAAGGTGACAGTCTAGAACTCTTCTAAAATTCAAGTAAATAGTTTATTCCATAAAGCAAACACAGAATTAAAATGCAGAGTTCATCTTGCATTTCAAATACATAGGACTTGTGTTTAAAGTAAAGAAGTAAATTAAAAAGGAACCAATCAAGTAATATACATGCAAAGAAAAAAAAAAGGCTTAAAAATTCAATATCAATATAAGGATATTTCACCTAAGATAAAAATACATATTTTACACAGATGGGAGAAGCACTCCAAAGAACACAAAATGATAACACAGAGTTTTCATCAACATAGTGTGCATTAAATCAGTTCAACGCCTGATATTTGCACTTTATCCATTTAACACGTCTCCAGAAAACAGTGTAAAACAAATTCAGGCATTCACATAACAGGGTTTGTCACAAAAACATCTGACCTCTATCAAGTATCTCAGTGCAAGAAAGGAGTGGAAGAATAGTCTACTGCAGGGCTACCGATCCACAATCAAAATTCACCAGGTGCAGGTACCAGACAGGATTTACTGTTCACTTGGGAATGTTACTTTCAAGTTTGTAGCCTGTGGCTATGGCTCCATGAGTTACAACGATCAGCTTAAAAAAGAAGTTGCTGTTGTAGCAACTTTAGTGTTCCAGACACAACTGAAGCTGAAGCTAAATTAATAATCTTCCCTTTAGTGTAAGTTTCAGTACAAGTTACATAAAGAGTTTGCTGATATCACTTAATTTTCCAGGATGATCATGAGCTGGCCTATTTCAAGGAGCCTCTGTGGTTTCACCTATCTGCTCATTCTCACCTTCTTTCCTGTGAGTCCATCTGTCAGTGGCAGCACTCCATCACCACCAAATTGTTCCTCTTTCAAAAGGAACAATATAATTTTCACAAACTGAAAAATATAAAAACCAGCTATTTAATCGCAAATAACATAAAACAATAACAACAACAAAACCCCAAAAACCCCCAAAGGTTTAGCTCCTGCATTAAATAAACAAACACTTCCCCACCGCTAGGATGGTTCAAGTATTTATATTTAGTTCACTCACACTGAGTTGGCAGACAGAAGCTAAACAGCCAGACTTGTCCTACCTACTCATCTCACAATGGGTCTATTGTAAGGATAGAATGAACAAAACCTCGTTCGAAGGCAGAAATTTACATCAGTCTCTCTATACAGTTCCCATTATACCACTCAAGAAACACCAAACTGATTCATTTTCAGTCATAAGACAGAATTCAATACTCAGCTAAACTTAAGGTGAACAGATTTGCATGAGCAGAAAATCATCAGAAGCCGAATTTGCTATGGCATTCCTGAACCAAAGCACACATCACCATTAGAATGTGCAGTTCTGCCTGGGCAGAAATGCAGAAAGCAGAGCTCAAAACATTTCTTCCTGCAAACTGGTAGCAGAGTGCCTATGGAGATAAAACAGAACCATGGAAGGCAAAGAGAAAGAAGTGGCTGCTCTAGCTACTATTTCATCCTTTCAGATGCTGGATTTTGCAAGTTCACCCTCACACCTTTCCATCCTCATGAAGACCCCTTGGTATTACTTTTCTTGGAATAAAACAAAGCTACAGTTAATCTTTGTTTCTTATGATCTGTTTGGCTTTTTTTTTTTAATATTAAAAGAATTGTGATTTCTCTTGATCTACTGCCCGACTATATGAAGCATTACAAATTTTAGTTACATTAATGCATGTGTATAATCATATTTATTCAAACAAAGTTTCATCTATAAATGCTTTAGACCTGTTGCTTTATTATAGTTGCTGTCTGATATCCACTGTAACAAAATCAGAAAATAAATTAGTTAGTATAAGTCTTAAGACCCAGAATAAGTGGTCTGAAGCTTTTGCATACAGAAAACAGAAATAAATATGGCCAGTCTTGAATACAAGAGACAATATATGCAGACCTGTAACTCCCCTACAGAAGTTTCAACGCATACTTGGAAACAGTAATCATCAAGTTGATAAATAATTAAAATAACTAACGAAACCTCCAACACTTTCACTGGAGTGCTCTGAATAATGAATTACCAAGGAGACCTTCACATATAGAAACAACACAGCATACCAAATAATTCCAGTCTTTCAGACACAGGACACTAAAAAGAGTGACCTGGGCTTCAGAGCTGGCAAAGATTAGACCTCAAAAAGGTAAAGATTTGATAACATAGTATTGTGGTAAGCCATACGCACCCTGCCCTAAAAAAAGCCTAAAAAACAGAGCATGCTTTCTAGGAACACAAAGACACACTTGTCACTAGAAAGATACTGCTTTCAAGACAGTCTCTCCTTCCTCAACTACAAAAGAAAAAAAACACAACTGTAAAAGTTAACTTTTGAAATATTAACAAAGGAAGCCTCACAATTATAAGGAAACTGTCATGCAATGCTTCAGTAGCAAAGGTGTTGATGAAACATCAAAGGAAAATGGAAGCGCGTTTTTGGAACCTTAACTTCCCGATGTGTTCTTGCTCAGAGGAAGTACATTTAGGGTTTTCTTCAGCCTACTCAAAACCACCTAACCCTACAACTCATTCCTTTAAAAATGCTGGCATTTCTCCTTTGTGAAGGACTCTAGCTTCAAATAAAAAGATCCAGTGGATCACCGAATCAAAGAGATGAAAGCTTTGATAGAGTAACTGAAGTATTAACCACAGCATCATACCATTTACACTGCATATAGTTATTTAAGGTTAAGGAACTGAGGGTTAAAATTCTTGCCTTCTAGAATTTATGGACTTTTTTAAGGACTCAAAGAATTTTTTTCATTTTCATGAGCCTCAACTGGAAAAAAATTTATTGTAATCATCATAAAGCCTTCTGATTGTAACAAAACAAAGTTAAATCCAGGCATCTGATTAGCTGTTTTGCAAGATCTCCTTTCAAGGCCAAACTGAAAAACTATTTACATAATTATTAAGTAAGAAAGCTGCAACAGTGGCGAACTAGAAACTAAGAGCATGATATGATGGCAGTGATAAATTTTCCTTCCTTTACAGAAGCTCACACTTAGGGTTGCATTACCAAGCATTTACGCATATAAGGGAAAACGAGAGTCAAACTGTTTTCTTTCCACAGATGAGACATCTTTAAGGCATTTTGAAATCACTTTCAAGTTCAGTTCAAGTTTTCATTCACTCCTAGGACAGCACAACTCCCATTTCATAGCTAACACAAAATACAAGTTGCTTTGCCACAGCCACAAACTAAGTAAAGTAATTGTAATAGCAAGTTTCTTCCTCCCAACAGAAATACGTAATTTTCCTTGCTTTTTCTCACATTACACCTACATTGCTTCCTTCCCACTAAGATGACCTGAATTGTTATTACATTTAGCATTCACAGAGGTGAACAGCCAGGCATAAAACAACACTCCCGCATGGAAGCTCAGCGTGATACCAGCGCCTTCACTGCTCTGCCCATACTCTCACTGTCTACAGTTTTGTTTCAACGCTGCAAGAGGAAAGCAGCAAGGAGTGCCAATTATGAAATGGATTTGTGCTACAGACAGATGGTCACTGGCATGACACTGATGTCATACTCTCCACTCATAGAGCTGAAGGCTAATTCTCCAGAAATCAAACGCTACCACGCCGTAACAACTGCCATGGTTGGGAGTGACGTGGAGCAAACACCACTCTCGTTACCATGGACTGTGCTCTTCGCCGACCGTTTTTAAGCGAGCACCTCAGGTATGAAGGTAACATTCAATGCTGAACAGCAACAGCGGGTGTGCCCCTGGCTTTCAGGAACACTAGAACTCCCACCAGCCTCATGTGCTTATTTACCTGCCATGTCAATAAACACTGCAAATATAGCTACAGCTTTCATACATCTTTACTTACGTATTTCCAAACACGTTTTAAATAAATATGTTGCATCACATTTAGCAATAACTTGCAAGACCAAGACTGCATGTTTGTTATACAGAGTTACCTACTCAGGTTCTGAACAGGTGATCTCCGAGCTTCCTCATTCAAAACAGAGTTGTCAACACCAGTCTGGTCTACACGCAGCATTTACTGTTGCTAACTGCGGCTTACATACAACGCGTGACCAGTTCAAGAAGCCCTTGTGCTCTGGTCAGCACTAACCACTGCTTTTAACATTGAGTGACTAAGATCAGCTCAGAACAAAACAAAACAACTGGCTACTGAAAGACAGTAGCCATCCCTTTGGATGAGGGCACAAAGCTTTTAATGCCACTTCCAGCGAATGCAGGATGTCGCAAAATACAGCAGTAAAGAAGTTGGGGAAAAAAAACCAACACAGGTGAAAATCCTCTGCTACAGCATACAATTAATAATTTAAAATTTGCCACACTCGTGTGAGACTCAAAATTTCTCAGTGTCCTTCTGCCTCTCTTTGTTTTGAAATTACCTTAATTTAGCACATTCTCAGGTGCCTCCCCTTCTGAAGACAATTCACTGCAGAAACTGAATATGGTAAGTATAGCTAGTTTATATAAGCTACTGCCCTACAACAGCAGTGATTAACTACAGATCATCTACGGCTACTCCAGTCGCTCCCCGGTGTCTCACCAAAATACTTTCGTTCTGGAAGAGGAGGTCTGTGACAGTCACAGCACGGTATGTCACCTGCACAGAATACTGCAGCCACAGCACGACCATCACTCAGCACACTCCAAAAGCCGAAACTGCATTTACCCCTGAGCAAGCAAATCAGGCAAAAGGACAGGACTTTTAAACGCAAGTGGAAAGAGATGAAGGGCATGTCACTTATAGTTCGGGGTCTCTCTCCACCAAGAGGGAGGAGACCTTTCAGACCTTACAGAAATACACCCCGATATCTGTGCTGCACCAGCCCATCACAGCGCGGTCAGAGCTGGACACCCGGGGTCTGNCCCAGCCGCGCGCTGCCCGCGGCCCCTCGCGCCGCCCGGCTGACTCACGCGGGGGCACGGGACGCGCAGGGGGCGGGGCCAGCGCCGCGCGAGCGCCGACGGGTCCCTGCCCGGGACAAAACAGGCAGAGACGGGAGCGACACGCGGGCGTGCGTCGGGAGGTGCTCGGGGCGCAAATAGGGAGCCCGGGCACGGCCCGCGCGGGACCGGTGACAGCGACAGCGCCCGCCCGGCTCTTCCAGCTCCGCAAACCGCCCCCGCCGGCTGCCGCTTCAACGGGGAGCGGCCTGCGCCACAGCTTCCTCAGGGCCGAATGTCGAGCTTCCCCTCAGGACCAGCCTGCTCTAAACAGATGTGGTGCCACAGGTGCATGTGCGTGCAGGTGTGTGCACGTGTTTGTGCGAGCCATACACACACGTCTATGTGTTTTTTTCTACAGGCATAGGTTTCACAGAATACATTTAAAATCCGTACACGTAAATACACCAATATGTGTATATATACACAATATGGATATACACCTATGTGCGTATATGCACACTATATATATATATATGTATACTCAATCCCTATATGTGTTATACATGTGTTTCCATTTGAACAAGTTTTGTAAAATATACTTTTAATATTATGTCACCTCTTAGTCGGCTATTTTTTATGTTGCCTGAAGCTTTCATTTAAAAACCATGGTTCCAAAGACACGTATAGGCTCTCCTTTACACATTCTTACATTTTCTAAGGATACTTATTAAACATTTCTATTAGAGTGTTTCCTCCACTAACTGGAATGATTACTCCATATTTTTTTCAATAACAACAACCACCAGCTATAACCATGCTTTCTTCATTTAGCAGCTCTGGCTACCTGGCAAAAGTTGGATTAGTTCTCTTTGTAACAGAGTGTTTTCCTTCTACTCCCTGACACAAGAAGTACACAAGACTAAAATTTTTAACCTTCACATGAATTTACGTGGATATTTTATATTGTCTACTTTTTGTGCATTTATCTTTCCATTCCTTTAAAATGCAAGTATTATTTGGTTGTAACACTAAAACTGTTTTCCAGAATAAAAGACTACGTAACCAGTTTGTTACTGAGCGCGTTGCATCTAGACAACCTTTCTCATGCCTGAACAGCACATCTAAATTGCTGCTGTTTCCTGATGGCTCAAAGAATACTTGGAAAATAAAGAAAAGACCCAAGTCCATGATGATAGCTATTTAGCAAATTATGGCTAACAGAGTGCAAAATAAAGTCATGTGAAGGAAATCAAGCCTTCCAGGTATGTTAGCTCCTTCTTGCCGTGCAGAGGCTGGGTGGTTTGGTTGCAACAAGACACAGCAATTGTCCCTGCCTTCCCAGGACAGTTTTGCTTCGAAGAAATCCTTTTGCTCAAGGTGTGTTCTTCTTAGACATCAAAACAGTGAACCAAAGGGAAGACTTCACATGATGCATTCAAATGAAAACTGAAGGACCTAATGGCTCGGCATAAAAATACCACAGGATGATGTCTGCTCCCTCAGCCCTTGTCAGCATTTTCTGTGTGTGGGTTGGGTGTTAGTCCTGGGAAGCTGCACAGTGAGTCCTGCTCATGCAGGACTGAAAGAAGGAGACTTTTGTCTGTCCACATCCGGGGTAAATCCACGGTGTGTCCCCTGCTCTACAGTGGGCAGGATTAATCAGTTTGCTCTGGTTATTCTGATATATGCACAAGACTGTTTTCTATCAGCTACAACTCATCACATCCCTTAGGCTCGTAATCCAGCAGGGACAGACAGGTCCCCATGCTGATGTAAATGCCAAAGCGAGGACAGTCAGTGTGCAGCTCCTGCAGAAAGCACAGCTCAGCCACACTGCTCAGAAAGCTCAGCTGAGAGCCTAGAGGCTGAAGTCTGAAGCCTGAAAGTGCTATAGGCAGGGAGGGAAGTCAAGGCCTGTTCTGTGTGAAACCTATCCCTTCATTATCCAACTTACTACACTGAGAGTTGCTTAACTGAAAGAAATATGTACAAGCAGAAAGTTTGGATTTATTTATTCTCCATCCTCAGGTCTGAAAAAATGTTGGCTGTTTTTGAAGGGCATGTGCCAAAAGAACTGAAATCAATGGAGCTACTCCAGGGGTGAATTTGGACTTTCAAATTAAAACTGCAGAAGTCACAAGGACTGCTTGAGGCAGAGACCTCATGCAAGTCATATGAGCTGTTTTTACAGGCACAAAGGGATGAGGAGGAGCAAAGGAGAAAAAAAAGGACACAGTTTAATTTAAACGGGACAACATGGGAGACATGCTGTGTGTAAGTGCTGTCAGACGAGGATGCTGCAGCTGCTGTTCAGAGGGAAGGGGCTCCCAACAAATCCAAGGCCTTCAGCACATGGAAGCAGTGACTACAGCAGAGGTATTTAATATCACATTGTGATGCTTCTGCATTGAGATGGGCTAAGCCTGGGTGCTTCCACTTGTGGGAGTGCAAAGCTTTCACATTTGCTTCTAACCAGACAGCATCAAACTTTGCAGCTTCAGGCTTGTGAGGCTACTGAAAGAGGAATCTGTACCTTAGATGACAATAAATGCCTTTGATGTGATGAGCAGGGAGAGAAGATTGCACTCCAGCGAGTTCTATGCCAATGAGGGATTGTAAAACAGGGAGGCAGCCAACAACCTACAGTTCTGGAGGAGGCAGCATGCCACAGATTGCAAATCCTGTGTTGTCAAATTATAATCCATTCAGTATAGCTCCTCAGGAGGAGGTTGCAGCCTGCTTGCCATTCACTGCTACCTTTTTTATAGTTGTGTAGTGTACAGCACTGTTATGCTGTATGGTTAACAGCTATGTGAATTATACAGTGGTGAGGAAGGAGGTGAGGGGTGAAGGATTAAGGGGGAGAAGAATACATAAATGTAAACTTCCTGAAATTTCACTTCTGCATTTGGTTTGCGGTCCCTGCCCTAACAGGTTATTTAGAGACGAATAAATCAAGGGTAAGGGGGAATAACATGCATTTAGAATGATACTGGCTGAAGTATCCTCTGCAGTTAAGGCAGCTATATCTTTGTGTGTTCTGAGTGAGCACCAACATTTACCAACACAGGAACACACAGACAGTTGCTCCCTTTACAGACAGTACTGCAGATCTATGACTGGTGGAGAGAGAGATGAAAATGATGTGCATTGCTCAAAGCCACTGCAGTCGAAGAGAAAGAAAAGAAACTCATAAGTAGAATGGTGTTTTGCCAGTGACAGTTTGTCCCCTTTTCCTAAGCCAGCTGTCAGATGTAACCAGAGCATCCCTTTCTCTACCCTCTCTGCAGCCTCTGCAGCTCCACACCCTCCAGAGCTGGAGGTACAGGACACAGAGACCTTGGAGTTACACTGATTCTTTCCAGGAGCAGGATGTTGTGGAGAGGTTCAAATGGGTGAGGTGCAGCATCCACAGAGCCAGACAGGAGATATTTTATCCTATGGTTATTACTGCCATGAATCAGTACTTAATTACTGAATGACTTGCTAGTAGCTTCTTGTTCTACCCAGCAATCTAAAACACATACCACTTTCTTCATGAAGCAGAGACAAGGCATCTCGTTTGGAGCTGCCACATCCTATGTACACCTAGAGAAGCTGTGTGAAGGATCCTGTGCAACTGTGTACAAGGGGATCAGCAGGTGAGCAATATTGCCTTCCCAGTGCTTGCTGAAAACGCCTCTTTATGAGAGATAAAGGCAAATCAAAAGTCCGGTTTTGCCTTTAACCAGGATATTTGCAAAGCCCTATCCCACTGGGATAGGGAACTCCTCCACTACAGCCATGGAGGGACCACAAAGATCTCTTTGATCCACAGCAGTGTGCCAGGAGATTGTCTGGCTGAACCAGGGAGGGAGCAAAGGCTTTCCTTGAAGTGAGGGATCTCTGCATGATTGAAAAATTGGGGGTGAGGTCATGCTGCCATCACACAGGGGCAGGAAAGCTGTGAGAAGGTGGAGTGGGACCACTGCTCAGTGCCATGATCTAGCGACACCTGGGCAGCAGCACGGTGCTTCTCTAGCCAGGTGGGCTGGCTCCCAGCTCACTGCTAATGAACACAAGATGGAGGATGTTTGTAATTCCCTTCTGAGCTTGGCCCGAGTGGGTCAGCAAGCCCTAGAAATTTTGCTTGGGTGTTTGCTTGGGAGACTGTCAATGTTATCATGCCAAGCACTGAGATGCTTCATGTGACCTTCTACTGTGACCTGACAGGATCAACAGCCAGTTGGTGGCACTGAAAGTGATCAAGCTGGAGGCAGAGGAGGGAGTGCCCTTTACAGCCATTCGGGAAGGTAAGATGTAGAGGAACATCACTCTTGAAGAGCATTTGTTTTAACCTGGAAAGGCTCCATGATGTCTCCTTTCTTGCTGTACTCAATGTGCCGGCTATCCATCTCCCAAAATTCTCCATTTCCTTATCCTCTCATGGAGGAGGTCTTCACGCTGGGCTGGATAGGCATGCTATGGACAGAGGCGAAACCTCTGGTGTATGCACTTGTGACAGATGCATCCACGCCTGTGATAAGGAAAGTGCCAGCTGCAGCCAGAGGATGTTCTTTCTAGCAGTGTCAGGGCTCTCTTGCACCTTCTGCTTGCTGCCTCCTTCACAGTTGCTTTCTCATTCCCTCTAGAAACTACACAGCTTTTGCCACTGCTATATTGGGCAGTTGTGGTCTTGTTACTACAACCATGACACTGTCCTGGCGGATACCTGGAGCATCACAGAACCCAGCCTGAAAAGAGATACTTTCAATAAAACTGATGTTTAGTAACGTCTGTCATTTCAGCCCAGTGAGGAATTCTTCTTATCACTTGACTTTGTAGAGCACGGGGCAAAATGTCTGCAGCTTTCTCAGTTTCTTGGAGAAAGAAATGCTTTTGCACAAGTGCTTGATTTTGGCTGAATGTATTTACATTTCCTTACAGACTAAGTTCACAAGCCTGGTTGACTGAGACTTCTAGTTTCATCTGCTGTACAATCCCAAGAAGAATATAATCTGTTTTCTTCCACACACAGAAATACACAACCATTGTGCCAGTCTGTTTTATGGTATTAGTGAAAGCTATCAATGTAAGAAGTCACACATATGGGGTTTTTTGACTTCTTACTGCACTTGTGAAACTAGGGTTAAATCTTGTCATGGGGATGGAAAGTCAGGGACCAGATGTGCCAGCTTTCACAGAGCAGCACTAGCACAGAAGGACTCTCATAGTCAACTCAGAATAACAAGAGAGGTCACTGAATCCACTCCAGGTTTATAACTGTAATTAAGACAGGAAAGTTTACGAAGTCCTTAGTCCAATTCTGTGTGAAAGCAGAGACACACCTAAATATGCCTATTTAAAGAATGGCTTGTGTTACAGTTTGCTATACCCTCATTTGCTGTGGTGCTTTTGCTCTGCATTTACTCTTGTAGCCCACCAGTAAAATAAGCCTTAAAAGCTTTATCTACATCGAACTAATGATGCGCTAAAGATCAGCACCCCTTTAACATGCTCTACTGGACAGGCTGAGAGTCTTAACTTCATTCATTATGGGAGAAAACAAGGGTGATCCTATGAAGGGTCTGCTTTAAATAGGTCTTTTGTGTACTGCTGAGCTTTGCAGCATCTGACACCTCAAATTTACAATGTAAGTCAGTAGCAAAAACAAAGCACAAGATTTATTAACGCGGTGCATTCTCTGCTACCCTGGAGGAATGCGCTCCCCTGACAAAGAGACGCTTCACCCCAGGAAGCCCCGCAGAGACAAAATGCGTTTAAAGCTCGGTTCTGGCAGTAGCACCTGACACCCCAGCAGGGGGTTGTAGAAGCAACAAAGTGAGGAGCAGTTCCCAGAAGCCTGATTGAGGCACCGGCGCGGAATCCTCCATTGCACTGTGGACCCTCTGTGCCGCTCCTCTGGAGCAGTAGCTCGGTCATGTGGAATTTTTGTGGTGTCACAGAGTCAGGTTATCATGTTCTGTAGCAGATGGGCTCTAGCCAGAGTGTCTTTACTAGGTTCGTAGGCAATTAGGTGCAGTGTGGATGGAGCATGTTTAAGGTCCGTAGTGCTGTGCACTGGGAATGTACTGGTGGTAGCTAAATGGACCAGTATCAGTAGTAGAGGCAGTTTAGCTGCAGCAGCACCAAGCTCTGTGCAAGAACTACTTTGCAATCTGCTGCTTCCAGGAGCTGTGCAGAATCAGGCATCCCTTACTGCTCAGTAGTCTCAGCACTGACGCAGGCTTGGGCCACAGCTGTGTCATGCAGTGTAACTCTGGCAGTAGGGCTTTTAGAACCAGGTGAAATTGTTACGGTCGCAAAAGGCAAAGTGCTAATCCAGTATAAATTTGCTTTGCCAGCATTAAACTCTTCAAACATCTTTTTCAGATTGTTTGAAAAACAAAAAAGCAGCTTTTAATCGCGACCAAAACTCTGCCTCCCACAGCTGGCCCATGCTCTGTATTGTTTGCTTCAGCTAATTCAGCTGAAACAAGATTGTACACCCTTGCCTTATTTGAATGAAATTTGTAGCGTGGTCTGATAGTAAACTAATTTGGTTTTAGTCAGCAGGAAAAAGTGGGTCTGGAACAGCTCTGAGGCTATTCTGCTACGTCAGAAGGCAAACTAAAATCTTGACTCAGGTCCATCTGTTTTTTTGGGGCTTTGGGGCTTCTGTCTGTGCAGTTTGTGTTCACTGTCTGTGAACAGCTGGGTCAGATTCTTCAACTGTGCCAGCGACCTACAGGCAAAGTAATCCCAGCTTCACCTCTTCCCCACATTCCTCCTCTGTGCAGAGTTACTGTCTCACATCTAAGGTAGCAAATGATTAAGCTGTGCACGCTGTTCCCCCATGAAGAGTTTGTGCTGAGAAGCTCCTTTCTGGAGTGTGCTGGCTGGAGCCTGCTCTAACATAACAAACCCAATGCACGCCCAAAAGGCTCAGAAGGCTGCAGCTTTTGTCTTAGTGTAAGTCAGTGCTCTGTGGTCTGTTTGGGGCCGGAGACTCTTCCATGTGCTGCCGCCTCCACCACCACATCCTGGATGTGCCGAGGCTTGGCAAAGGCATGTCAGGACCTAAGGACCAGGGCCACACAGTTGCAACGATGCTTTTGGACAGTTAGGCTGAAAGAAAAGCTTGCCGAAGTTTTATGAATACAAACAAGTTGTTATTCACTCAGTAACTTCATCATCTCTGTTCTTAGAGTTTTTAACCAGAGACAGTAACCAATATGCACAGAACTAAATTCAGAGTTTAGCTCATATCTACAGTGATTTCTTTTTGCAGATTTTTGCTCTGCTGTTGTGAAGCTGGAAACTGGTAGAAACTCAGCTTTTCCCAGAAGTGTCTCGTAAGGGCCATGCTGAGGGCACACACCAGGAGGTGGATGGGAGAAGGATGAGCAGCTCCGTGACAGGCTGGAGGCTGCTGCATTCTGGCTCTGGGAGCTCCCACGTCCTGGCTCTCAGCATTTACCTTGAAGAAATTACTTCTCCTCAATTTATAAGCTGACACCTGGGAACTGTGAACTGCTGACAGAGGCAAGATCCCACCTCTGAGAGATGGGTGGGTTCCTGCCAAGCCTGGAGCACTGATGCTTGCTTCTCTACGGAGCTGTTCCATTCTCCTTCAGACTCCGTAGCTGCCACTTCTAACAGAACTGCCAAGTCTGGAGTATTACTTCCCAGTTTTTTATTTTCACAGCCTTCTTTTGTGCATGATCCCCTTCCACTTCCAGCAGCAGTAAAGTTGATCTTCCTTCTGTGTTTTCCCAGCTTCTCTTCTCAAGTGTTTGAAACATGCCAACATTGTACTGCTTCATGACATTATCCAGACCAAGGAGACACTAACATTTGTCTTTGAGTACATGGTGAGTTGATGTTTTCCTAGCTTCCTGTGGAGCTAGTACTGGGAAGTACTGGCAAGTAGCTGCAGAATGAATTTAGTGCACTATGAGACATCTACAAAGAAACGAGTTGTAATGCTTTAGTGCAATGATTGATTTTCCTTCTTGATCTCCTGCTTTCCAGCCACACAGCCTTACTCTTTTCTTTCTGTATATGCGACAGCTGTATGCAAAAATAATTCCATGTCTTGTGTCCACTGGGGTGGCAGACATTATTTACCTCCATTTCTGCCTCGCCAACACAATAAAAGTACTGTTTTTGAGCCACAGCGAGGATAGGAAATAATGATATGAGCTCACATCCCAGCTGGGGTCAGATTTGGCACTGACCCCAGTGGCTCACCATGACCAAGCTGTGAGTTGCTCTCATGCAGAGACCAGGATACCAATAAAATTCTCCACATGAATCTTGCTACTTCTCTTGCATTTGCTGATAGTCAACCAAATTATAAAGAAAATACAGAAGCTATGTCTTCTTATTGCAGCGTTATGATTAGTTCCAGCACAAGTATGAATTCTGTTAACCAGCAGCTTCAGGTCATAAATGCTGGGGTGAGATGACAGGTCAGCCAGGTCCGTGATGTGACCCAAACTTAAGCACATCCTTGTGTGCTGCATCAGACCAGATGTTCACCAAGGTGAAACAGGCACCTTTGTAGCAGTTGCATATTTTTCCATTTACAGAAGAGGCATTATTTTACAGCTGTAGCTTTGCCTCAAGTTCTTCTCTTTTGTTTAGCACACAGATCTAGCACAGTACATGGGCCAGCATCCTGGAGGACTCCATTTGTACAATGTTATGGTGAGTTCCTTAGAAGACTCGTATCCCTTAAGGCACGAGGGAGTGTTATTTTCCACCATATATGGTCACTGTGAATTACTTACTAATATTTATTTGTTACATATATGACAAAAACTCTGCAGAAAATCTGCCTTTGATGGTGTAAAAAGCTCCCTCTCAGCCTCCAAGCCTTTTTTCAGTTAGCCCCTTTCCTATTTTCTGAGCCTGCAAGCGGACATTCAGCTTTTGTGAACAATGACATCTTGTGGCAAGGAAACTTATCTCTACACAAATTTGTATTCTCTTATTGTTGCAACACATTATTCATCTCTCTAATTAAAAACTCTCAAATCTCACTCCCCTCATTTGGAACTATCTTTATATTTGCAGTCATTTAAGTCCCTTTTGTTTTGACCATAGCTTTTGGGATTGGTTGACTGGATCTGAGCACAGCTGAACATGTACCCTTACTTTATAGACTGATGTTATAATAGTCTCCTGCTCTCCTTTGTATGCATCTCCACATTTAATTAACTTTCAGCACTGCTGCTGCACACTGGCTTAAGGTTTCAGTGCAGATGTCCTCAGTGAATGCCTGGGTCCTTTTCCTGAGCAACTTCAGTTAATTTATCTTACAGCTGTCAACAATAACTTTGTATCTTATCAAACTGCCTATTCATCTGGCTTTGTCAGATCTCTCTGAAGTTCCTCACTGTCACTTCTTATCACAACTAATCTAAATACTTCTGTCATCTTCAAATGTTGCCACATTGTTCACATCTTTTTCCAGATAGTTGTTAAGCAACACCAATTCTAATGAAGTTTTTTGGGGCCTCAGATTTTAAACATCTTTAAAGCTCAGATACATCTGAGATGCAGTGTAGTAGTTTTGGCACAGATCTCAAGGGTTCTGCTACAAGACATGCTCGTAAAGCACACGGAGCACATGGCTGTAATATGTACTCACTGGCATTTCTGTGAGTAAACACTAGCCAGCTGCTCTGCTTTCCTGTCCGGAATCCTCGCTGTCAGCAGGAACTGAACTGCAAAATTATTTACTGCTCCTTTAGGAGGGCCATCTAGCTTGCTTCATTTTTGCTGGCAAATGCTGTTTGTTTTTTCTGAGTGATTCCTATGGAATATGATATAAGTATGCAGAATGCTACAGGGACACTTTTCTGGTACAAAAATGACCTATGGGTGTCACTGTTTTTCCTCCTCTTCAGATTAACCTTCTGGTGAAAAATATCTTTTCTCTGGTCTTATTACTTTTGCTGTGTTTTGTTTCTATCCACTGTCCAACTTCATACCTTGTTTCAGCCCAACTTATTTTACCCCAGGGTTATTTAGACTACCATGATTGTGAGAGTTAGATATTTATTTCTTGTCTTCCTTTCTTGCTTGTTTTTCTTCTTGCTTGCTTGCTTTGTTCATTGTATCTTATTTGCTGTATTTTTAAAATCAGGTCCTCGTGTTTTCTCCCAGCTTGAAGCCAACAGTTCCCGTTGCCAGGTCAGTCAGCTCCCTGCTCCACTGGTGGCATTTGCAGGGGCCATGGAACTCAGTCAACTGGTGCCATCTGGCTCAAGGGGGCAAACCTTCAGCTCCTTAGGCTTTCATTTTGTTTGGCTGTGTGTCTTTGTGTCTTTGTCTTGAGCACTGCAATCAACACAGCTGCTGTTCTGAAAGCTGGGTCTGTGTTTTGGCAAGCTGACCTTGCTCCTGCAATCAATAGTCCATTTCTAAAGAAAAGTTAAATTTCCAAAACGTGCATTTAGGGACTGCAGTTAAACTGTCCTGCTGGCCAAATATTCCACCCTGAAAACCTCAGAAAGCTGTAGGGCAGTCATAACCCACCACAGTTTTCTCCTCCTCAGCCAGCTCTATTCATTTTTGGGATTTTTACTGGTTTCTTACTTGCTTTGTCTCTGCTTTGTTCCAGGGTTCTCCTAAAGTTCAGAGTTAATGTATCAATGCAAAGTCACACAAAATCATTTCAGTTTTTTGTTGGCTTTTTCCAGCTCTTCATGTTCCAGCTTTTGCGCGGCCTGGCTTACATCCACCAACAACACATTCTTCACCGTGATCTGAAACCCCAGAACTTGCTCATCAGTTGCCTCGGTGAGCTCAAATTAGCCGACTTTGGTGAGTCACAGTTTGGATACTGCTGTGTATCTGCTCAGACCAAAGCTGTAGCATGCATATAGATCTGTATCCACAGCCAATTAACGCAGAGAAGCATAACCTTTTCTTGAACTTCAGGAAACTATTTCTGTGGTCAGTCCAGCTTTTCTTGTATTTATACTGATAGGTGCAGGGATTAACCTCATTTAAGTCAGAGCAATTACTGCCATGTAAAACTAGTTCAAGAGAACAAAGAATCAACCCCTCTCTGTTCAGAAAATAGTGTAATGTGTAGAGTCCACAGCAATGTGTGACCCAAAAAGCTTTCATGGCATTGGTTTGGGGTAGCTGCTTCAGTCTCAATGATACAGCCCTGCAAAACACAGCCTATTGCTTGATCTGATCTGCCCCAGAGGTATATTCCTGAAACACTTTCTTTGTCAATTGCTTGTAAGCTGCATTGAGATTACTTGTGTTTAAAGAGAAAATAATGTCCTGTTTCCAATTATTATCTATGCACTGTACAGGTAGAAGGACTGTCCTAACACAGCAGGTTTTTGTAGGTTTTGGGGTTTTTTTTGCAGGCCTTGCTCGTGCCCAGTCCATCCCCAGACAGACATACTCCTCTGAAGTTGTGACGCTCTGGTACCGTCCTCCTGATGTGTTGCTTGGAGCTACAGCTTATTCTTCTGATATAGACATCTGGTACTGACCAATATCAAAGCATCTGGGGTTGCCTGGGAAAAATCATTTTTATCGGAATTAAATGAAATCAGCCAAAGTTACAGTAGATATGGTTGTAAGTAGAGGAATCAACTCCTGTGAGCAGAAAATGTGTGAGCAGTGTGGAGTTTTGTAGCAGTTTCATAGAGGGTTCATAGAAGTTTTTGGGAATGATGTCACTACATCTCAGCTATGGATTGATACAAACCTCATCTGATAATATTTATGAGAGATATGCATCTTGTCTGGTAACATGTATGAAGCATTTTCGTGTCTTGCAACAGAACACTTTTGCTCAATGCAAGTGTAGTCAGCTGAGTCAGTAGTAACTCTCTACAGAAATGGCTTTGTGAGGAAACAATGGATCCACAACCGCACCATCAATTACTTTGGCCTTGGTAACAAAATATGGCATTAAAGGGCTTCTTAATGAGTCTGGAGATATAAAGGTGTCTGAGATTTTCATTATTTCTGTGATATTTTGTCCTTCTTCTCAAAGACCATGTCTCAGATGCAGTCAGTATATCACGCAGGAGAAGGGCTGTGTCTGTTAAAGCCTTGTTACCTTATGAGCTCTACCCCAAAATCTTAATGTGTTTGGGAATCAAAAGGAAACAAGCTGCATGTTCATACAAGGGAGAGGAGTCTCTGGGAGTGGGCAGAAAACAGGAGAGGATGAAGGCTTTGCAGGGTCCCTCTGGCCTTTTGGGCTGGCTTGGATGTGTAGTTGGGCTAACTGTGAGGTTCATCAACCTTCTGCCTCACTTCTGCACCAGCCTGAGCCCACTTCCAGCAACACGGTCCTGACGTACTGATGGACAGCATGCAGCTCATGAAGCTGCAGACCTTCCTTATTCTGGGCAATTTTACATCTGTAGATGGTATTACTGCTTCACCCTTTCTTCAGACCAGTTAATCTTCTGCTTGTACCTGTCCCACCAGGACTTATTCTTAACTACTGCAGAGTCAAAGGCCGGGAAAGGTAGGAGTGCAGCAGACTGAAGAATGTGCAAGAGGGCTGGCTAAGTTTACAAACACCAAAGCTCCAGGCCTTCACAGGCTGTATCTCCTTCCAGAGGTCTGCAGCTTATCAGACACTCCAGTGACCTAAGTCTGGAGGGGAGGTCAGGGAAACGGAAGTTTTTAGATTGTTTACTTCCCTAGGACTGCTGCTAATTTAATTATTTAAAGACTTCTCTAAGGAGGAAAACCTTGCTAAATTCTAATGTCTTCCAGCTGCTAAGCCAGTCTAAATAGTCCTGTCTACTACCCCCATTACCTGTCATTTTTCCCTGCAGACAGTCTCTCAGAAATGTCTGCTGAGTTTGAAGATGCCTGCCTAGCAGATTAGAGGGTTTGTATCAGGCATAAGCCTGTTGTTTTTTATTCCCTGAAAGCTGACCCCTGTCCAAAGCTAGCTATGCACAGAAAGCGTGTCATTTCTGCCTATGCAAAACCAACATCCCCACTGCATAACTCTGCTCTGGTGTAATGAATAGCAGCATAGGAGTGGTGTGCAAAGATCCCAGCTCTAACAGCACAGTGCTCTCCGTCCCACTGAACTACATCCACACTATAGGCACCTTTGTTATAACGCCTCCTTATAATAACAACATTCAAAGTGTTTGCCCTAAAGAAAGATGTCACGCTGAGAGAATAGAGAGTACTTCAGTGAGCTCTATTCAGTAACTTCCTCTAACAAGAGTCATTTATTATCTTGATGTACACTGCATTTAAGTTCAATTTTTGTCTATTAGGAAATAATGTGAATTCACACAGATGTTACTTGTCTATTGGGAAGAAAGGAAAAAAAACCCCATGTCTTTTGGATGCTGCAATTTACATGAAGGCAGGTCAGAATGCCCTTGGTAATGGCATGAGACAGTGGGTGTCAAAGCCTTGGTTTAAAGAAACCAATTATAACAAAATAAAACATTATGGCAATTCATGCATAGTGTGCTTGAGCAGCAATACTGTCAGTGGGAGGCACATGGGAAGTGAATGAGGCCTTGAATAGATGAAGAAAGAGATATAGAAGGAGACTTGGTCGCTCTTGGACTAACTAGAAAAGCCGCTTTAATCTCTCTGTATCTCTTTTCTCTCTCTTTCTCCCTCACTATCTCTTCAGGACTTTAGAAGATTCAATTAAGTGATTTCAGGGAGATTGCACTGCATATCAGAAGGACTTTTTTTTTCTTTTTTTGAAAAACACCAAGTGCTTTATGCAGAGCCACATTAGTGGCTGCAAACATCACGAGTGCCTTAAGATGTCTTCTTTTCAGTCAGGCTTTCCTTGTATAATCTTCCATTTAAAAAAAAATAAAAAAAGAGACAAAAAATCAGTGATCTTCCCTGGTAGACTCATGTAGAATAGGAGTCATTTAACATGGACCTGCCAGGCTCACTACAGCCTTCTCCTCAGCCTGGTTCACAGTGCCCCGCTATGCCAAACTGAGAGATATTGGCTAAGGGCTCCACTGTACAGACCAGGCTTGCTGACGAACAAGAGGAAGGATATATTTCTGGTTAAATATAAAATTGCCATCTCCTAGTGCCAACAAAAACCCCCAAACATGGAGAGGGAACTCTGGGATGCCACAGAGATATCTTAGATCTTAATCCTGATGAAAACCTTTCCACTGTGTGATGCAGCACTGCAGACTGAGGACAAAGTGCAGTGTTCAGACCTTCCCCAGGGATTGCAGATAGATACAACTGTACTGTCTGAATCAGCTCTGCTTATGCTCCCTGAATATCCCTGTAACTTCTCCTACTGCTTTAGCTGTCGCTGTTTTGATTCGTGTGCATATCTGGCACTTGCTAAAATATCATGTCTAAGCCTCTTCCCAAAAGACCCCTCCCTCTGCCCTATCTCTTCCCAAGGCAGTTTTATAGGACTGAGATGCTCTAAGAAACTTATAGACTGGAAGGGGTAAGAAGACTTGAGAAATTAATATTAGAGGGGAAAGAAGGAAAAGGGGGAAAGCAAAACAACAAGCAGTAACTGTAACTCTCAGAAGGAAAGCTGAGGCCTCTACTGCAATGCTAATATGACTATTAGTTTCTATTAGAAGCCATTAGTTTCCAAAGTTCCTGCTCTTGCCAGTCTAATGGCCCTTTCTAGCTAGGATATCAGAATGCAAACTGTTCAGCATCACTTGTTCCAAAAACACAGAAAGCTGTTTCTCTTCCCCCTACAAATCAAGAGTACCTAAATTGCTTTGACCATACACAGTTGAACTTGTGCAATGCAATCAGCAGATTACAGCAGCCCCTGTGGCTGCAAAATAGGGTGAGCCATTTGGGCATGTACATCAGCTGTGAAAACAGAGTGTTGGTATGACACTGGTCTCAGTAGAATCTATCTGTGGGCTCCGAAGTAATGTCTACTGATGTGGTAGTGCTGTGAAACACCAGAAAAACCTCTATGTTGCAAAAGCTGTGGATTAAGTTTCATGATGCCTGGACTCTGTAAGAGGATATTAGACAAGCAAAGAAGCTCATCTCACAAGACTTGCCAAGGTTAGGGTACAGGAAGCTAAGGGAAAATGCAGCAGAGATGTTTCTGAAAACAGTGTTAGATATGGATCTACAAACAGGCTTGGCACCACCTGGTGTGCAAGGATGACCAAAATGAATATTGCAGATGAGTTGCATGCCAGGGTTTCAACTGACCACAGCCAGGTGGGAAAAGCAGCTATAGTACTGCAAAAACAAGGTGCAAGGGCTAACACAGGAGTACAGATGACCAGAAGAGATTGCCAGTTATTGCTCAGCAAGTGAAAATGATACTTTCAGAGCCTGTAAGACAAAGCTGGGGTTTCAAGAGTTGAGCTTAAAGGACTCAAATATGATATAACCAAGGAAGAATGAGACTGAAACTTGAAAAGTGGCAATGGGACTTACTTAGTGAAAAGACAGAAAACCTAGAAAAAAATTTGAGGGAAATTATGAGAAGGTAAATGAGTGGAGTTTTACACCATACGATAAGAGATGGGAATAATTGCAAATACGCAAGTCTACCTTGATCACAACTATCTCATCATTATTGCCATGAAGACTAATCCACCTCAGTAAAATTAAGCAATTTTGCAGGTGTTGGGGTTTTTTTAAACTGGCTGGTTTGTTTTGGTGCAAGTGCAGAGCAGGGATGACATAAAAATAAGAATATTTTAACTTGCTGTTATGACCAGGTTCTTTATGCTATGAAATTTTGCCTTCAGCTTTCCAAGGAAGAGCTAATTTCTTCAGAGGGAAAATAGCTATAGTAGTTAGTGCCTCTGGGTTCTTTCTGCATCTAATATATCCTTCAAGCCAAGTGTGTAGTGTGTAGTAGTTCCCTGTTTATCTTTCCTACTGTTAGTACTCCAATTTTGCATGCTTTTCTCATGGGAAGTAACCTCATACTCCACAGGCTTCTGCCATGACCTTTTCACATAGTTTGTAATAGGGTTAATGGACAGAGACCTGAAACAAGTTGTTTGGTACTGGAATAAAAGATAGTGCTTAGTGGGTTTCTTTTCCAAGGATACCACCTGTCTTGTCTGTCTGGTGAAACATGAATTGGTTTTTTTTGGAGGGTGGTGCAGATGACAGAAAGGAGATGAGAACAGATTTGTATGGAACCTTGACCGCTTCATTTTTTTTCTGAAATCCTGGAGGCTTGTGAATGTAACTTTGGTCTGCTCCCATCCTGTTTGACTTGGGAGCTTTTCAATTCAAGCGATTCAAACTGTAGGACTAGGATGAGATTAATGATACTACATACAACTTGCAACATGGGCCAGCTGCAGTGCTTAGAATGTGCTGCAAGATCAGGGCTGTACAAGATGGTCCTTCGCGAAGGAAAGCTTCCTGACTTTCCACAATCAGTAGGGGTTTTTATAATGCCGCATCCTTCCTACCACCATGATATAAAGGTATTACCAATCTTCACTGAAGCCTCTATTTATTTACATGTATGCAGACACCCCACATCCTGCCTTGCTTCCCACACACTCCCACTAGATGACTTGGGGTGGGTGTACAATACTGACACATCAGACTGGTACTTTTCAGACTTGAGCTGCAAAATATATATATATATATAGGATTTACAGCTTAAATCAGGATTTCTGCATTTACAAATCAGAATTTCTAAATTTCCATTCCAACAATTATCTCTGCCTCTCTCCCCACCCATCCTAACAATCATATGATATATGTCATTCATGTGAATGAGTTAATAACTTGGGTTTCTTGCAGGAGTGCAGGCTGTATATTTGTGGAAATGATCCAGGGTCAGCCAGTATTTGCAGCAACTTCTGGTACTCAAGAACAGCTGGAGAAGATCTGGGCGGTGAGTAAAATACACCCTGAAAAGGAAGAGGAAAATAATCTATTGCTCCAGCCTACTTCATTTTGAAGTCCTAAGCTTAGGTCCTGTGAATAGCAGAAATAATTTGGTCTAATCTGCCAAGTTCATAGCAGACTTTGTAACCCATTTTATATTTGCCAACTTTCTTACAGACACAGGAGTAAATCAAATGACTTCCCTTTGATGTTTGTCATCTCATCAAAAATTTAAAGCCAATTAAAGTGACATCAAATTGAAGAAGGCATAAAAGGTGTGCAGGTACTGCAAATTCTGTTGCTTCTTTTTAGATCCTTTACTTACTGTAGGATACAGCACACCACATTCTCACAAAGGAGCTCTAATACTGCTCCTGAACTACCTTGAAAATGGCAAGACCCTGAGGTTTGTCGGAGATCCTTGTACATTTTAACTTGGCACATTTTGTATCATCCAGTTTATGGTGTGGCTCTAGAGACTGACTTGGCAAAACGGAAAGTGTGAAATTACTTTATAAAGGTAGAAGTGAGTGAGAGCGACATATTCAGGAGCTTCTTAAGTTGTTTTTTCTCCGGAGAAACAGCAGCACAGAGCCTAGTGCAGCTCGGTAGAACTGAGGCAGTCAGGAACTGACAGGTTCTGTGTGTTCCTGACCGCTCTTGCTGACCCTGTTACTGACTCAACAGGAAGGTCAACCTATGGATTCATATTAGGTCTTGCTGTAGGTATCACTTGGTCTGTTCAGCCTGGAGAAGAGAACACTGAGGGGAGACCTCAGTGCAGTCACAACTACCTCGTGAGGGGAAGAGGAGGGGCAGACACTGATCTCTTCTCTCTGGTGACCAGTGACAGGACCTGAGGGAATGGCCTGAAGCTGTGTCGGGGAGGTTTAGTTTGGATATTACAAAAAGGTTCTTCACCCAGAGGGTGGCTGGGCACTGGAACAGGCTCCCCAGGGAAGACTGACAGAGCTCAAGAAGCGTTTGGACAATGCTCTCAGGCACATGGTGGAATTCTTGAGGTGTCCTGTGCAGGGCCAGGAGTCGGACACAATGATCCTTTTGGGTCCCTTCCAACAACTCAGCAGATTCTGTGATTCTGTGATTCTGTGTCTCCCCTTTCACATCTCCTCCCAAGGATTTACTCTTCTGCATATAGTGTTTCTGAGACATGGGTTTTCAAAGGAGAAAGTACAGAAAAAATGAAATTCAGAAAATCGTGAGAAATTACTTTACAGCCCTAAGACTGCGTAAGTCAGATTTTTCCAGCTTAACCCCTTCATGCAGAAACACTCCTGCTTGGTAGGGTTTTCCTCTCTGCTTTTAACCAGGAATGTGATAAAAAGACAGACAAGTGCATCCAGTTCTTAGACTTAAGTTTAGTCCATTTAAATAAATGCTGAATTTCTCTTTTATAGAGACTGGGGGGAAAAAAGAATTATTGGGAAAAAAAAATCCATACTTGGCCAATTAACAAGGTTCAAAGCCAGGGCAGGGTCCAGTTTCTCAGAGTGGGAATAAAGGCTATCCTTACACTTATGTCTCTGAAATCTCTGGATACATTTCCTGTGGTTTTGCATTAGAGGGTTGTAGCACCATCATAATTTCTCTGGTATTATAACTAATACCATGATTAATAGGATTTGTGCTATAGAAGGCAAAAAAAACCCCTTATTTAAAAATCATGAGGAAGTTTAAAGAGCTATGAAATAATTAGTGCTTTTCACAGGAGGTTTTATGATATTATACAGCCTGGAATGAGAGTCTGTGTTAGACCAAGATTTTAAAGCTCCTTAGAGGCTTTCAGTGTCTAATGTGAGATATTTTGCTGAGTGTGAGGTTCAGAACAGGGATTCCTCCTGTTTTCTAATAGTCAGTTCCTTTCATGTACTAGTAGTAGAGGCACCTGCACTGGTACAGAGACCATCTGCATTTGTGAGCATGAGTCTGTATCACCCAGCATGCTCATCTCCATGTAGGACTGTTGGTTCAGACACCACGTAAATACATGGCTGGAAAATCCCCATTCTGTGAAATGTGTTTGTCCTGTTGAATCATCAGGACTGACTGGCTGTCGTTTTACCAACAATTCTTCTAGAGGCAAGTGCCACCTAAAGCAGTCTCCATCCCCCATCTCTATCCCTGGCTGCTCATTACTGCTCCTGTGTCACCTCTCACATGTGGGGCTACATGAACTGGAGACCCTGCAACTTTGTTTTCTCCCTGGCTTACTCTAAATGAGAACAGCTCCTTTACCCAGCTCATCCTCTGGTTGCACAAACAGTAGCACCAATGACCACTGGTAATTATGAAGGCATGGCACAGGAGCAGGGCCACACGGGAAGGGAAGGCTGGCAGTGTTGGTTGTGGAAGTGTGGCATGAGTGAATGCGACCTGCTGCGTCTCCAGTTTGCTCATGGCATGGAGAGCAAGCAAACCTGCCAAACTTAAGACCCATCATTCAAATTTTAAGAGGCCAAAACTTCCCAGCAAAATCAAGCAAAATCAGCTAGGTTGATTCCTTCAGCTAAGCCATCACAGGACAAGCAAGCAGTTAGAGGGCAGAGAGAAAGGACAATGATTTACACCAACTTAAAGCACTTTCTGAAATACAGACACTGTAAAAATGTTTCTGGCTGAAACTGTGTCTTCCCAACTGGGCTGAACTGACCTGCACCAAGACCTTTCACTGTAGAGTGAAGTATAGAGAAGCTGCTTTGTTTTGTCTGATGGCATGGGCCAGAGAGTTAATACCTAGATTTAGGGTGGATACACAACAGGTAAAACAATTGTCCAAGTATAATTAATTTCAAATAAATAACTGTAACACATTGTCTGATTTGGCAAGGAATCTCACTAAAGGTCCAGGGGAAAAAAGAGAAGAGAATGGAAGAGAAGAGAATGGAAGAGAAGAGAAGAGAATGGAAGAGAAGAGAAGAGAAGAGAAGAGAAGAGAAGAGAAGAGAAGAGAAGAGAAGAGAAGAGAAGAGAAGAGAAGAGAAGAGAAGAGAAGAGAAGAGAAGAGAAGAGAAGAGAAGAGAAGAGAAGAGAAGAGAAGAGAAGAGAAGAGAAGAGAAGAGATCACTTGCCCCATTACATTGGAAAACAAAAACAGATGCAAGTTTACATGTTGGAAAAGCATCTTTTGTAAAGAAAAGGCTCAGAAAATGCAAATATAAATTCAAATGCAAATATAAATTCAGTGATTGGTGCTCTGAACGCTTTCACTCCTCAATGCAGGGAAATGTAACATTTGTTGAAATCCTTATGTAGAAAAGTATAAGCACACACAAATAATTATTTTCTTAAATTCTTCACCAAAAGAAGCAGAATGCTGAGCTGACCCTGGCAAGTATGATTTTACTATGTACTGAACTTACTCGGTTTCCTCTGATCCTGTAGAACTGATGTTTGACAGCTCACAAGAAACCTTGAAGAATGAAGGCCCACTGAGCAGGGCTTCCTGGAAAGCTAACAAGATAGCAAAAAGAGAGCAAATTCTGGATTCAAGTTCAGATTCCAACCCCCTCTTTCCTGTGCGTACAGAGTTTGCTTTGGGCAGACCTGCCCTACTCACATGATACACACACACCAAGAAGGCATCCTCACCCAGGGCTGTCAAATTACCCTTGGTGCGAGCCAACTTCCAACATCCTCAGCTGGCTGAACCCTGCAAGACACCTTCTCTTTGGGGAGCTTTCAAGCTTCCAGGGCTGATTTTACAGGTGAGCAGAGTCAAGGATCCTACCTGTTAGTCTTTGCTGTGGCAGGCTGAGTCCATAAGCAGTTTGGAACCACGGGCCGCAGCAACCCGCTTCGCTCCGGAGGCCACCGTGCTAATGCGTGCCAGCGGTGAGATGCAGGCCCTGCGTGTGGCTGTCTCCTCCAGGCAGCTGCAATTGTCACAGCTGTTTCCCAGCCGTGAGTGAGAAAAACAATCAGCTACCAGATGCTTTACAACTGCAACAAGCTGGCTTTATATTTCTTCCTTATTTAATGTATTTTTTCACTGATGCCTGTTTTCTTGCAATCTTACTACAAATTTTTGGGAGGCCGAGTTCCCCATATCATATATCTCAGCTTACATTTTAAGGAACAGGAATTATCTATCATATGCAAAGGGTAACTAGTGTGAGACAAATCTAGTGTTGGAGAAAGTGAATAAAAACCCTGAAACTTTTCATGTTAAAATTTCACTGTTTCTTAGGGAAACCTGGTAATTCTGGGGGTTGTCTGGATGAAAGCTTTGAATGCTTGGAGCTAGCAGTACTGATTTTACTACCATTTCACATGCTGTGAACTCTTCTTAAATATGTGGCTTTACCTCTTTAGCACAAATCATCCATATGAAAAGGCACAGAGCACTTTGCATGCATTAAGTGACAATAACAACAACACTAAACATCCGCAGCTCCAGAAATCCAGATATGCTCGATCTCACACATTTCAGCAACTAAAATGAAGTTGGAGGAGGCTTTACTGGCCCAGACTTTGCTCAGTGAGCAGCTACTGCTGAAGCCCACAATCCCTAATAAAGGCCAAAGACACTGCTGAAGCTCTGTATCCTTCAGAATGAGGCTCTGCACTGCTTTCTAGCTCCAGCTACATGACCTGTCTGCCAGCTTTACTTTTCACCTCGGAAGACAAGGGCTTCTCTCAGAGCCCTTCTCACACAGCCTGTGCTGCTGCTGAGCATACCAGCTGCTGCCAGTGCAAGCGGGCACAGTAAGTCCTCAGTGCAGCTCTGGTGTGGGAGGACACCTTCAGCACTGAAAAGGGCTCAACTGTGCGACCCCTGGGCTGGCAAACACAGGCAGCAGTGGCACCTGGCAGTGAAGCTGCATATGTCTTCACTGATGTTCCCAGCAGCAACAGCATTCAATCTCAGCAGGAGCCTTTCTGCTACATAATCGAGTGCTGAAATATCAGTGTCCTTTATGCACAGTGGTAGATCCAGCACCAGCCAGGGCAGTGTAATTCGGCGTTGGTTTACAGGGAAGGCCAGTCACTCTCCACTGAGACTGATTCCTCCAACACCACACCAAGGCAAAGAATGCGCCGAAAGAGGTCGTTGTTCTTCTCACTCTGTTTCTTCTTTTGCAGGTGTTGGGGGTCCCAACTGAAGACACCTGGCCAGGACTTTCCAAGCTCCCCAACTATAACCCAGGTAGGATTTAACTCATGCGATGGCCAGCTTTTTCTCTGAGCCACTAGCCACTCAGTTGTTGGGTCAGTAATTCTTACTATGAAAAATCCTGTGCTTCGGTGTTCGTAAATCCCTTGAGCTACTTAATGGCAATGGTGTTGTAGTACCTACAACAACACTGGGATTGGCCTAGTGTACAAACAAAGGTACATGTGTGGCAAAGTTGCCTCACTGAGTGCTGGTGTATGTAAGTCTAATGGAAGATTTCATTGCTGTAAGTCTCACAGTATATTTGGTCTACACTCCTCAGTGCAAAGAGAGACCAATGTCTCCTGGTTTAGACTGGAAAAGCTGACAGGCACCTGGAGATACAGTTTATCTGAACTCTCCTTATTTTCATGGAGATTGGTTTGGGGACCTTTAAACCTCAGCTTTAAAGGTCGCTGTCCCTGATTTTGATGTGGGCAAGGTGAGAAATCTATGTGATTTACAAAGCTGGATTCTTTTATTTCCACATGGGCTGGTAGAGAAGTCTGTGTCCTGGACTTCAAAGGGCCAGTTGTCTCTTATTTTGATGTGGGCAGGTTGAGAAGTATGCTTTGAAAAGCTAGCTCAGTCACTCTCCCTCTCCTTCTCTCTCTCTCCCTTTCTCTCTTTCTCTTTTTGTTTAATGTTTTCTCCTGGGAAAATATATTCAAGTGTCAGTGAGGGGGAAATGATGAGCACTGATTCTCAGCCTCTCAGCAGGATCATTCTGTAAGAGAAATATAAAAGTGAAATATTAAAAACCCTAGAATGTGAAATTCACCCATCTACAATCTAGCCATTCTCTCTCACATATACTATAGGAGAGTGGTGGGGGGAGCCTGTCTAGCTGGAAGGGGAAAAAAAGAACAGGGGGGAGAGGAGGAGGGAGAAGACGTGCTTTGAGCAAAAGGTTTACAGGTTTAGTAGAGCATAGTAACATCTTTTCAAAGAAGTGGGTGTTGCTCTGTGACCCAGTCCAAGATGCCCCTCCTTTGATTCTGGTGCATGAACACTAAACAGCCCCCATTTTCACATGGTAGCCGAGATTGGCTGAACAATAACCTGGTCTCACAGTCGAAAGGACTGGAATCTTTCACACAATTAGCTGAGACACATTAATCAAACCAGCGTGAAATGGGAATGTGTCGCTGTCCACAGCAAGTTTAATTTGGATAGCAAGCAAGCACAGAGCAGACAGCTGGAGGAAGCATTTTCTTCTCTAAGTTGTAGAAGGCTTGGCTGGGTAGTCTACAAGTTGAGAAGAGTAGTCTGGGAGATAAAGAAGTGCTCATGTGTGGGAGGAACTAATCACAAAGAATTTTTTTATGCCAGTCATCTGCTAATACAAGGCCTCATACAAACATACAAATTCTGATGATGGTTAGGTACCCTGGTGCTATGTAGAGGGCTAATCTAAAAGTGCAAGCATTAAGGCTATGATAGCAAAGAAACTTGCACAGACAACTGATAATGTGAATGCCTAGAACTGCTCTGAGTAGTAATTCCCTCAGCTCTGTATTGCCTGTGTAGCAGTGCTCTCCTCTGCTGCTGTGGAGGGTGCCAGTGGCAGAGCCAGAAAGGAGAGGACAGGCACCTGGGCAGCATGGCAATAGCTCCAGTGAAGTTGAGTCATCATATGCAGTTTTCAAGTTTGACTTGCTCTCAGACTTTTTTTCCAGAAAATTTCCCTAATGGACTCCAGAGGGGCAGAATTGACCTATGCTGTGCTGTGATACCGGGATGCTGGTGCCTTTTGTGGCTGGACCAGGCAGAAATGCAGGACTCAGAGGACACTGTTCTTTCTGTTGCAGCATCCCACTGAGCTGGCAAACAGTGGAAGAGGGTGCTATGTTTGCTAGTGTTTGGGGCAATAGCTGTGTTAGCTGGAGAGGCAATATCCCTTTCTCCTCCTGAGAGCCTAAGGGGCTGCAAGCTGCTCCAGCCACATACTGGAACCAAGCACTTGGCTCATACCTGGATTACACAAACCAGTCTGGACAGAAGAAGGCTAGTCTAAAGTTGGACTATTTGCCCTACTCATGAACTAAATAAATTCACTTTTTGACGGGACTGCTGGTAAGAAGACAAATTAGTCTCTTTGTTTAAAGCTATTTGCCATTTATATGCTTCTGGGCACTTCCCCTCTCTTCCCTGAAGCACAAAAGCTGTTTTCCCCCCAGGACATGCTCAGCCCGAGTACAATCTGTGGAGTCTGCCTGAGAAAACCTTCTCTCCTGAGATTATTCCCAGACCGTTTGTGCAAATCTGGGTGCCTGGGTTGGTTCAGATAAGCAAACAAACTTTGGAACTCTTCCCCAAATCTGATGGTTTGAATTCTTTTAGCTAGTCCTATTGATGTTCACACTGAGCACAGGCAGCAAACAAACAAACAGGTTCCTGCCCGAGGCAAGGAAAGAACACGGGCAAAACAAAGCACTGAGGTGTGATCCTATTCTCATTGAAGTTGATGGCAAAACTCCCACTGGATTCAGCAGCGTAGGCTCAGCCCCAGACTGAGATTGTTACTGGAAGGGTTCCTGGGCCAGGTGGGTTAGTAGGAATCTTTGAAATGAAAGCTGGAAACCTTTAGATGTTTTCCTGTCACTGCTGTGGGCTTGAGCACATCCTGCTGCAGTCTGAAGAGGATACAGCATGGGCTGTGGGGTCTGTGAGTCAGGTACACACAGGGCAGCTGGAGGAAAAGCAGCTCACCTGCCTCCTCTATGGGCAACTGGCAAGGGATGAAATGTGCAAAGGAGTTTTTGACTACCCTATGCTCTGGTGTCTTCTTGCACAAAGAAGTTCAGGAATAGCCTCATGCCCATTCCCTACAGTTTGCCAAAGTCTCAACCTGACTCCAGGTGAATGGGAAGGATGGGTGAGTAACTCATTCGTGGCCAGCCCTACACCTTGTGATCTCACCTTCTCTCTGCAGGAGAGACACTTGGGGTAGGGAATTATGTGCAGTCATAGGACCTGCAAGCAGGTTTGAGTGCCATTCTCTAGAGAACATGAAGGATTGGGAGAGCCCACATCTCAGCACACTTGCTGGCCGTCTCCCTGGCTCCCCGGGCTTACCAGCCCTACCCATAGTGACAAGGCTTTGCCCTGTGTTTGTTCATTTGTTCTGTTCCCTCATTTTGCTTCCCCTGAAAGAGGCAGTTGTAGCTCTGTTAACACTATTTTTGAAAGCTCTCATGCTGTGTGAGCTCAAATCCTTGCATTAATCTACTGCTGTGTTCATTTCACTGCGCTGAAAAGCAGTGAGTTTAAATCCCCTCTAAACACCATTGGTGACACCAGAAGGCCAGTGTTTTGATCCAGCCCCATTAATGGTTACAAGTTTGAATCTAGACAGCGGGGGTCAAGGGCAGGAAAGGATTAGGAATCACAGCCCACGACATTAAGCTAGTGCTTTTGCCAAAGTGGGAATGATGGAGCACCCAACGTACCAAGTTAGTTTTTGTTTCTTTTTTCTGACATTTGGATTCCAAAGAGTGGGGAACAGTGCACATCTTTCTATAACATGATGAACTCGGTAGAGTGAGCTTTACTCCTTGATTTATTGCACAGGCTGACTGATGAGGTTTCCTATGCCAGGTAATATCACCTCACAGAGCAGATACAGGTTTCTCACGAGGCCTTTTCAGATGCAGCAATGACTTTCCGATAAAGCCTAGTTTTTCACGTATCTGCAAGCTTTGGTATGTTGAATGAGATTTAGAAGCTTTCCAGAGTCAATTTGTGCTCCCAGGTACGGATTTTCAGTGTCTGTTGCTTTTCCAAAATGTCACCAGCAGATGGAGGCAAAAAGCAGCAGGCCCTGAAGCGCAAACTTCCCATGACATTTGTGAAAATGCAGATGAAGTCTGCATTCCGAGTGCTTTTCTTTTTTTTTTTTAAATCTCACTTTTTATGCTGATGTTTCATTTAACAAATGGGATGGTTGAAAACTGAATTCTAAAACGATAAAATTTTTATTGTCATAATAAACTGCATGTGGCTTTGATCTCAAAGGGAAGAGCAGCACTGTAACTAATGTGCAATGTATGCTAGCCAGGGTGTAGGGAAACTTCCCATCTGTGTGGCAGTGGCACAGCCTGCAGTTTCCAGCCTGCCACACAGACAGAGCTCTGCTCCTGTCCTGCAGCCACAGAGATTTCGCTAATGAGAGAAATTTTCTCTGTGAGCCTGCAACCCCACTGCCTTCATCCAGCAGCACTTGGCATCCTCTTTCTCTCTCTTCATCAATTAGGAAAGTTTAACTTTTGTCCTCTGGCTTGCTTGCCTCATTATCAGTTCATTAGCCACTTCCACCTGGGTTTTCAAATAGGAAGGTATTTCCTCATTAGCACACTCTGCCTTGCATAAGGATAGAAAATAACAAACGTAAGTGCTACCTTTCAGATCTACTCATATTGTTAAAAAAGCCAATCAGCCCTACACAATCCCGTTATTTTATGTCTAGATCATCATTGTGAGATGATTAAATCAGTAGTTCATCCACTTTTTGGAATGATCTAAATATTCTTTATCTCTTACCTTTATGAAGTAGCTGTTTACAGTGTTTTACAATTTTAGATTGGTCTTAATCTTACAGTAGGGAAAATATTTACTGCTCTGTTTTTACCCTGCTCAACACAATGGGACCTCAGCATTCTCTAAGGGTTTGTCTATGGGGGGTCAGTGAGGAGATTAATCTGAACTGATTTAAAGTGCGTTAGTTAACTGCATTAAATCCTTGAGCAGAGACACACTGTTTTCTTACCCCTATCTTCCATTTAGTATCAAAGCTCTGTATACTCAAAGTGGCAAATTTGGCAGTCCTCACTCAAGCTGAATTCTTCACTGAGAGATGTGTTTGGACAGGGAGAGGAGTAGTTGGCTCACTGGCTCTTACACTATCCCTTGCAGATAATTATTAATCTCCAGGTTACATAAAAGATAAATTTAAGTCAAGAGCCTTGCTCAAGACAGCAAACACCATAATTCAGGTATTCCTCCCAGTTCCCAGTAAGCAAGCTGATATTTCTATTTCTAATGTAAAGAAAATCCTATTTCCTCTTTGGAATGTTAATCCTGAAAATACACTCCACAAAAACAAAGTGACATTTTACTTAGATATCATTAAAACCTTTTGCTGTTCTGTTACCAACTGAACACGCATTTTTAAAATTCTGTGTTAAACTCATTAAAGAATATTACTGTTAAACGATTTCAGTAGAGTTGAAGTACAATACTTAAATAATCTTGGCATTTTTACTAAATATTTAATGAAATTGCTATATTGTCAAAGAATGTTTTCATCTCACAAATCAAATTTTTCTGACAGAAAGTTACAACATCTGAAAATTTTTGGCCAGCTCTGTGAAGAGACAAAAATTTCTACCTCATACAGAAAATTTTTTTGCTTTTCCAAACCATTTTAAAAATTGTTTTCCTTCTATTCTATCTGGAAACTTTACATCTCTACTCAATATGGATAGTTTATTTCTACGCTTTTATTACAGTCAAGGGGGCAAAAAGAAGGAAAGATGATGCAGTGACAATGTTACTAGTGATCCAAGAGGAATGTTCTGCCAATCTTGGTGACTTATCTGGGAAGGGAGTGTTCAAGATGCTAATATATAACTTCTATATATTGGTGATATTCCAGTGCTGTGGCACATAAGCAGTCATGAATCCCATCCCAAGCTATATTCCCATTTACTGCTCTAGAAATTACCTTAGTATTTGGGTGTAGGAGAACAATTCAATTCTGAACTGTTCCTTACCCTGTGATAGACAGGTTTAGCAACCTGCTTGCCTGGTTTAATGGTGAAAATTTGCTGCTGGAAAGGTCAAGGGCTGGAAGTTCAGTCATTTGCACTTTTTCAAGTTGTCTGTGCATCAAGTCAGCCGCTGGGTCTGGCACTCTGGAAATGGCTGCGCAGGCAAAGGCAGAGGGGACTCCCACTTTGACTGCAGCAGGCAGCTCCTGTCCCTGAATGAAGTGCCCGGTGCTTCCAGGAGGCAAGGGAGGACAGATGCTCTTGGAGGGTGCAGCATAAAGCCCAACCGAGCTCTGAGTCTGCTGGCAACAGACCAGTGGTGCTTGCCTCCTGGTGGTCTCGCTGCTGTGCGGAATGCTTGTCCGGGCTGCGCTGGAAGAGAGGTCGACACCACCCTTCCTGCTCCCATTTCCATGACTGGAGTGCCACTGTTCGTTCTCTGCTGTCAGAAACAGTGCTCAGGAAAATGTAGGTGGGTAGAAATTGCAGCCTTTCTGATGCAAGAAAATCTCTCTGTTGATCAGCTCTAAGGGGAAATTTTCCAGGCTTAAGCCATTCATTCATATGTAAGCCTGAGAAAATTCATGCTTTACAATAAAACATTTGAGGAATGTATTCCTCTATATTTACCACAATGTTTAGAAATATGTCCTGGAAAAATATCAACAAAACACAGACTTCACAAAACTGCAAACTCTGCTAAGTTCCAGTCTGACAGAGATCACAATAATCAGTGAGTACAAAAGCCTCCATGAGCATGGTTAACTGGACAAACAACAAACTTGGTGAGAGCTGTGGGCAAGAAGACAGTGGGATCAAAGTGCCTTGTCTCTGTCCCCAGTCTTACTGCTGCATCCATGTAGAAAAGCCCCCTGTACCCATGGGGTAATATGTGAAGCTCAGCAGCCCCTTGGAAAGCCAAGACAATTGCTGGGGATTCAGGCCTGCAAACTTCTTTTTGCTTCCTTTGTGTGAAGGCTTTAGGGACTGATACTGCTTTTACTGATGTCAAAGCTAAGACTCGCACTGTAACAGGAGGAGGTCCAAGGCCTATACTCACAGATATATGAAAGGAAAGGGTTACTGAACTGGAACAGCCTTATTAAGATCAATGCAGGTACTCAAGTCCTATAGGAATAATGTATATTTATAAATAATAAGATGATAGGTTCTATAGGGCCCTTTGAAATTCTGAGCACATTTTTTGTAGGGGCTCAAAGAATGGGTTTTGGCTTGATTTTCATTTAATCTTGTGATTGCATATTACACTTTCTAGAATTGGTTGCTTCCAGGAGACCTCAGAGACTCCGAGTCATCTGTGACAGGTAAGCTACCTATAACAGCAATGTCAAAATCGCCTCTGGGTTTATTTGTTTCTTTATGCAATCATTTATCTTGAAATGAGCTCTTTTGGCAAGCTCAGGAAGAGCAGGGTGGCTCTGTAGTAACAAGCAGATCTAACATCAGTTAAGCAACTGATTTTGAGAGATCGCAGTAAAGGTAGACACATGGTGGGTTTATTATTCTCAGAGGAGTAGTGATTATTCTGAGATAAGCAGTGATTCAATGACTTTGTGTGCAGCTTTTTGTGGGGCACAGTTCAATTGAGAAGGTCGTACTTTCCCAGGCCCTCTTGCCCAGGCTGAGGACAGACTTCGCACTGTCCCAATTTTCATTTTTGAAAACAGACTGTAGGAATGTTGCTCAACAGCGGTAAGGAAGACATGCTAGGACAGCATTTTCATGAGACAATGAAATAATCTTGTGATTAGTTAGGAGGGGAAAAATCACATTCTTAGTGGCCAAAGCTATGAGATGAAGGCCGTGGTTACACACGCAGCTTGACCAGACACACCAGCACTCCTGAATCACTCCCTAGTGTGCTAAGGGAAGGGAGCATTTTTTCGAGCACATATATACACACATGCACAAATATATACAGGATGTATATATGTATCAGTGAAAGAAATTTGTAATCAGACAAAGTGCCCTAACCTAGCTCAGGGAGTCATTCAAATCAAATCCCCCTAAACTGATTTTGAGGCACACAACAGGTTTTATACATAGGTAGGAAAAGACAAGACAGGATTTGTCCTCAAGATTATGTACATGCAGATGTCAATAATCAAATATCCTTTGAGGACATAACCACATTTTTCATTGCTGCTGTTTATTATCTGTTCAGCTAATTGCTGGGGATCCAGCCCTGCTAGGAGAGGTGTGCTGCCCTTCAGAGCAGGATTTCCCAGATGCTGTTCTAAATGGCTGAGCAAACGTGCTAAAGTTTTCAGCAAAGCACAGGTTACTGAAATGCCAGCCATTGTCACGCATAACTTGAGAAGCACAGAAAGCTCAATATGTCCCAAACCCTGATAATGCAGGTCCTGAAACAGAACAAATCCTCTCTCAGCCTGAACAAAGAAATAAGTATATTCCTTGTAACTGTGCTGTATTGCACTTCTGCTTTTTGGCCGTAATCCTTTGACAGACCCCATTAGAGGTCATACCAAGGGGCTGGCCTAGCACTTCTGTGGCAGAGCTCTAGGCTGCATGTGGGCCAGCTCCAGCTCTGCCTGAGAGTCCTGGTTCCGCCATGGCCAAATAACTGCCTTGGAATGCTCAGCTTGGGAGAAGGAAAGAGCTGCTTCATACAGACCGCTCAGCCATGACTCTCTATGGACAATTAAGAAATCAAAGGAGAGCTCTCCACAGAGCTTGGCCACCACCAGGAAGCCTGAGCCATGGTGGGAAGCACTGAACTGTGTTGCTGCCCAGAGTGGGAGCCTGCAGCAGCAGGGACCAAGGGGGCAGAAGGTCTCCAGTAAGACCTGCCATGGCAGGGGCAGCCTGTCATGCAGCTCTAGCAAGAGGCTTCAGACTGAATGCTTTGGCTCCCTGTCCCATCCCTGCTCCCCAAGGAAGCAGAGGCTCGAACTGTTTTCCTGGAGGTGAAAATTCAGCAATTATCTACCACAGTGAGACCTTTTACAAATTTGTTTCTCAGGATCTCTTTCTCTCCTCCTGTCTTGGTGTTTTTTTCCTCTTCTTTTATAGTTTACGTTTTATCTCCTCAAAACAAAAATGTCAGCATGTCGAATGTCCTGTAGAGGGAGGGGGAGTGCAGGGGCAGGGGGATCCCAGCCCCTGATGTCACTTGGAGGGGAAGCACTGCTGGGGGCCAAGGGAGGAAGCACAACAGGCCATGCTCTGAAGCTGAAACGTGATCAGAACAAACAAACAAAGTAAAAGCTGTAAAACTAAATGACTATTTTTATTTGTTTCCTTGTTGGTTTGTTTTCGCTCTTCCACTTCCTTGTCCCCAGCTGTGTGCTCCTCTAGAGAGCAGCCACTTGGCATTGGTATTTGCTGGGCATGGAGCATATGTGTATTACATTTATTTTGAGCACTCATCCTGAGAAACAGATTCTTCTCTGTGAATCCCCAACACGTTTTACAACCAGCTGCACTACTGGTACTGGCGTAGGAGAAAAGGAAATGGTATTTTCTTTACATTTATTAGGTTTGACCTCTAGTCTTCTCAGTGGGCCAGTCACATTATTTTCTACATTTGGATTGTCACTGTAAATTGGTACCACCAAACTGTGATACTACAGTTACAACATGTAAAATATTGTCTCCTCAGCATCATTTCCCCTTTCATTAACAGCCTTCTTCTTACAAAACAGAAATTTGTTTTCAAAATTTGTCTGTGAACATGAGTTCGAGCTGAAATCCTGGCTGCATATACTCCAACATGGTCAAACTCAGATGGAAAAGCAAATGTCCTGAAAAGCTATATATCTGGGGTGGGTTTATCCAGCTCCCCTGTGTCCCTCCACTATCTTTGCCTCAAGCTGAGAAGGGCTGGGTCATGTTCTGCTTCCAGCTTTCTGGCTCGTCCTCATCTCCTATGCTATTTTTTCCTTCTGTTTTCTTAGGATGAGCAGGGTGCCAGCAGCAGAGAATTTGGCCTCCAGAATGCTCACAGCCTTCCCTCGAGGCCGAATCTCTGCACAAGATGCGCTTCTTCACTGCTTCTTCAGCCCTCTGCCTCCTCAGCTCTATCAGGTTCCTGCTGGTAAGTTAACTCTCAATTTCATCTCACCAACAAAGAGCTGCTGCAAGTGCTATTTACTGTGAGTTTCCTTTCTATTTTGAAAGTCTCTGCCATTCACTTGGATGTCTCTCTTTTCTGCCTGCACTCCCTCCCCACTCCTGTATTCTGAAAAGTTTACATCTCATTGTTAATTTGACGACTTGTTTTTCTGTTTTCTTCCCCTTGACCACTGTGTTAATACTAGAAGGGGATGGGCTGCCACCATGGTCCATCTGCAAAGCAAAGGTGTGTATGCTTTGACAGGTCATTTCTCCCCCATTCTGTAACCCCAAGGGCCTGGAGATTTCCCCTGTCTCACACTGTGCGTTCAGTGTAACTCACTTGCTGATCCCTCCTGAGGTCCTGAATTCCCATCTGCTCAGCATGGTGTGCTAGGCCCAATTCCCTTGGACTGCTCCTCCTGCTCCCTTTTGATGTTGAGACAGCTGTTCCTTGTGCCCTGTCACACCAGTTCTCCCTCAGTTTTACCTGCTTTGTTTTCTTCTTCCCTTGCTCCCTTCTCTTAAGCACACAGCTGCACACACAGTTCTGTCTCTCCTGGCCTGAGCTGGTGATAAATACAGGGTCTCTCAAGCTACAGTTCTGCTCCTCTCTAGGAAGAGCTCCCTCCTGTCGGGCAGCTGGCCAAAGGGACCTTGCATTCCCTATTGCCTCCTGGGCACCCTCTACATTAGTTAGTTTGGTGGTGTTTTTTAAGATAGGGGCAATTAAGAAAAAGCCTTCATGGACTGTGTTGTCAAGCTATTGGAAAACCAAATTTCTGGCTCCTGCGGCACATCCCAAGTGAAGGAGCAGCCAGCTAGCATCTCTCCCAATCCCCCAAACCACTGCCCTTCAGAAGGTTCTCTGTGTGTGTATGTGCTTGAGTGAGAGACATCTGCATTCCTTTTCTGTTCACCCAGCCACAGAGCACAAATCTACTTTGACACTTTTAGAAAAATGAAAAGATGGAATCTCGCAGGAGCCTGCCTGTGCCAGGGGGGGAGGAGGGGAGCACGCACAGCAGGAGGGAAGTTGACTTTTCTTTATACATATAGGGTTTTTTCCATGCAGAGTTTAAATTATGCCTGATAAAAGGAGTTTCGTGGATGTTTCAGTTCTTTCAAACCCTCCTGGCTTCCTCCCAATTAAATGAGGTTTGTCAAAGCCACAGGGCTCTGCTGCTGCCAGAGAGGCGGACAAGCACTTCCCGCAGTGACATCTCCAATCCCCAAGGGAGAAGATGAAAGTGTCAGTGCCGAGAGAGAGAGAGAGAGAGAGAGAGAGAGAGAGAGAGGGAGAGAGAGAGAGAGAGAGAGAGATTGTGGAAAAATACAGGTACAGAGACAGACAGTGTGAGAGAAAGGGAGAGAGTGAGGAGAAATAGAAGGAATGAGAAAACAGATTGGCATAATGTGTCAGTCTCTCCGATATTCTGCCAGCGAGGGGACAGATTCATTTCACCTGGGTTTAGGCACCATCCCATATTTATTATGCCCCATATTGCAGCAAGAAGTACCTTGTGGACAGGAAACTGCATGGCGTTATCATAGCAACCAATGTGTTGAGAACAGAATCAAAGTGCACAGGGCTGAAACAAGTACAGCACAATCATGCAAGACCATATTCATGAGTGACTCATTAAGCCTGTAAAATTTAGGCAATTCTGAATAATTCCCCGTGTAGCTATTCCTATTGCCATAATTGTTTAAGACATTTGCTCTCTTGTGTCACTTTGGCATAACACTATTTTGGAATTTAAGTGTATCATTTTAAAATTCTTGTTGCTATGATAACAGTGCAGATTTTAAATATATTCTGTACCCACTTTGTTCTGGAGGATGCTGGCTATTAGTTGCCATCCTCTGAAGGGGAAAGTTAAAGCAGAAGGGCAAGGAATGATCTGGAGATGAAAGGTGGAAGAAGAGGGGGTTGATCCCAAGGTGTGTGAGAGAGTAAGAGGGAAACAACATTTAAAAAAAGAAAAGGTTCTTGTAAGAAATTATTCTCTGTTTTTATGAAATAATTGTATCCATAACTGTCCTTTTTCTAAGTTGTTATGACAAGCTGGAAGCTAGAGGATGTTTTTCAAAGGTCAGTTCCTGGGAAAAAATAATTGGAGAAATCACTGTTTCGAAGTTAAGTGCCCTTCCAAATAGCGTGTTTCTGATTACTAGGGAGAATGTTAATGGTTAGAGGCTGGCTGCTGCTCCTTGGAAGGGGGAGAGGGAGCACAGGGCTCTTTGCTTCCTGGAGGGCAGCTCCTACAGAATGGAACAGGTTGCTGTTGCTATGCTCATCTGAGTGCAAAGTGCTAGAGAAAAGAGTAACCCGTGCTGTACTGGAGGAAGAAGATTCCCCGTCCTCGGAGTGGGGCTGGCCCACAGATGGGCCTCTCCTAAAGCTGCTCACTCCTGTGCCTCTAGCTCTAGGAGGGGATTACGGAGGCCCAGGTTCAAGCCTCGCTTATCATCTTGGTGGCCTTAATTCTACATGTGCCACCAGCACCTCTGGATATAAAAACAGAGAGAAGTGCAGGGGTTTCTTCAGCTTCCCTTCAGTGTGGCTAGTAGCCTAAGGGGTGGCAGTGATGACCTTTTGTAAAACCAGAGCATTTGCTGTCCTTTTTCTGGCCGAAGCCAATCCTGAGACAATTATCTTTGTGCAGCGCAGCCCTGCACTGCAGCAGCTCTGATGAAACTTCAGTCTAACCCTTTGCCACCTGCTAAAGCAGAATGTTTTCTGTCCAATTAATCCCTCCTGGAAGAGAGATGAGATCCTTGAATCAAGAAAGCATGAGCTATGCTCTCAACTCAGTGTCAGTCCTGAAGTGCAAAGGGCCTTCTGGGGAGGTATCTCACTGTGTTGTCAGACAGGTCAGACACAGTAACAATTGCAGCTTATTATTCTTAGTTATAGATTTGGTTTATTTTCCTTCTCTTTTGCCCTCCGATGCTTTAGAGCAGGCTTGCAAGCAGGGAAGGTAAGCAGTGGGATTTGGGGTTATCAACGGTGCACTGCCAATAAAACACACTGCAAGAAGAGCTCTAGCCAAAACCACCCAGGCGCAGGGCCCAGGGAGGCCTGAGCTGGCAGCTCAGATCCTTTCCTCACCAGACCAATGTCCCCTCTCAGTAGAGACCTTTCTCACAGTGCAGGAGACGTTCAACGCTGGCCATACCCTTGGCAGAGCAGTTAGTAAATTCCAGCATGTGCTCCATGAGGAGGATTGTGTGTTGCATGGATGTGATCCTGGCTTTGACTAGGAGGTACTTGCTCTTTTTGGGCACAATTGGTCTCTAATTGCTACCTCCCCCAGCAACACAAAACCAGTGCACCAGGTGATGAAGACACTGTACCGTTTCTCCTGAAACAGTCCACTGTTCAGCCTTTCAGAGGCAAGGAGGAGGAGGGAGGCTCAATGTTGATAGTCATTTTAATGTCTGTTGTGTCTAAACTAAGACAAAGCAAGTAAGCAAGTGTGAGCAGTGAGGAGGTTAATGTTGCAAGCCAGTGCCTACCAAAAATCTCATTACTATTGAGATTAGCCAGCACTGGTAAATGTTATCACAGGGGACATATAAAGAAGAGCTGGCTTTCATGACTCCTTGTTTGGGTTGGCTGGTTTCCCTAGGTTCTCCTACATAACTAAAAGTTTCATACAGTCTCTTGGTTTTTTTACCTCTCTGCTTTGTGACCTCTGTACACAGCAAATAGATATCCTTCACTGCAAGTCAGATACAGACACCGAGAAAGTTCCTACCAGGTGTATGAATCTGGTTTATAATGTGTCTTAATACAAGAATAAACCAAAGCTGGTGTTGAGCAGGAAATCAGCTGCCCTTCCTAAGCCAGAAGTCTTCTTATCTGTGAGGTGATAAAATAAATCTTCACTTAATTCAGGAAAACCACCCCTCACTTCATCTAGTGTGATCTCCACAGTGGTGGAAGATCTGCTTGCCTTCATACTGACAGGATGTTAAAGTTTTGTATTCTGTCATTAAGCCATCACCCTAGGAAAGAGCTGTTGCAACATCACAGCAGACGCTTGCCAAGTGCACGGGACTCCGGACATGTTGCCCTGTTTAAGCTCTTCCCCGCATATTGTCCTGGAGCAGGCATTGTGCTGGGCACTGTTTAAAAGCATGGGGCAAAGGGGACGATGGGAAGAGAAGGAAAATTTCCTTTGCTCACTCCCCAGCTCCTGCTCTTGCAAAAGCAACTGGCGCAAAGTTTGGCCCACATGACTTGTGGAAACAAAGTCCTACAGACATGGATCAAATGCTCTGACTCCCATTGATCTCAGGCCAGAGAATCTCTATAAAGGTCTTATTGTTCAGGGAGACAAACCGCTCTTGGGGGGAGTGCTGTTAATACTGTTCATGGAGGCAGACACTATTGCATCAGAGGTTAGCAGATGTTTTTCTGTATTTTGTCTAATTGCAAGTTATATCTGAGGTTTCTTTAACTTCTATTTTCCCTTTAACACTCTTAAATGCAAATCTGAAAAGATTTGGTTGTCTTATTTGCTGTGAAAGACAGCCAGACTGGAAGTCTCACATAGTCGTTTCCCATCCTCAGGTGCACTTCTGACTTCACCCAGTTATCAGCAGAAAAGAGTAAATGGGGATGTAGTGATCAGGTTTCTAAGGCACAAAAGTTAAAGCTAAGTTTGAGACTGTGACAGCGAGCAACCATGAGCATAGGAACTCAATTAGCCTGAAAGACAACTATCTCATTATCTTTCCTAAAATGATATAAATACATAAGAATATAAAAATTTAAAATAAACTCTCTATTGACTGTCTAGATGACTGAATTTCACTGCTCAATTTCTTTAAACACCCACTTTAGTATTTATTTATTCTAAGCGTGAAGCAGCTACGATAATTAGACTGTCAGATTTGGTAAGTTAATGAGGAGTCACTGGAGTGGAAGGTTTTGCATTTGTGAGATTGCTGAAGGAGAGAAGCTCTGTGCCTTCGCTCTATCTCTTTTTTCTTTTTCTTTTTTTCCCCTCTGCTGGGTGGGAAGGAGAGAGCTTGGCAGTGCGCAGATCCATTTGAATCCTTTTGATTAGCGGGTTGCATTCCTACCACTGTTCTACCAAATAGTATTTTGCTGGTTGCTCCAAGAAAAAGAAAAAGAAGAGAGAAAAGAAACTGCTGATGAGATTTCTAGAGAAGAGTGTCTAGATTAAAGAAATAATTTTCCAAAAACAATCAGAAGGAATGCAGCTGTGAGAAACAGGATCCTGAATTATTATATTTATATTGTGGCTCATGTCACAGGAGAGCATTAAAAAAGCAGCACAATGAAGGAAAAAGACTGTTTTGCAGCTTTCTCGTTAACCTGATTTTTCCACAGGACAATCAGTGCTCACAGTTCCGGGGGTGAGACTGCAACCTGAAATCTGTGACCTGTTTGCTTCTTACCGAAAAGGCCATGTCTCAGGGGGTTCGAGCAAGTTTTGGTAGAAATCATGGATGATTGAATAATTCTTGGGTAAGCATGTAGTTGCCATTGTCAAAGCCGCTGCCATCACCCTTAGCACATGAATTCCTTCGTGTATTGAAGGTGGGAAAGCAGATCTGATACTCAGGGCTGGATGATCACGTTGCAGGGTGAAAACAAAGTAGGAAATCTCACATTCAGAGAGAAGAGACCAGCAAGCCAATGGCCGCCAATGAACAATGTTCAGTGGTATCATGAGAGGTTTGGATTTGTTTTGTCATATTGGCAAGTCTCAGACCAGTGCCCTTTCCTCTGATGCCTCCCCAGTCAAAATATTGCTTCATTTCCCCAATGCTTAAACTGACCAAATTGCTTTGTTCTCCTTTGTCCTTGCCTACTGAGTTCACATTTCATAGCTTACTTGTTTTGATTTCACACACATTGGAACCTGAGCAGAGCTAGGCAAAATCTCATTAGCTTGTAATATCCTTGGTTTTAATTAATCACTATTTTAATGTCACACTTCAAAATGATGCTTCAGTATCAATATTTTTCATCTCCTTTTTCTTATAGAAGACCAAAAGCTCACTTAAAATTACTGTTATTGAAAGAAATTACCAGAAAATATCCTTTTATTATATCCTGTCTCTTTGTTTACTTTGTGCATTTGTTAGCAGCATGTGTCCTGTCAGTGTCACTGCTGGGTCTGTGCTTGCAAGGCAGACCTGGAAGCTGATCTTGAGGCCAAATTAGTTTGACTGTCTTATTGTCTGCCAAGCTAAGAGGCAACCTTAGGATAGCAGGACACACCTCAGCTACCCATCTGTGCTTTCAAATGCACATAGATGGCATGTACCTGCTCTAGGATCAGGTCCCAGCACTCAGTGCCTGGTCTCGCAGCCTCTCTACCGCTTCTGCCCTCATCATGTAGACAACAGCAGGCAGAGAGGCCAGCCTGGAATCCTTTTAAGAAAGACCTGACATTGCCAGCACTGTGACCAGATTGGGTTTTGGAAGCAGCCTGAATGCCTTCCTGGCTCACCTGCTCAGCTGAGGGCAGACAGGACGGCTGTTCCCTCTCTGTGATCGGAGAGGAACTAATCCTGCCAGAAAAGCTGGCTGTCAGTTCCACTAAGGCTTCTGGGACAACTCACTTGAGGAGGGCACTCATGCATCAGTGTTCAATGAACTTGGATTTGGCCCATTTTAAATTATTTAGAGAGCATTTCACAAATCATTTAAAACAGTGAAAACTTGGAACTAGTAGGAGAAACTCTTAAACATTTTTTTTATATTTACCTGGCCTAAAAATGATTGTGTCCCTTTTTTTTAGCTGCTTACAAAGCATACTAAACAAACTTAAATATCAGCTCAAGTTTTCTTCTGCAGTTCATTACAGGAAAACATTCTATATGTGATGGTGTTCATATTATTAATTCTCTTTTTAAAAAGGGCATCTGGATTCAGACATGCAAGCAAGGTTATAAATGAAACAGTAATTTTTTTGTCATTTTAATAGGCTACCAATGGAAAGCAGGGGGTTCTGTATGCTTTTCCAAATCTAATGAGAGGTAGATAGGGATCTAAAGCACAACAGCCTCACGCAGGCACATGAGAGAACGGAATTTCCTGGGAACATAATGAAACTGGCCAGCCTTCCTTCATTTGCCAACCTGAGTTAAGTTACAAAAATAGACAAAACCAAAAAACTAAACATACCAGGCTCCATCTTGAATCCATGGGCCCTGAGCAACACAGCAAGGGACAAAACATCATCACAGACTCCTCCTTGTTCTCCTTCTGGTTGCAGGAAAAGATGAGATACTGTCAGTCGTCTGTCCCAGGGTGATATATACTCCATGCCAACACTCCACCCATTTTCTACCCTATTCCACCCACCACTTTCCCTCTACCTGCTGAGGAGGAACATATGGATCACTGGAATCTGCTACTGTTCCCATTCTGCCTCTCAAAATAAGTATTCAGATAACTAATGCTGTGCCTCCTACATGTACGTGATACTGTACCAGCTAAGTGTAGCTGAATCTACAGGAAGAGAAGAGCCTGTTTTAAACCAACTTTTAACAAGCAGAGTGACTGAAGGCACTAGTACTGCAGAATATTTGTAATTGGGATTTATTTTTCTTTTTGATTCAGGACCTAGGCCATGGATTTTTACCCTAACAGAATTCCTCTGCAATAGGGGCAGATCGTACCCTCCCTTACACCAAGGACCTTTGAAATTACTCCTTATCTTGACAAAATGAAGAAAAATCTTTGAGATTATAAAACAAGGACACAGTTTGAGGGGGCGGGGTGTGTGTTTTTAAAAATCACCTTTCAGTAGAAGAGAATGAAATTGTGCAGATGTCCTGCCTTTTGTTTTTCAGAAAGCAATGTCAGAAGGATTGACTTGGCAACGAAGATGTAACAGCACAGTCTGGACACTGGACTTGCAGAATATACTCAGCCATGTGTCACTTAATAGGGAGCTCCCTGGACCAGAAGATCGATGTACAAACAGGACAGATGGAGACTGACAATTGAAAGAATGTAGAGGCTCATCCAAGGCTTACAGAGACCTGTCATTCCTGGGGTATGCCTACAATCTCCTTCAACAAAAGAGCTCCTGAGGGAAGGAGGGGATTAGTCAAAAGTTGAGTGAAGTCTCCAGGGAAGATGGTTTCTTGGATAGAGTTGTCAACAAAAGGAATTGTTTAAGACTATTTGTTATAATTTCCTAGAGGGAGCTTCTGCCATTACTAACAGGATTACCAGCATACTGGTTCCACACCAGCAGAGCATTAAGACATGTGCATTGCAGACTGGTTGCTTAGAGCTGAATTCAGGGGTCTTACACAGAATCCCAAATGTGTGCAGGTGTTGATGAGCAGAGGGGAGATGGCAGAGAATTAAGATGCAGCCAAATGCAGTCCATTTTTGGTCCAGCTGTTGCAGAGAGTCCTGGCTCACTAATGAGTTTCCACACTGTTTTAATCAACTTGATCTCAAGGCTGCTGACAGACTATGAGAAGGAAAGCTAATCTGAGGTGAGTGCTGATGGGGATACATGGGGAAATCAGAGACCTCTTTCCCAACTGCAGTTACTGTGAAATTTCTCGTAGAATTCTTCCTGGAAGAATTGGGAAAGCAAGTAATTTACTGTGTTCGAGTACTAGTCTGCTTGGTTTCAGTTATCTCAGATACTTTTTCTTAGCTCTGGGACATAGAAACCAGTAGCCTTGGTGTAACCTCATAGCACATCTGGGAAGAAAAGGAAGACAAAGATAAATCATTGAGGTGCAGACATACAAACCTTCTTGAATACTTTTATTCATCTGAGTAGTGTCACTGGCATGGCTGGGAGAACTTCTCTGAGCGAGAATTATGCAGAGCATTGAGGCACTGCAACGAAACCAGTCAAGGAGCTATGGGTGGCAGCCACAGAAACAGCTGAAAGGTGAGCTTTTAGTGTAAGACAGCTGCATCTCCAGCCCCACTCCAGTCCATCGTTTACCAAACACACACTGCAGATCTGGGCAGGAAGCAGCACAACTGTTTATGTTCCCCTTTGCCCTTGCTACAGACATAATTTTGGGAATGAATAGATTAGCTACAGTAAAAGGGACATAGACTATCTGCAGCCACTGCTCAGTTAAGAGGACAAGATTTTCCTTATGTTACGTTCCTTAAAATTCTCAGCCTTGATGAAAAGACAAGCTATATCCCAAAAGTCTTTCAACCTCTAGATTGCATGGACCTGGATCTCCCGAACATCATCCATTCTCGCTGACCTGACCTCCCTTTGCAATACTGAACAGAGCAGCTGTAAAGGATGCCCAAGTTGGGATAGGGGTGTTCTGCATTCCTTCTGCATTCTTGGAGATGTCTGGACTAAGAGCAGTGAAGAAGCAGGATCTTCAGTGCCTGCAGTGGGATGGTGGTGGCTGAATGTCTGCTCCTAATGTCTGCTCCTAACTAAATGCTCAAGATATGTTAAATGAAAGGATTTGTTATGTGTAGGCAGTGAGGGATCTAATGATGAGAACTGAGTCACTTTTCCTCATGGTCTATCCAGAGCTTCAGTTGTAAATTTCTTCTGCCCTGGAGCAGTGGGACAGAATGGCTTTGCTGTTTTACATAGCTGCTACCCCATAATGGCCATGCCATTGCTAAATTTAGCCATATGCTAAATTGCCAAAGAGTCAAATGATACCTTTTACTTCTGTATCTAGAGGGGCAGAAGGCCAGGAAGACCCTGGATATGCTGCAACCCAGCAGTCTTCCCTTCATTAACTCAACATTGTAGGCCCGATGCCTAAAACATGCCAGATCAGAGAGAAACTGACTCCGAACCGCTCCTCTCCTCAACTAATGGGAATACTATTTACACCAAGAGTACTGATCTCAGTAGATTTTCTATCCCCTGGCCTGCACAATCTCAGGGGCAACAGCTTTTGGGGAAAATGGATGTAGTGTTGTAATGAGTCAGAAAGAGTAGGTGACAAGAAACAAGTCTGAATTTGTGTACCAAGTTAGTGCCACCCAAAAAGGCAGTTCTGCTTCCTCCATTTCCCTCCCTGTTTCAAGCTTTACAGTCTTTCTCTTTTTCTCTCTGGCACCCTTGTAAGCCCTTGACAAACTGATTTAATTCACTAAACAGATGGAAAACTATGAACTCTTTTGCTGAGTTAGTTTTTCTTTGTTTTAGTGAGCTGCATCAGATTATGCAGGGAGAAAAGTACCCGACTTCATTCATGGATGAGTGTGGAGTAGGAAAGGAGGAGGTGGAAAAACCCATGAAGTTCATATTCTCTTATCTCCAACCTGCTCATATCTAGTTCCTGTGGGTTAATCATCCCCTGTCACATTTGAATGTCTGATGTTGTTTTGAGATAATAACTGAATGGGTTCTGGCATGTGAGTGCTCAGTACTGCTGTCATTTATGTGGGCCCATCTCATATCCACGTGTTTGCTGTTGAACACCCCACAAAAAATCCCAGACATTGGCAGAGAGGTGCAGGACTGACCTTTCCTTTTTTTTCCCAGAAAATACTTTCTTTTGGCAGGGGTAGGCTGCTTTGGTAAAGCAGGTAAGAGTTTATAAAGTGCATGTAAATGGAGATCATTGTGCTTAAGGGTCATCAAACTGTTTCTTCTCACCACCTAATAAAAAACCAAAAACAAATCTGAGGTTTTTGAGAAATCCTTTAACATCCTTCTTTATGTAAAGAGAATTTAACATCAGACTTAAATATTTGCTTTAAAAACATCTTGAAGTAAATGAAATAACTTCTTTCCCAGGCCAGGAGTCTGTTTTGTTTCAGCCTGGAGCAAGTTTGTTGGCCAAATTATATATGCCCAAGAAAAGATCCAAGGGCTTTAAAACTTGCAACCCCCTGTCTGTAACGGTGCAAGTGGGCAATGCTCTTTAAAGTGTGGGGGGGGGAGGGAAATGCCAGGAAAATCCCCCTCACAAGCCAGAACTGCATTTGGGGAGCCCAGATGAAAGCTCTGATGTGGGTCATGTGACAGGTGTCACTTCAGTAATGATATTGGGGCAGAGATAAAAGTCCCTGCCGGCTGGTCATGTGACATCGCTTCATTACTGGCACAGCAGGTGGTCGGAGAGACTCAATGCCTTTATTTTTTATTATTTTTTAATTTTTTTTTATTCTGTGATAATGAGAAAATGTTTAAACTTCCATCCCTGTGTTTAAACACTTCTTCATGCTGACAGCAGCAGGAGATCCCTTGATCAGCTGTCAGATGGGAAAGTGCAATTTTTCTGGAAAGTAAACAGCGTGTTTGCCAGTTGGAAATCATTTTCTGTTTGTTGGGACTGCTAGTCGTGGTGTGATGGAGCCATGTCACAGCATCTGACAACTCGGGAGCGGGGAATAGAAAACAGGCTGAGAAATGGGGTTTAGACTCTGCCTCTGATAACAGAAGCTTGAGATTTTTGACACTTCGTTATAGTTATTGTGTGGAAAAAACCCACAACTTACGGGTTGCTATGAAACTTTTAAAGCAGCAGCTCAGTGTCAGTGTGGATGTGTGGGACCTCCAAAAAGAAGCTTCTGCATTTTAATAGAAATTTTCCTAGGAGCAAAGCAAAAAGGACACCAAGGAACTGAGTAGGTGCAGAGATGTGTGGAGGTGAAGGTGGTCAGATCTTATTCCTGGCTCGCAAGAAGAAACAAAAAAAAGTCTTATTAGAAAACTTTACATGGTTCTGATGTCACATAGGTTCGGGTAACCCACTGGGAATTTCAGAAAAGGAAAGGAAGGCAAATGTGATCACAGGGTCACGCAAGAGAGCTCAACCCCCCCTGAGCCTAGCTGAACTCAGAGGTGTTATGGTCTCCTTCAGAAGTACCCTGGAACCCAACTAAGTTAACTTTAAATGCTAACCACATTTTTTAAACTTTTCATGTTAGGCAAATACCTTCTCAAAGTCAATTCCTGTTGAGAAAAAGGAGATACAGATATTATACACATAGTTCTAATTAAAATTAGGGTTTGAAGGTGCATATGCACAGCCATACACAACATTTTTCCTAGGCAGATACAGACAACATCTTATAAGCAGAATCAACAAATCAACCTGATTTCAACACAGGGAAAGGTAATTTCTCAGAGCACGGCTTGAATCACGTAAAAAATATTCACAGCAATTATGTTACATGAAATCCTTGGTAGCCTCCCAACAAATGCTTTCCTCTGCTGGCTTCACTGCAGCATTCTGCCTCTTCCTAAAGGTCCCCAATAAAAGCTTCCTGCCTGTTACACTGGCTGGTGGCTCACCCGCACCCCAAAAGCCCTGGAGCCGGTGTGTTGGCTTCAGCGCCCGGCTGCGGCTCTGCTGAGGCCGGCGGGGCTGGACGCGACTGCCCGGCTGCAGTCAGGGGCTGGGCCCGAGCAGCGGCAAGAAACCATCCCAAGCGAAAAGATCAGATCAGAATCTGGCCCGTTGTTAGCAGTCATTAAAAAACATTGCACTTTTAATAGGAGCTTATTCAATTAGCAGACTAACAGGCTCCATCAGATAAGCTGGGGATTTCCCTGGGAATCTGAGTCACCTACGCTGAAGCTGGTCTGCACTGTATGGTTAACCCTCTCCATGCAGAACCAGCATGAAGAGGCCAAATCCCAGGAAAGGGCTTATTTTTGGGTTTTTAAGCGAGAAGAAGGGGCCCTCCACTGCGTCTCGAAGCCCCCGGAGGTGCCAGTGCCGAGTGAGTCACACACGCTGGAAGGACCCAGGAGGATCATGGCACCAAACCCACTGCTGCAGACAGGAGACTCGCCTGATCTCCGATAAACACGCTGACATTTGGCAGCCTGACAGCTTCACAGTCCCATAAGAGGCTTCCTAATTAGAGCCTGGGTGAGAAATAATCCACAACTTGAAGTTTGTCTCTAGCTTCCTTGCTGTACTTTTTTTCTCCTCCCTTTTTTTGCCTTTTTTCTCTTTTCAGTGTTTTCTCTCACACATTCTCAATACATCCCCTCCCCGCAGGCGGAAGCTGTTTGAAACACCAAGGAGGATAAAGGGTCACTTTTGCCTGTCCTCTCAGCTCAGAACAGCTCCCAGCAAAAGCACCCCTCTTACATTCCAGCATTGCCCTTGAAGGAGACGGGGAGATAAGGCAGGGGAAAGGACAGTACATGGTGAAGTTTATAATGAGGCAAAGCAAAACCGGTCTGGAAGAAAACCAAGCCAGTCCCATTCATTCCTAGTCAAACAAGTAGAGCAAAACTAGTGCTCCTGGCAGCAGGAAAATAGGGACTCTGGGGCTCCAGGTCTGGATCCAGCCCTGAACTTTGCTTTCCTCTTCAGCAAGTGCCCCAAACAGCAAGTCATGGCATCCTGAGCCTTTCAGCTGGAGCCAGGATCTGAATTTAGCATTGCCTTCAAAATATACAGTCCCACAATGCTGCTGTATCATAGTAAGACATTCAACCAGCTGGACATACCATGAAATATATTTTTTAGAGATATGTACTGCTACACAGCCTGACCTTTTAAAGGAAAATAATATTCTGTTCATTTACCCCATCACATGTATGTTCTCTGAGAAGTTCCAGAATAGTTCTTCAAATGCAATAACCTGTGGAATTGAGGTTATATCAATATTGGCTAAGACAAGTATGACTCTTACCATATTTATCTCCTAGAGGCTTATTTGCTGATAGTAGGATCGACTGTTCTCTATTTAATATTCCAAAGTCTTTTCCAGGGTAGTGAGACGAGGTAGCAGGGCTCTTAAAATACAAGTCATTGTATACACTGTAAGAGCTTGGATACAGATACAAACATCAGAATTCACTTTTTATTAGAGGGTTGTTCTCCCCCGATGAGGGGGAGAACACCTAAATATGGTGTTCACTCTCCTCCTCAGTGAATACCATATTCCCTGGATAGCCACCAGAAACAGGCAGAAGCTTGGGATTCTCCATTCTTGGCCATGCATTACATCAGCCAGCTCTGTATGCCACCAGTCAGCAGGATTCCAGATGATGACATGGGAAAAATACCTACAGATAGTTGACCGTTAGCTGTCTCCAGGGCAAAGAGATTTCATTCAAAATATGCAGTTGAAGCTATTTCCAGGACAAACATATTTAATGCTGAGATACACTGGAAGGTCTCCATCTAACATCACTAGGGTTCAAAATGAGTCTTACCCAGAGGACTGTGGGTCCCTGGGGAGTACCTTTTCTTGAAGTTTCGCTCTGGGGGCTTGATTATGATTGCTGATGCCCAAGTGCTTCATGTGTTGCAGATATCTATGTATGGTGCAGCTATGAAAAAAGAACTGTGGTCTCACACCTCTGTCCTGGGGAGAACGACCCTGCACTGGGACCAAAAAGGACCATATCATCGTCCTCACCTGTAGCACCTGTACTGCTACAATACTGAGGCTGAGAAAACTGTTTATCAAAATGGTATTTCAAACAAGCAGATGTTTGTGAAGTAAGCAGAGATACTTCCTGAGGATCTAATATTAATAAATTCTCTGAATAGATTGTAGCTGTGTGTTTTCTACCATCCCTCCCTATAAACTGAAGTGTGGATTAGTACGCACTATTTATAGATCCCAGCCCACCCACTTGCTTGGAACACCCCTGAAGCTGTGGGAGATGTAGCTGCGCATTCATAGCCAAACATCGTCTCCAGGGTCCACATAGCATCATGGCAAAATTCTGCTTGGTAGAAAGAATGCAAAATTTCAGCATGGTAGAAACCATGGAAAACATTAGATGTTGTACTGGACCTAAAATATCTGGCTCCAGTCCTGCCCTGCTAGTTTTTGCATGACAAATGAGTATAGACATGAAGAAGGAAGAGAACATAGAAAAAGGGAAAGCTCTCCAGGAGGACTGAGTGGGGAGGAGATGAGGCAGAGCTGTCCCTGAGTGACTTGTTCCTTGGGTACCTGTATTTCCTTGTGGCTGCAAAGCAGGCACAGAGGTCAAAAGAGCAGCATTGTACACACACATGCTTGTGTGATATGAACCATTTTAAAATTCAGGAGAATCAGATGCCAAGAGCAGGTGTAGTAGCACGGGAGAAAAGAAAAACTGTGATTCTTTCCAGTTAAACTTCATATTTTCAGGGTTTAGAATTTCAGTCATTGAAATCTATTTTAGATTAAGTCTTAGAAATAGAAGTTGGCAGCCTGGAGGAATTAATTTTTTTATTATTTTGTTTTAAGAGATTAACTCAAGTTGATAGATTTAGAGCATTTTTTAAGTTTGTTGGTTTCAGATGTTTAAAAAGAAATTTAAAATAAACAAACAAATTCCAGTAGAAAATTTGGCAAGGGCTGAATCCTTTGGGCAAAATTTTCCCAGGAGAAACACAGATCTCCAATAAGCAACAGAGGAGATGCTGTATTTCGCAGCTGCAATGCAGATCTGAGACCTCTCCAGAGACTCACACACGCTAAACAGGGATTTCTTTAGTTTAAATGCCAGATCCACTTTGGTCCCAGTGAAACTCCAGAGGGGCACTATCTAGGAAAACGGGGCATGTTTAATCCACTTTATCATTAATGCAAAGAATAGTCTCAATATTTGTGAAAATCAAAACCATGTGTTATGAAAGGTCCTTCATATCTTGGGTGGATTAAGCTCTACCTGCCAGCCTTGGCTAGGCAGCTGGGCCATAGTTTGTCTGTTCGCCATGTGTCGTGACAGGGGTCTGTAATGTAGCAAGCATGAGCTAGACTGCTGGCCTGACTGGGCACTTCCCTGAAGGATGTGCTGGAAAATTGGCTTTGGTGCCTAAGGCTGGAAGTGGCACAGGTGCCAGAGGAAAATAACAGCTCTTAGCAATGCAGTCTCACTTTGGCTTCACCCTTCTCGTCAGTAATGGTTGTTGCGTTTTCTTTGCAGAATTTTCTCTGCTAATTAAATCTGGGCCCTTTGACATTTTGACTGGATTTAAAACAAAAAGGCTGAAAAAATTATGTCTCTGAACAGGGCTCTTGGGTTTATCACCATGTGACAGTACTGCCAACGTCAACTATCCCCATGATGAAGTCTGAGAACAATTCTTGTGATGCTGTTGCATAGGTCACCATGCTGATGCTGGTGAGCTGAGGGCTGAGCTGCAGGACCTGCATCCTGCAGCTGGTGAAAAGCCCCTAGATAAACCATACCGTGCTTCAATGGGTAAATGCTGAAAGCTTCTCACCTGATTAAATGTCTGTTTTATACAAAACCCTCTCAGAAACCATTCAGTTGGACATAGACCTGGAAGATTTAATGACGCTGAAATAAGATGGTCTACAAGAGACCTTGGGAGCAGGGATGCTGACCATCCATTGCAGATGCTGCGCAAAAAGAGATGAAAGACAATTGGACATAGCTGTGAGTCCCAAGCTTGGGACCATGTTTGAGGCTCCTGCAAGCAGAATGATGAGGCTGTCTTGGGGGCTGAGAATGTCTTTGAAGGTGGCAGAGAGAAACCCAGGAAAGCAGCTGCCCTGCTGGCAGAAGAGGAACCTTTATCATTTGGACACGACCAGTGAAGGCAGACAGGTTGCTAGCCATCACCATGTCTTCAGGGAGCTGTCTGTTTGTGCCCAGGCTGCATCACAGTCTCTGCCAGGGCAGGTTTGCTTGACTTAATACACGTGAGGAAAAAATGGCAGGCCTGGAGAAAAGCAGTCTGTGAGCAAAGAAGGTTGGACACTTCACATGAGGCAGCACCTGAGGCAACTGCAGAGAAGATGACCCTGAAGGAGCCGCCCTGGGGCTGTGGCCTGGGGGGAAACAGCCGCTGAATTTGACCCCATCTTTTTCTGCCCTTTCATAGCAGGCACTGCTATGCCAATTGCCCATCGGTTTGCACAAGTGAGGGAGGGAGAACATAGCCTCATCTTACAGATTTCCACCCACCTACCCTGTGGCTCCAGATAAAGTTTTGGAGGGAAGTGGAGCAGAGAAACCTCCCCAGTCATGAGTGTCTCTGGGCAATGCTCACTTCTGCAGGGGGTGCAGAACTTCTGCAAAGCTACACATCTTTCAGAAGGAAAAGCCATATCATCCCCTTCAGTTGAACATTCTGCTTCCTTCAGACAGATCATCCAGCTGACACTGAAAGGCAGCCTAGAGCAGCTTTTTGAACCCACCCAACATATTCACCACATTTACCAAGCCCCCAAAGCACTTTCAAGGGTCTGAAGATATCTTCCCTTGCTAGTATGATTACAGCTCTAATGAGATTAGGAGCAAGCTGTTTCTTCTAAACAATGGCACTATCTCATTCTAACCCATTTAGATTATAATCTGCTCTTTCAGATATTAATATTTTCATATTAATGTAGATCCTTTTATCCCTGTAGCTTAGCACTGGGTTCTGATTTATTAAATAGCTGGCTCCCTCTGGACTAGAGGAGCAGGATGCTGCGTTGTGATGAGCTTAGTAACTCACTGCTCCCTATTAGTAAATCACAGACTAGCGCTTCAAATTTGCAGAGAGAATTGGGTTGACTTTCCTTCAGTCCTCAAAGCATCTTAGTCCTGTTGTGCAAAACTACCTACTAACAATCTTTCTTAAATGAGCCAAGTGAGTCTAATATAGGTTCAGCCCACTCAACTGAACTTTTAACAGCAATTTGGGAAGTGAGGGCAAGAGCAGGGTTAACAGATTTCACTGGCTTTTCCCATCACATGGTGCCAGGGCACTTTTCTGGAGGTACCAGCAATATAACATCCAGCAGAATTAGTGTATTTATTATTTTAGAAGAGCTCATGTTTTTTTAATATCTCCAGGTTTGAAGCAAAGGTTGAAAGTAAGGGCAGCCTATTTGCATTGTGAATAAAGTTATCGGCCTCCTCCACCCCTACCCATGCATCCCCGACTGGAATATGCAGAAATAAATGCCTTCTAATGATCCCTGGGGGGCTGAAGCTTTGATATGGATCTTGCCCGGGGTATAGTGGTTGGGAGAAGTTCTGCCAGACTGAAACCCACATGGCGTGGGGGAGTAGAAAGTCTTCCTCTGAGTGCGAGAGAAGGGAAATTGGATTATCTTGCTAGCAGTTGGTGTTTTTCTGTCTGCAAGAACTTACAGATGAGAGGCCCCAGCTGGGAAGTTAAATTCAGCCCTCTGCAGACAGCAAAGTGTGTTTTCCTCATCTAAATAAAAGAGATGGTCCTGTCCAAGTTCTGGAAACTTTTTTTCCTGCTTTGGCTGTGTGCAGGGCAGGTGGGGAGAAAAGCAAAATTGCAGGATTTGAGTTTCAGTTTGGTGGCTGCTGAAAATGTTGAGTATGTGTGGCCATGTGTTTGTAAACACAGATTACTCTTTGGATGTGACATCTGGCTTTCAAGGAGCTCCCACAGTAGGCAGAATCACAGGAGTACACACTTCAGTTCCCTCAGACAAATCTATTGTAGGACACTGTTTTGTAGTTTACAGCACACTGAATAAGCTCAAAAAACCCCAAATGCAGCTGAAGCCCCTTAATAGAGAAAACCTGTTTAAATGGGCTGCTTTCTGGGAACAAATTGTTGAATAAAAAGAACACCCTGGCAATGGGAAAGTTTTCTGCGTTGCCAAGAGGTTCCATAAAAAGACTATTTTATAGCATTAACCCATTCCCTATAGAAGCCAGAGCATACCGCAGAGGATCACATGCTCCCTGGGAAGCAGCAGCACAGAGAGATGAAATACAGCAGCCAGAAAGGGCTCACAGCCCTGTGCTTCCTCCCCAGGCAGCGGCTGGGGTGGGTGGTGCCACGGGGATTCTACCTACGATGCCAGACCAAGCAGCTCTTCCCCTGGGGTGTAGACACAACACCTTCCTAACAGAGGGCAATACCAGGAATGTCGAGCAAGCTCCCAGGCACACAGGATATGCCAAGGAAGGAGCAAAGGGAAATATCAGATTTTTTTCCTCCCAGAGAAGGACGGAGAAGAAAGGATTCTGCAAGAGAGTTATTATAGACAGAAAGGAACCAAGATGTAAAGTGCTGCTGTTGTTTTTCAGTATCAGGACGCCACACCAGTAAGTTTCATAAGGCTCCAGCATCATTATGCAGCAACTGCAAAGTCCCAGCAGCAGCATTTTGGGATGATTTGCACTGATTACTCAAGAATTTCTGAGGAGCTTTTGAGAGAGGCATTTATTTCCCTTTCTCCTTCTGTGCAAACTGTAGGTCAGCCCTGGCATGCAGGAGAGCACTCTGGGCAGGCTGTGGTTGCATTTTTGGAATCAGGGCTACTTACATCAGTTTATGCAATCCTGCTCCCCTTCCACTCCCCGTTGCTTCCTTGCCCATACTCTGCACCACCAGCTATGCCAGCATGCTGTCTGTGTAGCACATGGTGAATGAGACCAGAGAGCTCATCCAGATAAAAAACAACTCTAGGAAAAAAAATGTTTATTTTTCAGCTGGATTGGTTCCTGCCCTGGGTCACTGCACAGCAGGGAGACTCAGGGATGAGAGCAAGTGCTGAGGACTGGATCTGTAAGCTGTCAGTCAGTAAAGGTCCCCACCATCACCCCCACTTTCTACCCCTCCATGTGGCAGATTAGACTTCATTTTCTGTAGAGCCTTTGCTTTCACCCCAAGTTTAGTTTTCTAACAGTTGCAGAGATATGATTCAGCCTACAACAAGAGCTTGAGAGCCTACTTATCTCATATAATAACTTTGGAGTGTCAGGCTACATCTCACTGTGCGGCTTGCTGCAAGGATCTCCAGGATCTCAACAACTTAGAAAATTTTGGGGGCGATTTGGGCCTTTAAAGGTCCCTTCAAACCAAACTATTCTACAGTTCCACCTCCTGCAAATAGACTTGTCCATTTATGTGCCACCATCCAGCAGCACTGTGTGTAAGTCCAGTTGCAGGAACAATAGAGCTCTCTTACTAGCATGCTGTACAATCCATACATAGCTCCTTCCTTTGCAGCTTGTTTTCTGGTCACAGGGATGCAGCAACTCTGCTCCCAGCTCTGGGATTAGTGACTTCTGGGCAGTGAGCATGAGGGTCTGCCCCATTCTCCACTGCAAGCAGAAAAACACCCGTCAAACCTCATGAAGCACCCTCTCACCAGGCTGCACAAGGCTTGTCTGCCTTGTATTGCAAGTGGGCTACTTTTAGCACCAACTGCCTCAGTACCAAAAGGTGTCATGGAATTTTAATGGCCACAGATGGCCACAGCTTCTGTTTCATGTCTTATCTGAGCCCCCCACCCTCAAAGCACCACCACAGCAGCACCATGCTCCCCTTGGGACAGGCTGTGGAGAGAGTGGACTCAGGTGGGTGAGAGTTGCCAGTTCAACACCTCTGCTGCCTGCAGCTCAGCCTGGATTTTCCTTTCCTAGTACAGAACATGTTGGCTGTATGCAAATATGATGGAGTCAGGCAATAGAAAACTGTAGGTGAATGTCAAATAAAATAGTTTTGATCCATCTCCTCAAAAACATTCCAAATCCATGTCCTCAGGGTCTTTGAGGCACATATTAGCTGGAACACCTTCTTTTTGTACTGGATGATTAGATTCCCACATTTTTCCATAGGCAAAGGAAGCATGCCCAGATATAGTTCATAGCGACTGTGCAAATTCATTTTAAGTAGTGGCCAGATGTTGGCAAGAAGAGACTGAAGAAAAGCTCATGCTATTTTCTCATTTACGTGTATAGGAAAATGGATCCTCCTATCCAGCTGTGAGCTTTTCCAGAATACACCCCAGAGTGCAGCTGATGGATGTGCCTCCCACAGCCCATAGGGTTTGATGCTGTTCCAGGCATGCTTCATGGGGAGTATTCCATTCAAAATAATTATCAACTTGAATAGAGTAAGTACCAATCTGTGCAAAACCCACTTTGTCTGCTGCCCGGGAAGAGATTACAAAGCACATTTGGCTATTGTGTACATGCTTGTAAATTTTAAAGTCCTGGGTGAGATCTCTGTATCTGGAGAGCATCAGAGGATCTTGAGAGCACTAAGGAAATGTGGAACCCAAATCTTTCTACTTCTTCCTCCCAAAGGAGTCCCAGACTGTATTCAGTAAAAATCACCATAGCTTCAGTAACTCCTAATAAATCTTACACTAGCTTTAGATTTGGAGGACCCACACAGGAAAAACCTGCTCCCAAACTCTCATCTCCCATCTTGGTTACATTAATTTCTCCTTGCTGTCCTTCCCTGACATCCATAATGCTCCACCTCCAGCCCGGACAGATCAGTGTACCGTAGATCTGACTCGCACAGCATTGCCACCACATTGCTCCCAGTCCCTCCACTGTGGCACCCTTTTCATCACACCGCGTAGCAGGGCCTTCAGGCTCCTCACTAACCCTGCTCTCTTTTGTTCTCCCGAGATCTTCTGTTCCACTGCCAGCGGGATGCAGCTATCCACTTTGCTCCTCCAGTGCTATTTGCTTATTTTCCTCATTGGCCTTGGACTTCTAGCCACCGTGTTCTTGTTTCCAACTGCAACTCCTTCCCTCAGCACAGGCCTGCCTTGGAAGGTCTGCACAACACAACCTCAGTTACACCCTTCCTGGATACCAGTATCCTTTGCAGCGACCGTAACAATCTGCCTAAATTAGTCCCAGGCTTCTGTACTTCACTTTGCCAGAGGTTTTCCTTAAAAGAACTGGGACATTGGCTTTCGAGGTGCATCTAAGTTTTAAAGACCCTGAAGGCAGATGAGACAACAACCTATGTGTAGTTTAAGACCACAATAGACTCCCTGAAGACACAGTAGGCTGGAAAAGTCCCCGCTGTGCTCTGAACATGCTGCCAGCTGAGGTGCAAGTACAGATTCCCCACATGTGGTTGAGGTCTGCAGTCTGGGCCACAAAGTTTCGAGACTTAGGCTGTGGTTTGATTATAAAATAAATCTGACTCTGTGGTTCCCAGTATTAATCAAAAATGCCACAGCCATATGACATGAAACATGGATCTAGCACTCCACCAAGTTAAACACATTTAGAATATTTAGACAAGTCAGTTTTTTCATGGCAAGGTGTTAGAGTAGACCAGTTCCTACGCCACCCTACTGTCCTGCCAAATCAGCTATAAACTGTCTACCACAAGTAGCCCAAAGCTGACATAACAGAATAAAGTTGCATAAACTCTGTGTTGTGTGCTTAGACTAGTTTGACAGAAATGCACTTGTGTGTATGAGATTGACCCAGGTTAACTGGGGACTGCTGGGTGATCTGTCAGTGCCCAGATCCACAGTGCTGGTAAAACTTTACCCTTCAGATAATTGTGGGGTTATTTCTTGCAGGACAAGGCATGATTTTCAGTGTTTGCAGCTGCATAGTTAATCCTGCTGCAAAAGCTGATGCCAAGAGGTTTGTGTGGGCCGTAGGCAACTTTGAAACTCCAGTAAGGATACTGGAGATGGCTGCTGTTAACACTGAGAAACCTCTTTCTGAGATGAAAACTGTTTGCAGGCAGACTGGCTGCTCTAAAGCACATCACATACTGTGAGTGAAACTGTGCTGGCTGCTACAAGAATATTGGTAACCAGCCACAAACACAGGCAAAGGTGAGAGTAAATAAGCCCTGTGCCAGGAAACAAGCACAAGTAGCAGAAGGAGATGTGTTTTTAGTATGGGAAGGTGCACAAGCAGGAGAAGGGGACGCGTTTTAAGTATGGGAAGGTGAGTGAGATGAGGTGCCCGAAGCACGGGACATTGGGGTGAGATGGGGTAGCCGGAGGAAATAGGGCAGCCAAGCGGAATGGGCACTCACCTAGGATGGGATACCCAGGAATATGGAGCTCCAGGGTAGGATTCAGCACTCAAGAGGTATGGGGATGCCCAGAGGGGATGGGGTGCCTGTTCTCCATTCCCCTGCAGCCTGGGACAGGGCTGCAGGGCTGCAGAGCTGCAGAGAGACAGCACTTATGTCTGCAGGGACAGGAAGGAGTTAACTGGATTCGGATACCCCCCTCTCTGTTGAACTCATTGATTCATTTTCTCTGTTCCTATTTCTTTCTCTCACTTTCTTCTTCTCTCTCTTGCAGACTGATTAAAAACTCTTTGAGTTTGAAGGTTTTTGTGTCAAAACAGCTCAGATGCCAGCTGGGTGCCAAGCAGTGAATATTCATGGTATTTAAATGTGACAGTGCGGTGGGGGCTAAAGGACGGGCTAGTTAGCTCTTTTTAGATGGAGATTAGCTGCCTCTTTGCTCCTAATCACCACTGTTGTTGAAATATTACAGCTTCTGTTACAACTATTAATGTCCTAAATGAAGAACAGGCTCCTCTGAATAACATCAAACACAAAATGGTCACTTCCAATTTTAGCCTGTTTCTCTCCTCTTTGCTAATGTGTGTTTTCATTTCTGTCTGGGGACCTGTCTTGGTACCATACGGTTCAGCTTCAAACTGCAGGAGAGGAGCAAGCCTGGCCAGAGGGAGCTGCTGAAAACCAAAGGAGCATTCAGCTCTCAAGACAGGTCAGTACCTGGCCAGAGGCTGTTATTTAGTTCCATGAGGATGGTGGCTGCTTGGAGTGGGGAAGGGGTACCCAACTGCAAGTCAATCCTACATGGACAAGCATTCAGAATGTGTTACTCCAGGTGAAGCCCCTGTTCCCAGCACAGGATGGAGGAAAGTAAGTTATTTTCCTGCACCAAACAAGAGTCCAGCGAAATGTGAGTGCAGGCCCATCACAGGAGTGGTGTGCAGGAGGGCACAGTGCTGTATTGCTCTCAGGGCTGGTGTTTGCCAGGGTCAAAATGAAAACCACAGTCCTAGGTTCCATCAGGAACACTGGAAATGGTGAGGTAAGCCAACAGGCTCCCATTTGAGCTTTACTCAGATAAAACTCCCACTAAAGGCAGAGGCTGGATAAAATCTGTGACAGGTTGGTGTGAGTTGGTCCTTTCATGGCAATATCTGGAGGGAAGCCTGATGGAAAATACTTTGCAGCAAAAGCTGCCCAGATGTCCAGTGCATGTTTGGCCATTTGGAACCTCTCCGCATTCATCCCCAAGAACTGCCTGCCGTTATCCGACAGCATGCCTGGCAGTGTGACGAAGAGGAGGGAAAACCCATGTGTGGTCCTTAGGCTCTGGCAAGAAATAGCAGAGCAGAACACCAGGCTATTGATTTCATGTTTGCTTTAAAAACAACCTAAGTGCATTCCTGGAGCAAGGCTGGTCTGGAAGCCTAAATAAAATAATATTCTTCAGCCTTGAAAACTGACACTAGACTTCAATGGGTGCTTTAAAGTCCTGCCCCCAGACTAAGACCTGCACATTTCCTAAGCTCTTGTCTACACACAAAAATGGTGCTACTTTAACTAGATCAGTGTAGCTAAAGCAACACATCTCTCCTCTCTTCCATCCCTTTCTCTTCCATGTGTGAAAACTGTTAAAAAGCATCCTTATTTGACAAAACCTTCCTTATTAGAGGGAAATATTTTTTTACTAATACAAGACTTATTAGTGTCAGCACATCTAAGTAGGACTAGAGATAACATTGCTGTTTTGGTAGCAAAAATTGACATCCATAAACAGCATGCTTAGTCTGTCTCAGAAGGGATGCACAGAGCAAACCTATGGAAAAAGGCAAGCAGAATAGGTCTAATGCATCTTCCTGATGACAAGACTTATGTTCTGCACTCCATGAAGTGCAAATGAGCCCATTTGAGATAGTCAGGGACTTCTCGGACTCTCACGAGGCTGTACAGTCTCTGGTTAAAATGTGTGCACAGTATTTATAATGTACAGGCAACACCACAGAACTCAGACCTTCCACAGCATAAGCAGATCAACAGAAACTGCATGCTAGCTAAGCTCACTAGAAAACAAACAAGAAATCCCTTAACAGCCGAAGAGAGGCCACAATGCATTCACAGACACAAAAAATAGATTTGCACGCTGGTCTGTCAGAAATGCTAATTTCCATAGATGGTATCAGAAATATGTGGACCTGACCCTTTGAAATTCTTTCTTCATAGGAAAATTGCATTGGCCACCACTGGGTTCCTGAAGAAAAAGAAAAAAACCACATTGGATATAATATATTCCCTTCTAGCAGAACATCAGGACTATAGATTTCAACAAATTGCATTTGATATTCAAGATACTTTTGAGCAATGCAGCTGTACAGGAAAACCAATACGATTTCTCATCGGTACCTTTGTAAAGGCAGACTGGCAATAATAATAAGAATCATCATCATCATCGAACTTCTAACTTCTGTCTTGATACTCTCAGGATTTTCCTGCATCAACCCTATTCCCACTCCAGCTGAACAACTTCCCAAATTTCTAAATGCTGTTCCTCAAGCTTCACCAGTTCTGATATCCTCAGTAATAATATCAAAGCTTCAGGTGCCTTATCCATTAAAGTTAGAATGACCTGAACAGCATTAGATTTTCCCTTCAACAGTGGTTGTTTTGTACTTTATAAGTAAATCAGATGGTACTTAGTACGTACTCCTGGCGCAAGGAAAAACTAAAGACAGATAGATGTGGCTCCCAACAGGCAGCAGTTTGAAAACATGGCACCAAATACATCAATAGTCCCAGTCTGTTCTTTGACATACTGGAGTGCCTCTTGCCTTCCTCAGATAATTTTCTTCGAAAGTGTTCAGCCCCTGACAAATTCTGATCTCCAAAGTGTTGGAAATGGAAATATCCACAATGCAGCCATAACTGAGGCTGCAAAGTGGCATAGTAGTACAGTCAGAAATGCAAAAATCCCCCTAATGCACTAATGCTGGTGAAAATAAATGTGTAGGCACTGTTTGTCAGCAAAAATGAAGGTACTGGCAACCTGGCAAAGTTCTTCTGGAACAGGTCCTCCTTGCTGCAGGGTTGGAAGCCCCATGCTAAGAGGCTGAGCAGCATCACAGAGCCGTGGGTGTCCAAAGCTCCCCGTTCCCAAGAGGAGCCAGCATGCTGAGAGCTGGTTAGCTGAACTGAGTCAGGACAGGAAAATGGGGGAGCAGTTCCCTAAGTCAAAAGCAGACTTGTGAAACATGCGTCACGCTCCAGTATTCCCACTTGTTAGTCAGGAACCTGAAACAAAATGAGAACCTACACAGTCAGGGCATGCACTGTCAAATTAGTAACAACTTTCCTTTCTGACACCAGTGATCATGGAGAAAAAACCATCTAACTCTGATCAACTGTCTGACCCCCAGCAGCCCCACAGGAAAAAAGGACACAGAGCAGTAGGCATTACTTCTCTTGTTTGCAAGTGTCTGAAGGCATCCTCTTTCCTTCATAATTCTGTTGTTCTCTTAATCAAGGGCTGCTCATGCTGTTAATGAGTATTGATTTCTCAGTTACTAATTGTGAGCAAAATGAACTGAACATGCATGTTCACATCTTTCTTTCAGTAAAGCCATGTAATCTCGTCTCTCCCCACTTTCTAGTTCACCCAAACCACACAGTTGCCTTCTTCGCTCCTTTACAGGTCTCATCTTCCCTCTCTCCCCTCCATCTGTCCTTCTTCAAGACTTCAACTGCTGACCCCATGCCCTGTTCAGTGCCTTTCCCCTTCCTGCTCCCTAGCTCCCTTTGTGTCCTTTCAGCAATTCTGTCTTTATCATGCTGATCTCCCCTCCTCAGAACAGTGCTACAAAGCCTTCCCCAGCTCCTCCAGGGGCACCACTCTTTAAAGCAATCCCTTCTCATCACCAGTATCTCTCTTTATCACATGCCTCTTGTGTGTTTGTTTCACCTGCCTGAGTTGATAGGTGCAGACCAATGTCCAGATTTGATTTATGAAAATACTAATAATGAGGATTTTTGTGCATGGCTGTACATTACAACAGACCTTCACAATTATGAAGTTGTCTCAGGTCCCCACTGTCTCCTGGTAGCCCAGGTAGCCCAGCTAACAGAGCCTTTTCTGCCCTGTTTGGCTAGGAGGTAGATGTCTTTCCTTTCTACCCTGAAGCTGGCTTCAGGCCGGGTACTTGCCCTGCACATTCCAAGTCCACCAGGCTGTTGGCTGAAGCAAAACCCAGTTTAGCTGGGAGAAGTCACACAGAGGGCCCTGAGCTCATGGTGCTCCTGCACTGAGCAAGCTGCAAATGGGCTCTGAGGAATACCTCAAGATTTATCTCATCAAGTCCTCTCTCTGAGACCATCTCCTTTCTCTTCCAACTTCCAGAAGTAAAAACATACTTGGGTGACTGTTAACGACTGCTGGACTTCTTTAACATTGGACTGATGTGAGCAAAAGCAAGGACTGAGAGCATATGATACAGGAAAGTTTCCCATGAAAAAAGCTGGACGTAATCAATCTCCTCCTAAATTAAAGCTGACTGAGAACAAGTGGTAAAAATACAAGCACCTTTCTCCTTTACCCACCGCTCAAAGCATCCAGTTGCCTGCATTCCTGCTAATCCTGGCATTATGCCTTCTCCATGTGCATCTCTAGTGTCCTTGCTTCCAAGAATGTTGTTCCAAAGTGACCTACTGTTCATGCACTCATTTTTAGAAGTGTTTTCACAAGAAATCAGAGAATAGAGGCTACATGAATGAATGTTTCTGATCATTCACCCCCCACCATATCTTAATTTTCTTGCCTTAATCACTCCTGTTGGCTGTGTGGCACACGTCTTGGCACAACACAGACTGGGGAAGGCCGAGGTGAATCCTCCCTCACTTAGAGCTTACCTGAGAGGCTGAAAGGACTTTTCTATATCAGAGTACATAAGATCAGCACTTCTGTCTAGTCCATTCACCAGTACAAACAAGGGTATGCCTCACACCTAAAAGCCCACTTGGGTGTCTGTGGCAGAGGGCACAGCAGTGACAGAGGTGACAGACCTCCCTGGTAGCTGCTTGTTTGCTGACTCTGCTAGTGTCTCTTTGCTTTTCCCAGTGCACGGACCCTCAAGCCTGGATCTTCCCACCAATTCAAGATCCAGCTCCACCTTAATTTTCCAGTCTCTATCATCATTTTACTCTTGCTCTTACTTTCTTTCTGTCAATCAGGACACTGTTTGGTTACTTTATAAACTTATCATTTCAATTTTTTAGCAGAGCTTATATCCTGTTATGGATTTGTTTAATAAAATGACCTGCATTTGCAAGAGGGCCAGTTAACTTCTCAAGGCACTGCCTCACTACGGATCTGTCAAGCAACATCAAGCAAAAGCAGGAAACTGAATACAGGGTCTGGATTCTTTTCGCAAAACCAGGGTCTGGCTTTTCTCCAGGGAATGCGATGTCCGTTCTGCCACTTGGACCTGCAGTCAGGCTCTGCAGGGAGGAGCTCTGAGTGAAGCAGCCCTGCTAGCAGAGGGCTAGTAATGGCACAATCCCTTAAAGCAGACCCAGCTTCAGGATCTAAACCCTGGACAGGATTAATTACCCAGCAAGCAGCTTGTTAGAAGCTGTGTTGGCACACAGATAAGGGGAACTGTAATGGAATCTGCCAATTAACCAGCCGATGGTGCTGAACTAAATGTGACCCCATCGTTAATTGTGGTTGTTTCTCAGCAGTTTTCTCATCACATTGGGTGCTCAGGAGAGAGGAGAGAAAGAGGGCTTATCCAGGTGCTTAATTTATTTCTGCTCACAAACAGGAATCATGGGATATAAACTTCATGACAATTACATGGCAGAGCTTTAAATCTTATTACATTTACTCTTCCTGAAAGAGAGGGGAGATGAAAGTCTTGGAAGAGCAGAAAAGAAGGACTCCTCACACTTTTCAGCAGAGTAAACAGCTGTCCAATATAATGAAGCCTTCTTAAAGCAGTTTACCTGAAGGTAAATTTTCTGTGTGAGTGGTATGTGAGAGGAATTCCTTTCACTCTATCTTCCACATGGCCTGTGGCCCATCTGCACCGTGCGGAACAGAGCCGGCGCTCTCAAAGAGAGCTGACATGAAAAGCTCAGGATGGCCTCGAGCTACAGCTGTGGATCTGGCTCCAGACTTCCCCTCAGTTCAGAGGTGTTTGAATCTCAGCCCCTTGCAGAGCTTTTGAGCCAGATGGAAGATCCAGGAATGAGTTTCCTTAAAGTTCAAGAGGGTTCAAGAGGTTTTGCTTTAAATCCATCTCTAGGGATGACCTAAAGCAGTCAGTGATGCAGAACAAAGGTCTATCTTCTTGTGGCTGCTTCCCTAAAGGAAACGCTTGGACAATTCTTTGTTAGGAATTACTCTCACATGCTCCTGAACAGCTAACTCTTCCCTGGAGTAGGGCTGTATTGAAAGAGTGTCAGTCACAAGAACCAGTACATTAATTGCTAAGTGTGGCTTTGCTTCCTGGAGGACGTGGAGTCTGCACTGATCTAGCCACAGCGAGACCCCTAACACAGCCTCTGCCATATCTGCCTTGGACTTAAAGTCCATCTTCCTCTGCATCCTGTCTGGCAGTAGCCAATGTGGCATCTTAGGGCAAAACATGTGAGAGGAACACAATGGAAATTCCCCCAGTTTCTTGCGATCTAGAGCAAAGAAACTCCTTGAGCTGGAGGTTGCATCTGCATCCCAGTTTAGCATCCCTATTTAAACTACTTTCACAACTTTTCCAAGCCCTTTGAACTCATTTATAAACACGTCACTGACTTGTGTCCTGTGGTAACCAGTTCCAGGTTTGGCCATGCATTGATAAAAAAGCAGTTCTTTTCCCTTTCCTTTAAACTTTTTCATGATAACTTTGTTCCTTGTCCCTTAGCTCCCACGCTGTGATAAATAGTGAATGATCATTCCTTATTCACATCTCCGTGCACATCACGACTTGACCGATCTCCAGTGTAGCCCCCTCAGCTGTCACTTTTTCAAGCTGAAGAGCTTGGTTACTGTCCGTTCATAAGGGAGTTATTTCATACCTGTTGCCTCAATGTTTGTCCCTCCTGACCAACAGCTCTTCAAAATTTCACCCTGTGGCTGCTCCCAGCTCTGTCCCTGCCTCTCACTCCCAGGCAAAGCCGCCTGTCACCCTGCAGGACTCCTGCCAGCACTGCCACAGTTTTTCTCATTTCACTACATCCTCTCTGGGGGACGAACTGCAGGGAGCATTCAAGACACATATGTACCATGGATTTATACCGCAGTATAATGATGTTTTCTGTTTTGCTGCCAGTTCCTTTCCCGGCTGTTCCCTCCCCCACCTCCAGTTTGACTGATGCTGCACAGTTTTCCTCCCCAGGATGGCTCCAGATCTCCCTTCTGGGTGGTAATGGCTAATATGTACTCATCCACTTATCATTGTTTTTCCCCACATTACTTCTACATACACCAACATGGAATTTCATCAGCCATGCTATCACCCACTCACTCTGTATCCTGCAGCTCTTTGTTCATTACAGCTTATTACAGCAATCTCATGGAAAAACAAGCTCATTATGGTTGAGAAACTCACGCCTTATTCCACTGACTGAGGGGCTGCCTGTGTTGGAGGTGGTGCTGACTGCTTGAATTTCTTCCCAGCTATTAACAGAGGGCCCAGTGTGCACTCCCATCCCCTACCCAGAGGGGCAGGACTGATTGAGGCTCCTTCATCAGCCAAAAGGGCAAAGGATCACATGCACAACACACCATTATTTCCCTACTGCTGGCAACTTTCTCCCTACAGACTGCTAATAGCAGTCACCTACCCACATTCCCCTCCAATGCTACCCTTTCCCAGCACCACAGTTTCTCAACAGAGGGAGAGAGATCAGCTGAAGCAAGACCCTTCCCAGCACAGCCCAAACCTGCACGTTAAGAATCCACATGGAGCAAGGAGACTGGAGGTGCTCTGGGCAAGCTTATCAATATTTATTGTGACAGAGAGGTAAAAAACAGCAGGAAGACCCAAACCCTTACTGCAGCAGCAGCTACTTGCACCCATTGAAGTGGAAGAGATCAGGGCCAAGGATGTTTTCTCCACTTCCCTCACCTTTTTCCCAGAGACTTGTCTGTGGGGTAACCTGAGGAGGAGTGACCTCATATTACTGTCAGTTATGTTTTATAATTTTATGCCACTATTTCTGGGTTATAGCCTGTTATAACCACCTAAACTCTTTCCCTACCTTGTTGAACTCACACCTGGAAAGCACATGGGCATATGCAATCTCATTTTTTCAGGCTCCTTGTTATCTACGTTGCCTTTTTTTTGTTATTTTCCTCACTAATCAGCCTCTCAAGTCCTACAGTAGTATATCTCAGTGCCTCTCCCTGTATCCTCATGGATTTATCTATACCTTTCTACTGTGATACAGCCCAGGACTGAAAGCAGTTTATTTTGTTTGGGATGTCATCGGAGACTGAGAGGAACCAGTGCCTCCCTCAGCTGTGGTTTGATGCCTTTCCATGCACAGATAAGAATCTCATTAGCTACTTCTTTTTTTCCTACCATAACACACTGTAGACTCACATGATTCAATTTGCTATCTACTATCACACTCACATCTCTTTTAGCAAAACAGCTTTTCAAGCCCCTCTTCCACTAAATCACTCTGGGCCAACCAACCTATATGGTGATTTGCAATAGTTAAAGATTTGGCCTTTTGTTTGGCACAAGTCTTTTTGAGGCTAACCCACCTTCTTCATTCCATGTCAAATGTCACTCCACTTCTTGTTTCAGTTGCTAATCTTTGCAGTTTCTAGGGCATTTTTCTCCAAGAGAACAGTGTTAACTCCCTACTCTGATATCACTTGTGCCCACACAAGTGTGATATCACCAGAGCCCACGAGATGACTGAGTACCAAGCACCTCAACAAACTTTCTCCCCTAGAATACTGCATTTCATTTCCATCTGTTTATACACTGTCTGTACATGGTATACTGTCACTCAACAGTCCAGGTATGAGAATTGCTTTCCAGAATGACTGGAAATGTGTAGTTTAAACAAAGCTGTACCTGACTTTCCACTTCTCCACTTCTGGTTTCAGTTGTGGCCACACCAGAGTGAAGGCAGATCCCATGAATGTCACAGCAAGGTCTGTAAGAGCTGCTCCACAGCCCATTTCCACCTTCCTCACAAGCTTTCCAGGTTTCAGGTTTCATCCAGTCCTACACAACAGAGCTAGTCCTACAAAGCCCTTCCAGAACTAGCTCTGCAGTGCACATGCCTTTTTGCCAGATGCCCAAAATATTGCACAAGAGTTGCCAAGATTTAGACCCAGATAACAAGATGATCTCAGACTACATCTCCTCACCAACAGTGGGAAGGCTTCAGGGAAGTGGGAGACTTGTCTCACTGTGTGTGTGTTGTTGACTGGCTCTTTGTTGCCATGAAACCCTGAGATTAGCTCCGTCGATTAGCGCATAGTGCTAATAACATCATGGTCGGTGTTTGATCCCCATATGGGCCGTTCACTTAAGAGCTGGACTTGATGATCCTTGTGGGTCCTTTCCCGGTCGGAATATTCTGTGATTCTGTGAAAGGATGGGATGTTACGAGGGTCTTTTACTTGCTCTTTGGAGGACTGGCATTCATAGATGAAGGGAAAAGTTTGGTAGAGCCTCCTAGCCACACAGTAAAATAATCGGAGAGGTGGCTGCAGTATGAAAGAATAATGGGGGATTACAGAAAGGGCAAGTATCTAATCACCTTCTTACCATGCTTGCCCTGAGAAACAAAGAGAATCCTTCCCAGCCCATACAGTAGACAAAGATATGTCATCCCCTCTGTATCAAAGAAACACTCCATCCTGTTCACACAAGCTCCAAAATTTTGTGTTCGTATTGCAAAACAGCTGCTGCAGATTTAATAAAGCATATTGGTTCTGGAACAGGCAGAGGAGTCAGAAGAATCAGCAACCTGTGGTCCTGGCAGGGTAGGGCTGAGACACCTGACAGGGTGCCTGCAGGCTCCTCCTCCTGAAAATGAAGGTTGAACGCACCCATGGTTGTGGCCTGTGTGGTGGCTCCTGGGGAGAATGTCACCTGGATTTGCAATGAAAGACCTAAGGCAGGCAAAATTTATTTCTCCAGATCTACTCTTTGTATTTTCAGAGTGGCTATGTTCAAAAGCAAGTAAAGAAATTGGTATACATGGGTTTGAAATGCTAAGCCTGACTCTGTGAACAACTTAATCCAAAATAAGGCAGCACAAGTGGGGAAAAATGTGCTTTTACACAGTCATACATTTCCCAATCAGTTCTTAAGCTGTCAGGAGCTTTCTTGGTCTTTGCTGAGAGTTAGGGCCAGCAGGAATTGATCACGTTCGTTCTTGGCCTGCCGAAGTCCCCCTGAGCTCTTGTAAAGTAAGCAGCACCTTAGCCGTACTTGCTGGTAACTTCCAGAGCAAGTCAGCTGTATGGGTTTACCAAGGAATTCCAGAGATTCCTGTTTATATTCCTGTTTATCATTCAAATCACCTTAACAACAATTAGCACAGATAAGACAGGTAGTGTGGGACAATAGATTTCCTCCACAGATTTCCTTTATCTTCTGCAAAAGGTCTGCTAGGCTTTCACACCTCAGTCTACCTCTTTAGTCTGTTCTCAATATCCATACAAAGACAGCACGCGGTGTTACTGCCGTTTACAGCAGCTGGGGGAAGGCCCTGCAGTCTGTGCCATGAAGTTGTTTCAGGATCCAGACTCCCACTTGGACTATGGCTCTACAGGAAAGCAGACCCTGCTGGAGGGAGCTCAGTGCCAGTTCAGTGTGAAGCATTATACATCAGAAACACCTGGGATGTCACTTGCCAGCTCGAATTTACTAAAAAAAAAAAAAAAGATAAAGAGGGAATTTTGTCCCTGTAGAGTTGATGCTGGATCAGGTACTACACTATTTCCCAAACCCCCTCCTCCTTCCCTGCAGCTGACAGAGGCCAGTACCATGTGCTGTGCAATTTAACTACCTAGGAAGAAAATCATTTGGGCTCCCTCCTGATGCAGACGAAAGTCGTGCAGCCTCGGGAGGCATTACCAAAGGTACAGCCGTGCTCTTAAACTAAGCACCTGCATGCTGTGCAGCTGCGCTGGGCGGCTTCTTCCCCATGCTCCCTAATGTCCCCAACATGTGTGATTGCTTGGGAGCAATGAAGGGCTTCATCCCCTTCACGATCTGGCTCCTGCCCCCAGGGGCTTAGCAGAACATATTTTAAAAACCCTCCTGGGAGCTCACTCAAGCTCTCTGTTTACACAGCAGATTGGTGGCTTCTCGTTTGAAGTCAGGATTTAAGCTGTTCTTTCTAATTACAGAGAGACTCTGAAACCTGAGAGATCTCTGCTGGTGAAGACTAAGCACAGAGGAAAAAAAAAAACCCAGTTGCATAGGCAGAACAATACTACATCCAAACCCTAGAGTTTGCTATAAACAGAAGGCCCCTGCAGCAAAATAGGACATATGCTGTTGTTCGTCCCCTATAGTCTCTTTTCATCATGCTGTTTTCTGTTCATCACCTCTGTTCCTTGCAAGTATCACCAGCACTCAAGGACATTTGTTCCACTTTGTCTACTACAGAGGATGAGGGATAGTAAAAATACCTGAATCCCAGTGAACTTCCCTAGACAGATTAATTAAAGCCAGGGTATTTCTATCCTCTCCAAAATGACAGCTGCCATGGGATATAACTACATTAACAGATTATACACTGAAATTCATTTGAACTGATCAGTCACTAATGCTTCCATTAGGAGAATAAAAGCGAATATATTACCACCCCATTTCAGAAAGGCAATTAGTTTTAAAATGATTCTTTAGTAACTCCTGTGTTTCTAAGAGGCAGAAAGTGATGCCGCAATGCCCCTGTTCCTGTATGGGTGTTTCTTCACTCATCCTTGCAAGGAGGACAGGATGGAAGACAAGATTTGGGGCAAGGTGGGACAGCAATGTTTGCTCCCTTCCTCAAGAGCCCCTTGTCTCTGAACAGTGCAAGGCTTCAGCCCTTCATCTGACAGCATCCTGAACCTGCCTGGAGTTTCCAGACACTGCTATCAGCTGTGTTGAGATGGGACACTACCTTAATTCCTTTGCTGTCACTAGCAAGTGTGATGTTTTGGCAGTTGACAGAGGAGGCAGGAGATGGAAGCAAGGTGAGAAAAGACTTTGGGAACTTTCCCAGCATGTCAGAAATAGTCCTCCAGCAGCACAAACCCACAGCTGATTGGTTCCTAGTTCACCTTGGGAGTGTGAGCCAAGTGGGGAACACATTAAATAGAAGGTAGAAAGTAACACGTTTGAAACAAGCTGAAATACACGGGTCTAATCACATTCTGAAAGCAAGTCCAGTCCTTTCCTCACCTGAATCTCCTTAGCAGAAGAGAACTGCTCTCTGTTGCCTGAGGGCAATGCTTGTCCCCTTGGCTCACTTTGCACTGAAAGGCCAGCACTTCAGTAATCAGATTAAGAGCCTCAAACAACAGCTGTGTTTGTTCTCTGACTTAAAGGCAAAATAATTATAAATTATTGTTTTCCTGTAAATTAAAAGACTGTTTCCTCTCCTCCTGATTTCCAATTTGTTCCCTGAATAAATACATCACAGCATTAACTGTTTGGACCATACTGATCCGTGCAAGCTTCATAACACTTACAATCTCTTATCTGAAATGATTTAAGGGAAGGGGGACATAAATCCCATTGAAAGTGAATTCCTTCCAGTGTTATCCACTATTCAAATGGATATAGGCTGAATAATTGGACCTGATTAATTAAAAACTTCAGGGCACCAGTGGGAGAGACTAATGTAGGTCTTCACTGAACACCCTCCCCCCAGATTTCTGCATTATTTTAAAAGACACAACCCCCACTGCTCTGGCTTCATTTGCTCCAGACCAAGTGACACCAGAGTGGGATACCTGTGTCCTGTGTCCTGTGTCCTGTGCATGACATGTTCCTTTTGCCCTGCAGAACAAACACAGCAATCCCCACACCACCATGCCAGCACAACATCATGGCATGGGCTCCTCTACTCAGCATAAGAGAGTCCTTGCACATATAGCAGTGTGATACAACTTAAATACCTCTCCTCCTCGGAGCATCTAACCAATAATCATCACATTAGCAGCCACAAAATTATGACAAGAACTTACATTCAATGCCCCATCCAGATCACATGGTGGATACAGCTGCAATACCATCTTCCTGCCCACTGGTACAGCCTGGGACATGTCCCTGCTGCAGAGAAAATACCACATAAGGGTAATGGTATTTATGTGGTTGAACCAAAGTGTGATGCTGAGACTTTGATGCAAATCTTCTGCCCCATGTTCCCAGTTTTAATGCCACTTGGGTACCAAAAATATCAGTGAAACAAGATTGTGCCAGAGACAACATCTACAGGCAAGATAAGTATGATTTGATGGGAAGCAAATAAAATTTAAAATTAACCCAGTTCTCACACTCGGGGTCTTGTTTACTTCTATAATCACTCTCCCCTCTTTCCCTTTCACCCACTGGACCAAATCTCAGTCAAATCTCCCATAGGTGTTTGATGACTTGGCAACAACTGAGCTGAAGCCGAGCCCTTCAGGAGTGGATATTAGGAGCAGAAATCACCACTGTGAAATCTGAGACAGTTTTCACACATACAGTGGGAACAGAAGAGCACAGGCAGAGAGGAGCTTTACCAAATCTGCAGTGTAAGTCATTCTTCTCCTGTTTCTAAGTTATGAACACCAGCTTTCCAGCCTGAATATTAAGCATGGAGCAGCAGAGCAGCAGTGAGACAGCTGTGGTGATGAATTTTTATTTCTTTGTTAACAGAGGATACAGACTCTGAAAGGAAAATAGTGAATAAGGGAGATAGGGGAGAGAGAGAGAGGGAGGTGAGAGAAAGCTAGTAGATGTTTCTGGTGCTGGGAAAACTGTTCATAATGAAGTTAATAGTGTGACTTTTATTTCAGAGGTGAAAAAGCAAAATTACAGCCACCCTAATGCATACACATATCACCATAGCCACCCCCTCTCTTACACTGAATCTGCCACGTGGAGGGAGACCCAGGGACTATGCCCAAGGTGGGGGACCCTGCTGTGGAGAGCAATAGCACTGACAGTGCTGATGCTGGGCAGCTTCTCCATGGGCTCCTGTGTCTCACACCATAGTGCAGTAAGTTCTGCTGGGGTAAAAGGCTTATATCCTTGCTAGGCGCTTCTCTGCTCCCTTGTATGTATACATGTGTGTATACATAGTCTTTTCAACTTCCAGAGAGTTTTACTCTAAAATGCCAGGCAGAAGCAAGAGCTAGTTATTCTGATGCACTTAAGCAGACAACAGCATTCAAAATGACCTCAGCTCTTTGGATTTCATTGAGGTTTTTAACTTTTTAACTATCTGTCACAGAAAATGACCTCCTTTGTTAAAGTTAAGGTGAGGCTGCTGTCAACATTTCTGTTAGAGTAGCAGCTCTGTCCCATACCTGGCTAGCTTGACTTTAGCTCACTGATTGCCCCTGAGGGCAAGACCTGTGTTTTCTTCCTCTGCATGTATTCCTGGTGTTCAACAGAATAAATCTTCTGCAGTGACACTATGGTGAAATCCCCAAAGCTAATGATCTTTATGTTTCTGGAGACTAATGATTGAAATCTACATTTTAGTAAAGCCCTCTGCCACTCTTTCTTGTTTAAAAGTGCCTAAAACCATTTTCTGTTTCTTTCTGCTGTCACGCAGATTGATCAGACACATGCGAAGAGGTCGTCAAAATAGAGAATTTAGGCTCTTGATCCATGTGATATACTGGCTTGCAAATTAGGTGTATTAAGAAGTTCCTGGTCCTCTACCTCTTGCTGTTTCTTCCTAGGCGATATTGCAGCTCCCTGCCTCCACAGTTGTGACAGAATAAAAGAGTTCATAGGCCATGATGCAAATCAAGCACAGAATGATCTAAGCAAAAAATAACCTTTTTTTTATCCCCTTGAGTTATTTTTTCACAATGAAGTGTGTACTAGAAGATGAAAGTGTCTTTCTCCTTTGGGATAGTACAGTTTCCCTACACAACTCTTAGCTTACCACAGTAGCAAACTATAAAAAATTCCACAGATTTATTTGAAACTGTTCTTATGTCTAGAGAGTAGGAGGGACAGGTAGGCCATCAGAAAATGCCAGCTACACAGTCAGTGAGAGCCTTCTTTGGGTAAGGACTCCAGAGCTAGATTGTCAGTGTCTGACTCCAACACCTGGTTCCACCCAAACCTGCTACAAATTGAACAGTATTTTCTTAAAATGATGATAAAAAAATTGCAAAGCTTCAGCTCCTTGGGACCCCAGTGGTGATGGCTGTCATTGTACAAGCTTAAAACCAGAGAATGACTTGTCTGACTCCAGTGCCAGGCAGGTGTCCTGAAATTTTGTACCAGGTGAGTTCCTATAATCAGGTGTGGCCTCACACAGACGGACGTTTCACTAGCAGCCCCTGTCCCATGACCAGGGCCAGTTTCTCCCTCCCAGGCACTTCAGAAGGGAGCCATGGGCAGACAGGGCTGCTCTTCCCTAAACAGTTGCAGACCATGTGTGAAGAAGAGCATGGATTTGAGATGTGATGAATAAAACCCAATTCCCCAGAGTATGAAGGGGGAGGGAGGTGGCTCTATATAAACACTAAAACAAGGTCTCCTGCAGTTCAGGGAAAGGTGAAGCCACATCAGAGCTGAAGGACAGAGAACTGTCGGTCAGACATGAACCAAACACAAGCAGAGGAAGAGGGCTCCACTAACCCTTGAGAAAGCCAAGGGCAAGACAGTCTGTTGAGGACTAGGCTGGTTTGTAGAAGCATGCAGAACAGCATTAGAACAAGCTCTCTTTGCCTAGCAGTGTTCAGGACACTAAAAATATAGTAAAATGTATTCATTGTATGTGCACTGGTAAAGTTCATGGGCTCTATAGAGTGGGCAATCTGTTTCGACCATCCCTTAAATCCTATGTGTCCTAGGAAATACAGCTCTTTACCAGAAAAGTCTAAGGCCACTGACAGGAAAATAAAGAGGAATGCTGTTTTCTGAAAGTGATAATAAAAATTCAAGAGTTTTACAGGCACAGAATTTTGTCACAGTAAAAGCCAAGAAGCCTTGTAAAATGAAAATGAGTTGTGTAGTTGTGTACTGTGTGGCACTTGTTGAAATAAGGACTCCAGTTATCTGTGTGGGGAAAGGGAAGCCACAGTTATTCTATTTCCCTGCTGTGTTTGCTTTAAAAGTCGAGGGCATGCGATGAGTTGATCCTTTCCTATTTAATGACTCTGAATTTCCCTCTCCTCTAACACTGTAACCAGCCTTCTTGCAGGGGCAGTCCTTTTCCAGCTCAGGTATTTGCCAATTTGTTCTCCTGAGGTGAGCAGTGAAGGCCCCTGATCTGCTGGAGGAATACAGAGCTGTACAGATGTTTTTGCAACCATTACAGGGACAACAGCGTCCTGCCACCCGGCTTTTTGGCTCGTCAGCTTCAACTCAGTCTGTCACTCTCTACCGCCCGAAGACAGAGTATTGGGAGGGGAATGCGTGGAGACTATACTGAGCCTTTTCTTGTGAAGCAAGAGAGCATACGGAACACTAATACAAGGAAGTGGAAGGGGATGAGTAACGCTGATACCGAGGGAAATAGAGGGAGATGGGAAAACAGTGTACAAGGAGCTGGAAAGTGCTAAAAACTTCAGCAAGAAGTTCTGAAGCACATATAAACCCATTTTACTCCAGAGCAACCCAAAGACAAGCCAGGTTGACATCAGGATACAAACATCTGTGTGTGGACCCAGAAAGGGCAGGTGAGCCCTTTCTGGCGTGTGTGCGATGCAGATGACAAAGATGATGTGCTGCCATAAAGACAGAGAGGTGTCACAGGCATCAGGGCACGTGGTGCTTTCATCCCCAAGTACACCTCTTCAATTTTATTGCAGATGCATACAAACACTTTAAATGTAGCCAGGAAAGCTGCTCCCATTTAGAAAGATCTCTGATTCTCTTCTCTGAAGAATACACACCACTGAGGTCTCAGTAAACCGGCTTTAGCTTGGGACCATTAGGTTCACCTCCTCACAAATGCCAGAGGGGCTTTTCAGTGCAAGAAACCTGAGCTCTTAAATTACCAGATGGAAAAACATTAGGAGCTTTGTAATGAGTTTCCATACAACAGCAAAAAACCATCATGTTCTTGTGCAGACATCTTGTTGCATATTTTTGTGAATCTTCTGCAGACATCTGCAATGCTTTTTCTGTGACCCCGTGCAGGTACAAACAACCTGTGCAGGAAGCAAGAAGTGCCCAAGCTGTGCCACAACAAAGCCCTCGACTCCAGAACTGACCCTCCAGGGCACCCTGTGACTAGGGCCAGGCAGAGAGCTGCTGGGGTACAGGGACAGCACAGTGACCGGGCAAGGCTGGAAGGCCCCAGAGAACAGGGAGGCTGTCGGAGCACACAGGAAAGAGAGGCTGAGGGAGGCAAGGCAAACCATGAATTAAGGTAATACATCTTGAAGGCAGTCTCCCAAAGCAGTTATCAATAAAGCTACTGAGGATAAATGAGATTTGAGTGTAATCTGCAACACTGAGGCAAGGCTAACCTAGCATCCTGGTTCTGCACACCAGGGGCGTGTGGAGACTGATGGGATCAGCTCATGCAGAAACAACCGCTTTCTTCTCTTTTTAGGGGTGAGTTTTTCTGCCTCTCTGAAACTGTAGATAAATTCTCATCGGCAACAACAATATCAGGAATTAACACTGCAACATATTCAAGTCCCTGGATCTTATTGTGCTAAACATGACTTTGCCTCTTCAGCATGTTGGTGGCTCAGCAGACTTGGCATAAACAATTGGCATTGGTGGGGTGTCACAGTAGGGCCTCTTGTTACTGCTCATCAAATATCAGCAGCTTCCACTGTGTGCCACAGGAACGGGCAGAAAAGTGTCTCGTCTCATCCAGTTCTAGTGTGTGATTGTATCAGCATTTTTCTGAGATGCAGTTAGTTGGGTTCTAGTAAAAAACTGTCACTCCACCTTTGAATAGATGATAGTAACATTTCACCTACCCCCAAAGAAAGAGACACTTGCTAGAGATTAAATCATAAACCCTGTCACCCTCCGCTAGTTTTAAAGTGCATGAAGCAATAAACCCTGCATCTCTCTGGCAGTAAACAGCACGGCAATTAGCGCAGAAAACTATCCCTGAAATGCTTCTTGTAAATTAAATGCCTGGGACCTTGCCTCAGTCTAAAAAGCACGACAGAAATAGACAAGAAGGCCTAAAGGCTTTCCAGTGACTCTTTCCTAACCTCTCCACACAGCCCTTTTCCTACAGACATGGGAACTGGAGGAAGAGCACTGAGTCCCTGCCATGGAAACATTTTGCAGTGCTCTGTGCACCAAGCAGAGAAGAAGAAGCCTCCTGCGAGCTACCAAGGGACCAAGACTGCTTTGATTCTGCTGAGGCAAATGTACTACCTCAACAGCTCCCACACATGCTACAAGGGCTGCACTGATTTTCCATGAACCAGATAAATCAACATCACCAAGAGGCTTAGCCCATTGCTTCCCTCTGCCCCTGGTTCTGACAGCTCAGCACAGGCACAGCTCATTTTGTTTCCCTGCACAGTGCATATGGGGTGCTGGATGGTATCTAGATCCTATTTCCTCTGGTTTTCTTCTTTTCAGTGAGTGATCTTTTGTTTTTCTGCCTTTTATTTTTTTCTTTTATTTAAATCAGCCTGAACCCATGATAGGCTTCTTGCTTAACTCTGAATGACCCCTGGGTGTTTTTCCATGTTGCCTTGACATGAGCTACAGCATCTTGGGGAATGACTTCTTCTACCCTTATTACTTCCAAATCTCAGTACATTTGTCAGCTGCTGAACATACTCCACATGCTTAATGGCTTCAGAGTGAGACAGAAAAGAAGTTTCTAAATATGGGTTTAGAAGCCACCTGGAAAAAAATGAGTAGCTATTTTACAAACCAGTCTGAGTGTCTGTAAGTCCATAGAGTCCATAGACTTTCTTCACACTAAAAATATGCAAAGAAATAAAAAGAATTAGCAGTTGTGACTGCACCTATGAAGCAAATTCCAGAATCTGGAAACAGGCTTGCTGTGCTGAAGTAGAGCATGCACCCTTTGAGGGCACTAATGTGATCTATAACATTTGCCCTTCACACTGCAACAAATGTCAGCTCCTAAAATGTGTAGTACCTGAGAACCCCAAGTCTAGCAGCAAACAGCTGGGCAGAAAGAGCAGAAAAGTCTTCCTACAGTGTTTGTCATGCAAATGAAACAATCAAGAACTTTGCAAACCAGAAAAACACATTAGCAACATGAGGTGTCCTGCCAATGCCACTGTCACATGGCATCTTAAACCCTTTGCCTTCAGATACAGTACCTGTGGCCCAGCCCTGGGGTGCTGAAGGAGCTGATAAAATAATCAGCAAGGCAAGGCTGGCTCCCAAACATACCCCTGAGCAGCTCTCAAGAAGGTAAGAATCAATTAGATGGATGGTGGGTGCTGTAGAGGTCTGATGCAGACAGCAAGAGAGAAGGCTACAAGATGTAGTCTCAGTAGTAAAGTGCTCATCAGTTAGAATGGCTTTCCCTCTCTTCTCATCTGCTACTCCCTACTTTTGTTCCTGCTCCTGTTGCCCAGCTCACCCTTTCACAAGTAGCCATAGCCCTTAGGCTACCTGCCAGCAGGCTATTCTCATTCACAAGGAGCTGAAGAGAAGGCACAAAGCCAGCCAGTCAGAGGCATATTAACCAAGCCTCACAGGCAGCAAGTCCCTTTCTGCCTCCCCTGAGTCCATTCAGGACATGGATTCTTGCTATGCAGAGAAAGACCTTGGATATTTCAAAGCAGAAAAGGCATCTGTGCTTTCTTTTGTCTGGGGATTTAAGCACCAGTTACATGTTTGTCCCAAAAAATTTAGCCAACAAGAGCTTTAGTGAACAAAGAAACACAAGCCAACCTGGACTGGAATGAGGAAGGAAAGCAGATCGGGTTTCCAAGGCAGTTATGTAGGAAGCCATCATTAGATGCTGCAAACTGCTCTCAAAGTTTCATGTTGGAGCTGAGCTCAATATAATCAATGCCAGCTGTTCCATCAGTTTCAATAAGATGCTTGTCAGGCCCTTTGAAAGCAAACCATAAATTGGCACCAGTTCTCCCTTCCTGAAAGCAGCTGATGCTCTTTTCCCCCTCTAACAACACAGGTTCTCATTTTCTGATGGATGTTGGGCTGATAGCAGTGTCCTGATAGTAACTGGTCTTTAAGAAAACCTAACGAGACAAAACAGGAAAACCTTGCTTTCCAAACTGATTACTCCCAAGTGAGTTGCTGAGACTCAGGATTTCCAGCAGCTTACCTAGTGCTCAGCTTTCAAGAAGATACAGTGGGTGCAATTCCCTCTGTTACTCTACAGCACTTACAGTAGCATCACCAGTGCTGAAGATGAGAGGGGTGGTATCAGCAAAGTAACCAACCAAAACCGGTTGGTTTTGAGCATCCCTTCCAGGACACTTAGGCTATGCTGTCTTTGTTACACATCATGGAGCAGTCCTGGTTCTTGCTAAGTAAGGCAGGCTGCCTGGATGGCACAGAGCTTCCAAGCCCTACACTCTGTTTAGTTTGCCTGCCAAGAGAAATGCCTGGCAGCAGAATCTGGGTTCAGACTGATGTGTATGCAATGCACTCAGGCTGAGAGGCTGGAGCAGAACTGTATGGGTGCACTGTCACCCAGGACACAGAGAGGTAAAAGCAACATTTTTTGCTTGAACTGCAGAAGCACAGGAACAGATGCTCAGTCACACTCCAGTTCCCCTGTGGCAGACAGAGTTGGAAATGTAGCCAGATCTCCACTCCTAGAGGAGAAATCTTTAAGATGGCACACAGCAGCAGTGGCTCTAATACAGTGTTTGACACTGGCAAGATGTGCTGTGAGGCTGAGGAGAAAGGATACCTGTGGCAGAAGAAATCACCTGAATCACCTCTGTAAAATCCAACCACTCTGGACTTTGCAGAACAGGTTTTTGGACCTGGCTGTTATAAGGAGTGGTATATAGAGTCATCCTGAGACTGCTAAATGACAGTAGGATTTAGCAAAATGCTACAAACAGGAGCTCTGCCTGTGAAATCTGTTTCCAATTCGGACAATGTTGAAGTCCTTCCCCAGGGCATTCTCCCTGCAATTTTTGTAACAACTTTTGTGACTGCCTTTTCACAAAGACTCAGGGATTTAGGCACCTGCTCTATTACAGATGCCTTATTTCCTATTACTTTGGAAAATCTCCACCACCATTGCAGTTCATACATCACTGAAAAGCACACATTATACAGACAACTTAGTTACAGACACAAAAGATATTTGATGCTTTAGCCAGGAGGATTGGGCTGTCTAGGTTAGAAAGGCCCCTGAAGAAGACCCTCACACCTATTTACATGCATTCTGCACAGGTAAAAAGGCCTTTGAATTTCATGAAGGAGCTATTTCCTCTCAGAAGGCTCTCAGTCTCGCAGTTCACAATGGTTGTTCACCCAACAATGCTCACTGATTTGGTCAGAAGGGTGCGTGAAATAGATCAGCCTTCAAGCCAAGGCACTCAGTAAGGTCAGAGTAGTCAACAGGGATTTAATAATAGAATTTAGAGCTAGTTTGTTTTCAAAGCACTTTCACCACTACTACTCCTAGTTTAGATGCCACTAACTCTTGTTTCTTAATGTCTTGACATAACCAGGACTTAAAATCCTTTTCCTAAAAAGCTTTGTGCTGGTCCTGGGCTCTTTGCTTCTGTATGTCTGCTGCTGAACCTTGTGCCAGGGAACGAAAACTAAGAAGAGCAGACTTAGCAGAGTGCCAAGTGTCACAGCCAGAGAAGAAGCTGGTTACTGATAGGCACGAAGCAAGTCAGATGTGAGCTGGCAGGGCCCAGCTGCTGTGCCAGCTGCTGAACAAACCCTCTTCACTTCCCTTTGCTGGGCTGCCTCCCACACGCTGTGCTGACAAGAGCTGCATTGCCACATCCAACACTTCATTCTGTGCTTTGAAAGTCCAGAGTAATTGAGTGACAAAGTAATTTTGCCTTGCATCTCAGCAAAGGGTTTTACTCTAAAGACCCTTTCATCTTCTGACCTTCTCCTCTCTGCCCTTCCTGGAGCCTGGCTAGCCTGAGGCCCAAAAGGGCACATGAAGGGGCAACTGAACCTTTCCGAAAGTACATCCTGTGCTCTCCCAGCCTGAGCCCTGCCAGTGCAGTTGGTACTTGGGGGAAGCATATGGCTGGGAACCGCCAGCATATCCAGGCTTCCTGAGAAGAACCCACCCCCTCCACAAATACAATGCCATGCAAGAGCCATCCTCTTCACAGCACTCCCCATCAAAGCACAAACTCTTCTCATGCTCCACGAGCAGGTCTGGATTACAACCACTTCAACCAATGCTGTTCCCAAAGGCTAAAAATTTAGAATCTTACAAAAACACTGCAAACACATGACCTGGCAAGGTCCCTACCCTTCCCTGCTTCCAGATTGGATAAAACATTAGACAAGCATAGAACAAAGAGTGGAAATGGGAAGGTTAATTGTTCCAAGAAACACAAAACTCAGGCTGCCCATACTGATGAGCGTTACATGAGTCACTTTTCCAAATTCTTAGTTCTGATGAGGCAATTTCTTAGAAGCATTAAGAGTAATAAAAGTTTAAAAAGAATTAAAAATGCAGAACCATCATGAAGAATTAGGAGAATCTACTACAGTCCTTAGGTACATAACTGCCTGAATTTAGTATTAATGCCAATCTTGCTAGAACAGTAGACCGATCCCTCTTATACTGCTTTGCTTTCAAAAACTTTATCATTCACATCACCTCCACAGAACTCTCCTCGCAGCCTTGCCATCTCTTTTGACATATGCTCACATGGAAGGGAGACAAAAAGTAGGAGAATTGTGCAACCATCATGATTCCCAGTGATGGATGCCCAAGTGTTTTTTCCTTAGAAGGCATGTGTTTTCCTTCCTAATCTGCCCAAGCATCCTCTCCTTTCTCTCATGATCCTGTATTCTCAGCAGTTCAGAAGAGAACAGTCCTGTGGCTGAACACACCAAAAGCAGAAATAAGCAGTTTCTGAGATATCTCCCAGCTGGGCTGCTACTGATTCACTTTGTGGTGTTTTCCCTTCCATAACACAGAGATAACCTCAGGAAGTGGATTTTTGTTTGTCTGGGGTTTTATTCAGAGAAGTAAAAATGCCCTGTTGAAATTCTCATGCCAATGTGTGAGACTCCTCTCTGCCTCCCTGAAACCCTTCATGTCTCTTAAACTGATGATTTCTTTCTCCACCTTTAGTCTAACCAGCTCAATCCACCCCGTAGGTCATCTATCCTCCAAGGTAGTTCCATCTGTTCTGCTACCTTTCCAGAGGAGGAGGGGGGATGTGCTGCCTGGGCAGAGCAAAGAAACACTGCAGGAGTAAAGGACAAGTCTTTGCTGTGCCTGTGAAGAGTTCAGTGCTTACAGCTCTTTACAAAGGAGGAAGAAGTGGCTGAGGCCATGTTTCTTCCTATGCTCAATACAGAATGCAAGTGCTCTTTTACTGTTACAGCCTGGGTCCCAAAGGAGAAGGCTGGACTAGCCCATCCTCAGCTATTAAACATGATTATGACACCATCATAAACTCCAGAAGTGCATGGAAGTTCATGGAAGACATGATAGATTTTTTGCAAATTAAGATTTGTAAGTGTCTATGAAGAAAAGTGTGGGATAAATGTAAGTATAAATTGAAATATACCTTTATATGTATGTCTTATGCAGCACTATATTAATTGCCTAAAAGGTATGTATGCATAATACATATTTAATATCATACAATCATAAATATTAGAGATAGAGCCAACTAATATGTGGAAATTATTTTTCTCTTGCAATGAAGCTAATTACTATCAGGTGAAATGCAAGGGTTCTTTTTACTAGCTTATACCCTTCTGGAATGTGGATTTTAGTCTAAGAAGTGATGGCAGGATCTCTTCTGAGGGTGTAAGGCTACTTTGCTCCTCATACTTTATTCTGTGTAAGCATCCAAAAGGAAGCCATCTGGTCTGAAAGATGGCTATGCTATCAATTATCTGTGAGGATGTACTTTCAAGGGAAATTATATCCTTTCAAGGTTTGGCTAGTTTGTTTAGACAACTTTACCAGTGGAGAATTTGCTTTTAGGTGCCTTAAGTGTGTAAAATTTCAGGTCTGAGTATTTGTGAAATAACGAAGTTTAAAAGGTCAAACAGGAAACTGAAAGGCAAGCTGGCTGTAGTCTGTACTATCAATGGTGTACATTGTTCTGCCAGAAATCACTAACTGGGTGGTATTCAAAGCCCTGGATAAGTACAGAGAGAATGCCACAGAGAAAGAAGCGTCCCCTGTAAAGTTCCTGGAGTGCAGAAGCCCACAGGGCAGACGGGGAGACTAACAAAGGTAAAGCAGAAATAAGGATTCTGCTCCTACATGCACTGCTGGGAACTGCTCAAGGAGTTCAAGTGCTAGTACAGCCTCTGGGTGCAGTAGCCCAGAGACAGGCCTCTCCAAAACACGGCCAACCTTGGCTTTAGCATCTACAGTCACAGCTGAATGATGTCAGGGAAAAGAGCATTGCATCTTCGGTGTTCACTGCCGATGTCTCATCTCTCCTATCCTCTTTTAAAGAACTGAGAGGCTGAGGGCCTCAGCACAAGCACAGCTGGCTCAGATGGGCCAGGTAACAGAAGAATTGAGAGTTTGAGATCAAGAGTCAACTTTGCATGTTCTCCAGGTGCCATACCTGCCTATTGGAAATTCCCCATTAATCTCAGTATACCACAGGGGAATATAGTAGTGACTACCTGCATCTCTTAGTATAATAAATAAGGCCTCTTGGCCTGAAAGTAGAAGGATTCCTGACAAGTGTTCAGCTGAAATGAAACAACCAGCTCTTGAGATGTGCTTCTGATCTCTTACAACTTCTGCCAGGGTCAAGTCCATTCTCAGTTTGCACTTGGATCTCCCATTTAATGTTTAACTGCTTGATTTTATATCTCTATAAAACAACGTTGTTAAAGTAGTTGCCTGAATAGACAGTTGTGGCACTCTTTTCAAATACATAGAATAAATATTTTCAAACTTGTAGTAATTCTGATCTCTTTTTCGGTTGTTTGGTTTTTCTCGTCATCATGCAGCACAGTCTTCAAAATACAAAATAGCCAAATGCTTCCATTGAAATAAACAACTTGATTTTTAGCAAATACCTGCATTCTCACACTCCACACATCTATGGCACTCCATGAAAACTAACTGACGCTACTGCCATCTTGTTCACCACCAACTGGGATTAGTCAGCTGTAGCTCTGCTCCTCCAAAGAAGGGTGAAAACAAAGAGTAAATATCAGTTTCAAGCACTTAATAGAGCCAGGAAATTATTAACTACCTCTAATTAGTGATACATGTTTATACCTGCAGCTACTAGCTACAGCTGCTTCTCATTCTCGTGTCCTGGAAGAACTGTACTGCTGCCATCACCTTGGAGCAGTCCTGAGCAGGAGAGCTGCAGCTTGATAAACCCTCTTAAACCACCTGTTATCTACCGGGAACTTCGGCTGAGACCTTGCTGCAGCAAATACACATCTCTGTGTACTAACATCAACCATTCATTCCACCCAGATCTTGCAAGTACAAAGTTCAGGTTCTGCCTGAAGATCTCTTCCTCTGAACACAGTCGGATACCTATCTCAGAATTACTCCCAGAACAGGGAAGTACATGTGGTTTTAGGGCTCTGGACCAAAACCACTACCAAAGCCACCTAACTTGAGATGTTGCTCTAACATAAATTTACTCTTCAAGACTAAATTGCTCAAAGACTTGGAGAGGTTTATCTTTGTGTGAGCAAGCTTTATGCTGGACCAGGTACTTTGGTTCCTGCCACTTTGCCTTTACATGAATAAGACATCACATCTCCAGAATAAATCAGGGAAAAATACATCACCAGTTCAGCTGGGTGGCATTCCTTATTTGGATCAAATGTGTACTCTAACCTATGGAGTGACCAAACCACCAGAAGCAAAACCCACCATACTCCCACCCTCTGCCCTAGCAATGTCCTAAGATATTGTTTCCAAAGACTGAGACGTGGTTATTTTCCATGCTCACCCAGAGCCTGTCCTGTGAGCTTTACTGCCATTCCACCACGGGTTTTGTGCCATTAGCTATTGCCACCAGGAACCATCAAACACAGGTCTGTTTGGGCTGATCAGCTTGAATGTGTCCCATCTCCTGCATCAATTCTCCATTCATTAATGGTATGCAGCATCTCTCACTCAAAGTCTTCAACCAGTACATCACATCTGGAGTGTACAGCACCCAGCACTGACCTTCACGACATGATGAGATGCACATCCACAGCAGACAGGAACTACAGTACTTTACTCCTGGTCTGACACCAGTTCATAAGATCACCTTGGGAAAGCCATGTCACCCCTCATCGCCTGAGTTTTCCCAGCTGTTAGATATGGATAATAATGTTCTTTGAAGACTGTCCAGATCCTTTGATAAAGGACAAAGATTTTAAAACATTATTCTTGACTGCACACTCTTCAGGACATGAATTGCATCCTTGGCATGGGAAATCCTCTAACACACCACAAGTGCTAACACTGCCCCAAAGAGAAAACAGCAAACTCTGCACTGGCTTATCGCTACAGGCACTGGAAAAATACACGCTGGTTGCTGATACACTCTTGGATTTTGGCAAGTCTATGTGTTATTTCTGAACACAATCGCAAATTGCTTTGAGTTCAAAGAATTGTTCAGCACTGCTCAGGGTTATCTAGGAGGCAAGTCAACCTCTGGCTGTATCACCCTGTGTCCTTGGGAATATACCCCTGGTTTGATCTGAAGCTGAGTGGATTGTGAAGATGCACAGCTGGGTTTCTGGGCATCCTCTAGTACTGCACATGCTCCAGTCAATGTATTTTACTTGCCAAGAGAGTTTTAATTTTCTTATTTAGAAGAAGGAATTGTGGCAATGGGTGTCTACATTGGCTCTGTGCAATCTTTTTGTTTGTTTGTTTTCTTCTCTTTGCTTAAAGGTCATATAATATTTGTACTAAGCAGCAATGACCAAAGGAGCACACACTGCTCCAACTCAGAACAGGGAGGGTACTTCTTATGTCACTGCTGTCAACTTGGGACAAAAACGGCGATGAATAGGAAAAAATAAATAAATCTTTTGTTTTCAAAGCTAAATAGCCAAAAACGCAGCTAGAAAAGTTCCATAAAGGTTTAGCTTTCAGCAACACATAGCGGAAACAAAGCTCATTCCTCCTCTTGCTGTGCCCCCTGACCTCAGAGTTTTATATGTCACTGCCTAGAAGGCCTCTAGTCACGGCAGCCTCTGTGCATGGCTTTCCCAGGACTTTCAGGGTTTTCCTTGGGGATGCTTGAGTGGGGGGAAAAAAGGGTTTTAGCACCAGCCTTCGATTTAAAATAGCAGGGGGAGTTTACTGATTAATATTCATGAGAAGGGAACAGTCTTCTTTTTGTTACTGCAGTCGTTTCCCATGCAAGGTGGGTTGAGAGGGAGGAATACATTAAGGAACATATCCTACTGTCACAAGTACCACCACCTCTAGAGATACAGAAAATCAGGAGTCTGGGCAGAGCTCAGATGGTAAATATTTAACAGGCAAAGGACTTGCCTCCTCTTTCTGCCTGTATATATTAAAGTCATTCTTTCATTTTAACAAGGGAACTGTGTTTTCCTGCTCTCTCAACCCCCACCCCTGCCCCTCACTTAAATTCTGGGACTAAGTGGATAGTTCACAACATGCTATAAATCCCCTCCACCAGTAACCCAACTGAATGCATTTCCCTGTTTGGTTGTTTTCTAAAGCCATTGCTAGTCCTTCTCCAGTGGGAGATGTTCATTCTATTCACTGAAGCACGAGGAAGAGCAGGACTGGTTCCCTTGCACTTACACCAGAAAATTTCTAGGGTAACCCAGCTGAAATCCATGATTCTCACACCCATCTGAAACTGGCATATGAAAAAAGCACAAATGAAGCAAAGTTTTTCAAATGCAGGCGCTGATTTGTGGTGCCTCTGAGTGCGGGCATTCAGCTCAAAACACTGCCTTTCGTGTGCCAAAGCACAGAGCATGGTCCTCACCTTGACTTCCTCAGTTCTTCTGCTGTCAACCCCATCAGCATCTGGGTTCAGGGATCCCAGAACCAAGAATGATTTCTGAAAAGTACAGTGAAGGGTTCAAAACCCCTTCTGTAAGGATAAGCAAGGGCTTCTTAATTTCTGTGCAATCACGGGAAAAATATACCAGCTCACTTGGCAAAGTCAGCTGTTATTTAATAACTCCTTAGAGATAGGAGATTGTGGTACACCTCCAGTTCTAGCATCAAAAGTGGATTTGCGCAGGAGCTGACAGACCTCTTTGACAACAAATTTGTATCTGTGCTCATGACCCTATAATAGCAAGGTAGTAGCAAAGTAGCTGAGCATTACCATTTGACATTTTCTCTTGCACTGAGTGAAACAAACTGTCCTGGCACAGCCACACTTCAGCTGACGCAACCAGCACCAGATTGAGCACCAGAGCAGCACACATGGGAACTCCTGGGACCTCACAGACAAGAACGAGCCCTGTGAGCTCATATACTTGAAAATGTTGATACTGAGCTGATCATGAACAGACTACAGCAGTGCACAACTAAAATCACGTCTGGATAACAAGACAGCATCATCACCCTGACTGTGACCTTCCCTTCTTACCTCCACAGAACAAAAGAGCATTAGTGGATCAAAATGGCAACACACGTGGCCTGTGTAGGGGCCCATCTCTCACAGAGGGCAGCAAGGGCCACTCTGAGAGCCAGGTTAGCTCTGCCACCAGCTGCTGGCAGGGCCTGGGGTCAGGCTGGGGTTGGATGAACTGTGATCCCAGATCAACCTCACTGTTTTGACAGATGTCCTTAGACTAAGTGCAGTTGGATGGATCAGTACAGCCAATTTCACCTGGGGGAGAGATGGGGTAATGAAGAAGAGAAGAGAGAAATTACCAATTTCACCACAACAGCTGTCCTCATCCCAGAGGTCCTGTCACATTGCAATATCCCTTTATTTCTTCAGCATCCAGCTAGAAACTTTTGCCAGCGGAAACATGTTGGCTTTGCACTTTTGTGAAGATAAAACCATGAGATAGCTGTACCAACAGGAGTAGTTTTGCTTGTATATCATCTGTTCCCTGGGAACTGAAACATTTCACATTGGCAAAGGATATCTACTGTCAGGAGAAGCTTCATTTCCATTGCTTGGGTAGCAAAACTTCAGTAACGCAGATAAAGCAGATAATGAGGCCCAGAGTTTCTCACTGAAGCCAGAGAAGTGAGGTTAGGATTTGGTTTAAGGATAGTATGACGCACAAGAAGACATTGCATGGAGATGGGAATTTGATAACAGCTAAAAGGAGCTGTTATCACCATGCCAGTCAAGGCTAAGAAGAAAGTAACTTTCAGAACATGGCTGGGGAAAGGAGGGTCTCCCTGACCTTGGCTGCAGCGCGCTCGCAGCCCAAGCAGTGCACGCCTCGCTGGAGCTCTTGCTTTGAAGAACTGCGCCTGACTTCAAGGTGATTGTGAATGCAGAGCATGACCCATTTTAAACAGGTAGGCCAAGAAAACCTCCATCTCTCTGCCTTTAGGGACCTGTTTCAGAATACAGAGGACTTACCTTGAAAATGTTTTCCATACTGTTTGATGTTGCGGAACAGTCAGTGGGAATATTGACAGCATTAGATGCCTGGGTGGCTTATTGATTTGTTCTAGTTTTATTAAATTGGCTAAAGTTCATTCAGAAGTCTGCATTCCCCACACACAAATACTTATTCTGAATGCTGCCTTGAGAGGAGTAAATGGGGGAAAAAAAGAAGGGAACTTGAAAGTTGAAAAATTTATCTAAAGAAATCTGTGATGTGAAAATGGACTTCATAAAAAGTATATATTATTTATATCACTGGCATAGTCTTCTGGGTTCAATACCTCTAGCTACTTAAATTCTGCAAAAAGTTGAGTTGGTGTGTGTATGATATTTCTTATGACATGTGCACACAAATGTGTGTTTGTGTTCAGAGGGAGAGACTCCTGAAGAGAATAAGAATGATTCTACCACAGAAAGAAATTTTTCTTTTGTCAGCCAAGTAACTAAAGGAAAGCTTAGACCATTGCCCTATTTTTGTAAGAAAATTGAGAATTACGTTCTTGGTAACCTATACCCATGAAGTAATGACAGACAAATTAAATGGCTGAGGTCACGCAAGACCAGTCCAGACCTTTCCCCTTCCCCCAAGAGTAAGATTAGAGCCCCAGGCAATTTCCAAGAAACTTTACAAATTGAAGTAGGAGCTGTGAAAATGGCCAATGTTCAGCAGCTGAGAGAAGGACCCCAGGATTCACATGGGCAGGGTGTGAATGGCTCAGGTCTGGCTAAAGGAGCACAGAGGAAGAAGAGGCACAGTGCTAGTGTTGTCAGGTCCCAAGTGCTGCTCCAGTGCAGGTGGGACAAAGGTATCCTAAGTATCTCCTTCGATCTAATTCCAGATTTATCCATTCTGATGTGATCCAGAGAAAACTGTCAAAGGAATGACATCTGTCAGAACAGGTGGAAGACCTGAATTTGATCCATCTCTTTGCTTCTATGATGAAACAGAAATTAATTTCCATGTTACTAACCCAAATGAGACTTTACTGTTGCTAGGGTCTCATTGAGACATCAGGAGAGATTCGAAGACTCTTTTTTCCTCAAAAAACCCCTTCTGCACCACCTCTGGTTTTTAAGAAAACCACCACAGATTAAATCTGTTAGAACATAACTATTCTCGCAAAAGTAGCGATGTTAAAACAGCTTATTTCCCTTCAGCAGATAATTTAAAGGCATAAATATGTTAAAATTGATAATTCTTCCAGCTGTCTAATTCTGGATATATTTTAAGAAGCATTTGTGTTTGAACGAGATCTTTTAAAAAGATCATTAATTGAAGCTGTCTGGTTCTGTCATCCTGCCCTCCCATTCTCCACCCAATGAATCAGTAAATTGTAACAAGAGAATCTGGCTAAACAAGTTCCTAATTCAAACGCCATCTTATGGACAAAGAAGTCTTTGAAAATAGTATCCGTCATCTGGCTCCTTGCGATGGAGCGGAAAGTTGTTTTTTTACTGTTCACGGAATTCATCTCTCCCTTCAGCGCCGTCAAATGTTGAGTGTGGTGCAGTATGAGAGAGTGGAGTTCAGGGAGAGGAGAGGGAAGGGGGAGGCCTCTGTCAGAGGAGCCCAGGGCAAGCAATTTCCTGCCAATTAACACACAGCTAGTGATAATATTTCTCCCAAGAATAGAGTTTCAGATAAGGAGAAATTTTATACTGGTTGATTCCAGGTTACTGATAGAGCTTCCTTTTCTAAGGTCCAGTTGTCTTCTCAATAGAGTGACTGGCTTCAGTGCGAGCAGTACGGGGTCTCGGGGCGCGCACAAGCCAGGCTGGCTTTGATCACAGAAATAAGATGATTGGCAGAAGAGTCCCACTTCCCAACAGGAGGAGATCTCAACAACAGCCTCTGCAGCTGAGCACACAACTTGTCATAGCTGTTTTTGTGCGGGTGTCGCTAAGCTGTAGCTCTCCCTGCGAGCCCCAATTGCATTCATAGGCAGAGTTGCAAAGTTCGCTGTGCAGCACTACAAAACTAAATTAATTAATCTGTGTAAAATGATTCAGAGCTAAGCACTGTACTATCCATGATAATAAACTAACCAAACAAAATACTCCTGACTAGTAATCTATAAAACTGATTTCAATTATGTTCATTAATGTCCTTATAAAACAACCTACTCTTGGCAAGGTGGCAATTTTAATTTTTTTTCTTTTCCTTTTTAGCTGTTGGAGTACCTGAGAGCAACAGAGCACAAGGAAATCAGAATAAAAGACATTTGTTCTAAGTATAAATGCACAGGGCATTTTGTGTGAGGAGACCAGACCCTTTTCCTTTACTCTCCTGAATCTTGTAGCTTCTTTGAGGAGGCTGGTGGGAAGAGGTTAAAGGTTACCTAGAGCTGCCAGTGAGGGTGAAAAATGGTGGATAGTGCCCCTGTTCTTGACTGTGAGTTCCTTTATTTCCTTTTGTCATGGCAATACCTTCCCAGGGAAGGCCTGAATGTTGCAAATTAGTGTTCCAACTTATCTTTCTAATTACCTCTTCAGGTGCAATACTGAGCCAGCTGCTTGCATGAACAAAAGAAACTGCTCAGTAGTGTCTGTGTATTGGTATCTGCCACAAACGTTTTTTAGGCTTAGCAAGTATCTGGCTCATTATTAAACAAAAACAGTAACAGATTTTTTTCCCCTTTTTCTGGGGAAGATCTTTCCCTGAAAACTTCAGCCTGATACAAATTATTCTAGGATGAAATCTCAACTTATACCAATATTTCTGAAAATGACACAATTAGGAGAACATCTGATAAAATCAAATATGTAAGCTTAGTCTGGAGAAGCAAGAATTGGGTGCTGCTAAAAATGAGAGAGACACGGGGCTGGGGAGGGTGAATTCTGCCAGAGCTGTGTGAACAAGAGCTGCAGCTTTTATTTCCCACCACATGCTTCTTGGGCACAAAGGAAAACTCCCTCTGATGGGAAAGGATGATGATTTTGGTGACCATGCATGAAAGAAGTCTCAGGAGAAACGTTCAATTCTTGTGCTTGTTCAGAACAGAAACCTTGGAAACTTGAAACAAATTCCCAGGAATGCTGTTGTCTGTCATGCTCAGGCTGCCTGCAAGTACACAAGTCTTCCTGGGAAAGAGGGTGCTGCTGTGGAAGACTCCTTCCAGGTGAAAAAAGCTGTGGTGTTCTGCAAGAATTGTCACCAACAAAGAATTGCACAAATTCAAAAGACAAGACAAAGAGATAATAGAGCGTTGTTTAGAACTCTATATGTAATCATAGATAACATAACTTCTGCAGGATACTGAACCCATCCTGACAGATGGTGGTCCAGCCTCTAGCCAGGGGACGGAGATTAGGTTAACCCAAACAAGGCTGACCTAAACAAGCTGGTAAATCAGTCGGGCACATGAACCAAGGCATGAGATCTGATTCAAATCCTGTTGTGGTGGAAAAATCTCTCACTGACCATCAGCAAAGCAGACTGAACTCTTACTAACAATATAAATACACACAGACAAAAAATATATATATTTACATGGGACTTGTGGCCCGACAAGATCCTTATCAAGCTATACTCAAGTATGTAGTGTGAGCTGCCGTGAGGTGAAAGAGCTCGGTGCGATGGACCAAAGGGGCTGTCTTGGGTGCATGACAAAGTAAAATCTGAATTGCTGGGTATCTGGATCTAGCTAGAAATGTTGACTCCTTAAAAACTAGCCCTCAAGCTTTTTTTGTGAATCTGGCCAGTGTACAAATTTTCATTTTCAACACTGACTGGAAAATCCTGTCACTAAGGAACTATTCTCAGAAAAAAAAAAACAAACAACTTGCAATGGTATGTCAAAAAACACCAACCAACCAACCAACAAAACAAAACAGCTTTTGGGTAACAGAAAACTGGAAAAATCTTTTTCTGTATTTTATTTATATTCCAGTGTCTATGTTAGTATGGTGGTCCACAGCAGAAATGCAAATCCCCTGAGCATCCCCAGTTAGTAGGAACTGTTTTACTTTGCAGAGTAGTTTTGGTGTGCACCAAATTGCTCATGGAGAATGCTAAGCCAGAGATGGTTTGGATGCACAACCTGATAAGCTCCAGTTCATAAGGGAGACCTGGCAGTCTGAGTCAATGCATGGTTCTTCGGAGAGCTTCAAAACACATCCTTGGTGGGAACACTTGGTCCAAGCAACCAGACAACCTCGTCCAAAGAAAAGCTCCCCAGCTGCCAATAGGTCAGATGTAGGGTTTCAGCACCAAGTAGCTTCAGTGTACTGATCCACCCATGTTGTAGTAAATAACTTTAGACACAGCCTGACTGACTCAAAAGATGCCAAGTGTTTACTATTCCCTAATGAATAGTTCCAGAGCTGTGATTCCAGCTCACAGCAAATTATTACAGCCAAAGTATAATAAATATATCAGTGTTTACATGAAGTCATGAGGAAAAGTGTATCAGATTAGACACTCATTAGAGATTAATTTCCAAACTATAGACTGAACAAAGAACTGATGTGATATAAAAGTTTTCACTTAAACAAACCCACAAGGTTCTGGTCATATTATGAAAACAGCTAATGCATTCTTACTGGCTTTTCCTGTTTAGCCAATCCTGAATAAATTTACTAAAATTACAGTTTTGCTGTGTATTTTCTATTTGATTGATAGTGGAACACTATTCTGCCATGAAATAAGAAGGTAAAGGTGAAATTCAAAGTGTTTTTAAAAGCTGATTTCAAAATCAGCTTGGAGAGGTGTTTGATGGGTTCTGGTGCTGTGGCACCTGAGGTGCTGATCAGACAGCTGATGAGTTCATTCAAGTTCACACTCAAAACGGTTGGTTTTCCTCCCTCTCATAACTTGGAAAAAAGTCACTTGTCAATGTCAGGCTTTACATGTAAAAAGTAAAACACTCTGCACCAGAGACAGAACTGTTCTTCTAGAAGGCAGAGAATTTTCTTCCAACTATTATTACATAAATGGGATAATAAAGACACCCTGAAAAATTCAGTTAGCTTCAGTTATCAATTTCATACAAAATACTGCAATATTTCTTCAGCTATTATGTAGCTCTTCATCATACCCTCACTATTTTGTGTGTTTATGCAGTTCAAGCATGTGTGTTCACATCACGTGAACAGATCTGATGCCCACACTGGGAATTTTCTTTCCTTTTTTGCATATAGGATTGTTCCAGTTGCTAAAAGCTACAATCTACTGAAGATGACCTATATTTACTGCATTATTATACTGTATCTTCCCTGGTACATTGCTCTTAGAAGGCTGGGACATTGCATACTATAGCAGAGGTACATACATGTTTATATCATAGATTTCAGCAGCTTAATTTCGGTGACAGATAGCAATAGAATGGCAGCCAGGTAAGAGACTTGTTAAAAACATGTTACCTGAAGGATAAAAAAATAATACTCCTTTTTCTTTCAGTCCCAGGGAGCTAGGGACGTGATCCTATTAAGCCACATACAGTTACTTCATTTACATGAGACTGTATGTCCTAATAGTGAAGAGCCTCCCTCTCTTTGGTGGAGAAAAGCTGTATGTCCAGCTGATTTCAACAAGCACCACAAGGGCTTTGCATGTCATGGAGTCAGCCAGTGACCAGCAATGTAAAAATGTAAAAATGGACTCTGGAGAATATAATGCAACTTTTACGTAGCTGTCCCTACAAAATGTAGTTAAGGCAGGTAGATTCTTAATATCAGTTTTACACAAAGATGAGAGAGGAATTCAGATTTTGCTTTGTCCTAATTCCACATGCTTCTGTAAGAGGCTGGGCTCTAGCTAAGCACTTTGATTTTCTGACTGGAAGGCGATCTCCAGTGAACTGATGCTCCTCCATCTTTTCCTGCCCACAGATAACTCTGCCCTTCTTACAGAGAGGAAAAGCTGAGAAACAAAAGGCCCTATTTCCATTGTCTTAAAGCAGCATGTTCATGCTCTGAGAGTAGCCATCTGCAGAGATGAAAGGGAGAGTGAGTGAATGAATCACGTACAAATTGAAGCCAGCCAAAACTCCACCAGAAAGTAATGTTTACATCTGAACAGATCTGCACAGAGAGAGGAAGGAACACACTGGAGGCAGAATCCCTTTCCAGCCTGATCCCTAATTAATCTAAGTCTTGGAATATGATTTTTCTCTGTCTCAGAGAGACCTAAGGTGGTACATTCCTCAGAGCCATTGGAGGGGTCTGGGGTCAGAGACTTCTTTGGCAGCACTCTGGCAGGAAGGACGAGCTAGGGCACCCCAGCTCTCCCCACCCCAGCTCTGGGCAGCAGCCACAAAGCCAGGCCCTCCCCTTCTGGATGATCCATAGCTATTCATTCAAGCTGTGTTTTTTGAAAGCCCCAGCTGCAATCTGAATGTCGAATGTAGAAGAGTAGTGACTTACAGAGGCATTTAAACCAGGAAATCCTTCTTTGACATATTTCCGGACAGGTTTTTTTAATTTGGGTGGGTGGTATGTCACCACTTATCTGAGGGGACATGAACTAGGAGCAGGGCATTCCAGCCCTGGTAAGGTATTCACCCCTCCTAGTTAGCAGCTAGGACTTCGGGGAGCCTGTAGGAATGCCCTGTCTCCAGGCAGCCGAGTTGCCATGTGGGGCTGCAGGCTGACTGCAGAATGAGAACAGGCTGGAAATGTTGAATTTTTTTGTTATTGTTGTTCGATTTGCAATTCCAGCAGCCACTCCATAGCCCAGTGAGAGTCCTTTAGTGCCTTCTGACTGAGTAGCCAAAAGCCCTACCCTGGAGCCCAGGAGAGGTGACAGTTTGGTTGTTTTTTGGGGTTTTTCTTACATCCTTCTCATTTAGGGAAGTTTCAGTGCTGGAATGCTGGGTGGTTGGCCTGATCCAATTCCCCAGCTTCTTGGAACTGATCATATTCAGTAAGACAATTCAGAGTCCCAGATATTGTGAAGCCAGAATGAATGCAAATAAATGAAACTCTTACATACAAATTTGCCACTAAGCAAACACAGTGACTTCAGAGGAGACTAAAAACTGGGGAAAAAGAGAATATGGAGTGGAAAAAAGTATTTCAAATGTTGATCCTGTGGAGACCTTTACACTAATTACATTTGACAAACACTGAGAATGAAAGGCTGCATCAATATGCTAACATTACTCACAGCAAAGTGTGGTTTTAGACTGCCACACCATTCATCTTCTGCCTGATCTCTCTGCATCTTGCAGACATCCAGCAAACAGATTAGGGCAAGGCTAACATGTCTGGGTTTAATTGGACATGCCCTCTTCTGCCCATAGGTTTTGTCTGGAAGGAAGGGAGACTCTGAGGACCTTCTTTACACTTATGTGAGGTTTCTGCAAGTCCAATGCGCAGCTGGAACAACTATGTGGTAGCAACCTCAGGTTACTCAGTGTCCAAGAACCCCAGACATTTCCACAGCATCTGCACAGATCAGCTGCGGAGACCTTGCAAGCGAGTCCAACACTTCCTGGAAGTGTCAGAGGGGCTTGTGGTGCAAGTTGTAATCAGCTGTGAAGCCAGGGCAGAGTAAATTCAATGTTTCCCAAAGCAGTGGGCTTGTGGTGCACATGCAGACCATCTGTGCAATGCACAGATGATCTTCTGGCACTACCTTGTTATGGTTTTTTTTGACAATATCTTTGCCAGCATTCTGCAGAAAGACATACAGCAGTTCTGGACTAGAAAAAGAGCCCAAGGAAAAAGATCTGATATGAACTCTGGCCACCATTTCTGCTATAATTAGGAATAAATTTCTAAGCTTGGGTCCTAACAGCTACAATGGTAATATATATGGACGCAGAAGTGCCAGAAGCTTCAGTCTAGAGATCCCATGCTGGCACCATGAAAGCTAGCTTGGTATGAAGGCTGCAAAAAATGTCCTTCTGGGAATCTGTTTTGGAGGGGTAGGTGATGTTCAGCTGCTGGATATGAACAGAAAGAAAAGGTTGCCAAGTTTCACTTTTGTTAGAAAGTAAAATGTGGCAGAATCTGATTTTTGGTGGACATCAGGGTGAAAAGGAAGATGCATCTAAACCTTTCTAGCCACTTTCTTGCTTCTGAAATAACTCAAAAAACTATTTAGAGAGAGAAGAAACTGCAGTACTTTTAATCATCACCAGCAGATCTTTAACCTCACAGGAAACAGAAAAGGAAGGACACATTGTAAAATATCCAGACAGACTAAAGGTCATTCTTCTTTCTCTCAGGATGAAACACTGCATCTCGCCTTAAGGACAAATATGCATCTACTATATACATGCTGTCACATGGAACATCCACATCTCTTCACTGGCACTTGATAGTGGCACAGCAAGTTTACATTTGAAAATAGAGATAGGCACAGCAGCAGTGAGCAAGCGAGCAAGCAAGCAACATAATAGAAAAAAAAATAAGACACTTCCCCACAGTGACAGAAGGATTGACCCAATCCAGAAATATTTAGTGGCTGTGTAGTTAAAATAACGTACATTAAATCAAAATATTATTCTTGTGGAGTCTAAGTTGGGAGGTAGGAAATTAGTCTGATGAAGCAGCCCAGAGCAGAATACGCTTTCTAGATCTCACCAACATTTTCACAGATTTTGTGCAGTTCACAAAACCTGCAGGACACACAACAGCAGCACAGAGTAACCAGGCTGGCTGGGATGGTTACAGGAGGCTGAGGGGCAACCAAACATGTTGCCACCCCTGCCACACCTTTCACTGAGGGAACACACCTTGGCTGAAGGACGGCTGGACACTATCCTGCCTGAACACCTTCCTTCACCCACCGACAATTTCTTTAGGTTCTTGCAGTCGGTTGCTTCATTTTCCAGCATCTAGTCTAAGACCTGCCAGGGGCCACTGGCTGACAGTATGGCTGCAGATAATTCACACATTAGAATGGGACCTTTTTTCTCTTTTTCTCTTGAAAGCCTGACGGCCAGCAAGGGGTGGTGGTGCTCAGAGCGAAGTGCTTGTTCCCTCAGGGCTCTGGTGCGGGAGGGACTGCTTCACTGACCACTATACACACGGCTGTTGGGATCTGCTTGCCCTTCTGAGGCCACGTGTCTTTTAGGGAACCAAAAGGGCTCCCACTTTCCATAGCTAGGAGCACAGAAGAGGGAGGTTTTCATCTCCAGCTCTTTGTGCCTTCAGAAGGAGGGTGGAGATGGGCCTTCCAGCAACACACCACTGCTGCTAATGAAAAGGCAGAGTGGGAACTGTGGGCAGAAAAGAGGAGGTTGAACACGTGGATGGTTCTTGCTGCAGCGCTTCAGGACCTGTTGCTTATTCTTACGTTAATATCCTTAAGCAGCAGGAAAAAATAATACTCTGTAAAGCTTCTCTTAAATGAGATATTATCAGCAAACCTACTCTTTGACTAATAACATTAGTTGCACGAGAGGGTTTAGGTTGGATATCAGGAAAAATTTCTTTGCTGACAGGGTTATCAAGCATTGGAACAGGCTGCCCAGGGAAGTGGTGGAGTCACTATTCCTGGAGGTATTTAAAAGTCATGTAGATGTGGCACTTCAAGACACAGTTTAGCAGTGGACTTGGTAGTGCTAGGGTAATGGTGAACTTAAGGATCTTAAAAGTCTTTTTAAGGATTCTATGATTTTATTTATAGACAAAAAATAAGAAATTATGATTCAGAACCACTAAATTAAATTATCAAAACCAGTAAAGGGTGCTGTCCTACCAGCTACGGGGCCAACTCTCACATGCTCCATGCCAAGTCCTGCATAGGGGTGTGAGTGTGAGTGGGCAGAAGCAGGTCACAACACCCTTAACACATGGAGAAATGACAAAACACTTCGTTCTCAATCATGCCTAAAAATACTTGAAGTCCTTGGGCTTTGCCTTAGCTTAACCACCCAACACATGAACATTTCAAAATGTAAATTGTCAGTAATGCCCTTATTCTACTCTGAGGCTGGAATCTGTATGGTCTTCGTTGCTGCCTTGGACAAAGGCGACCAGGACTCAGCTGCACACTCCAAGGGAAGGAAATAACCTAGGACGGTTGCCGACAAAGGCTATCTTGAGCAGATGAGCTCAGGGACAGATGCCTTGTCAGGGTGTGAATAGCCCATAGGGAGATGCTGCTCTCTCCACCAGTGCAACCCCACTGTGCAGCTGCTGTCCTTTCCACAAAAGGCACACACCATCCAGGCAGCTCAGTCAGGGAGCTTGGAGACAGCTGTTCAGGACAGCCCTAACATCTGGGGAGAATGGCAAAACCCATTCAACATCTCCCTGTCACAGAGAGGAGAGGCAGCTCTCTCCTCCTGTATGTTCCTCTCCTGCAGGGTTTACAGCTTAGGTAGGTTCCTCTTCTACTTGCTGGGAGAACCGAACCACTCACTGAGGGCTTTCCGGGAGGCAGAGCCTGTGTACGGCCTGGAGTTGTGGGACAAGGCCAGGACAGGGGAGGGAGGGAGCAGAGCCTGCTGTTCTAGCAGGACTGAGTGGGTGGGGTTGCTCAGCACTCCCTGCCCCGCTGCACTTTCCCTGGGAGCCACAGGCTTAGGGGCTATGGAGACAGTAGCGGCACCAGCAGCCAGTGCCCGTCGCCTTTGAGGGCTGGTGCCATTGTCCCAGTGACTGGCACCGAAGCTGTTAATTCTCCCCTAGGGGAAGGCGAGCTGGGGATTTCACATCTTGAGGAGGCTGGGCTTTCAGCAGCCACACCGCAGAGGGTGGGGGACACAAATCCCTTTAGAGAGAGCCTGAATTGCAGCACTGGTGAACAGCTTGAGCTGCAGAGGGGCCAGAGGAATCTCTCACTACTCCACACCCTGTAAATCCTTTGCTAATTGCTTTATTGCCATTATTTGTGAAGATAAAGGAAAAGGATTAATTAAGAAAGAAAGAAGAGCACACATCTCCCTAGACTGGCTCCATTAATTGATATGGGAGGGAGAAAAATCAGTTAACAAATTCTTTTACCTTCCTGATCAGTCTGGAAACAGAGCTGTGGTGCTTTTTTGGGAGGGCAGCATTGTGAGTGGTAAAAAGCCAGTCCGCTCCCCCAGCCAGCTACAGGTCATTCATCCGGCAGTTTGTAGTTTACACCACTTAATCTGGTGGTGTAAAGGCTGTGTTTTGCAGATATTTTGCACTTCTATGACAACAGGCAGAAACATAACAATGTCAGAGAGATGAAGCTTATGGGCACCAAGTCTCTAATTTTGCTGCCTCACTCTTAGCAGAGGGCTACTTGATTGTATGACAAAACATACGGCTCTAAAAATAGTTATAACATGGACATTGGTGTCCACTGGCATTGTAAACTAGACTATGATTTTCTGGAATGTATGAGAAGGAGCAAAAGAAGCAGAAGACCAGAATACCATGTTTTGCTTGTCTTCTTGAACCTTTGTACAAATTCAGAGCTAGAGTGAGATGCAGGAATCTACCCAAGATTCCTTTCGTATGGCATATTAGTTGAAGGAAATGAATGGTCCCCCAGGATAAGGCCTCAGAGGAAAGGAAGCATTTGATGAATGAGGTTAGAAAGGTCTCTGTGTGGCTGTGTCATGCCTCAGTAAGGGCTTCTCCAGACAAGAATGATAGTGGTTTCCACTGCCTACACAAACAAGGGAGGATATTCAGCATCTGTGTTGCAATGTATAAAAAACAAACAAATAACAACAACCATCAGAAACCCAACTCACCGTATTTCTACAGTTTCATCTAAAGCAATTGGAGTAAACCAGATGTAATGTATTCAATTGTTTAAGCACCGTAAATCATTACTTTGTGTTAAAAAACAAAGATGGGGGGAGAGTTGTAGTTATCAACTGGGAATTACACAATCTGAATCTGATGTCTTGGGCAGCGATTCTTAAGTTTCACTGTCACTGTCTCCCAGGGACAAAATTAGTGAATAAAGGAGGAAAAGACAGCACAGGCACTGAAACAGAGAGAAAAAACTGCAAGAGAGGGACAGAGCAAGCTAATAAATAAAACAAGAGCCTGAAGGGAAGAGCTGCTTTGTCAGAATATAAATATTTCCCTTCCCCTTTTATCTTTAATGTGGTGCGCGGAGCTTATTACGGGGAAGTGCAGCTCTGTCCCTGGAGTCCATCCACATAACCATGTAGGGAGCTCAGTCCAACACAACCGGTACAGCCACACACACATAAACTCTTCTCTGCTGGAAACAAATGTAATGTACCAAGTAATAAAAGGGAAAGCAAGAACCCACGGTGGTCATTACAACTCTTATCTTGCTGGCCCTGGTGCTGCTTTACATTAATGGGCACCAGGCCCTGGTCAGGGAGCTCTGCTCTCCTTGGGTCTCAGCTACAGCCTGGGAAGAACAAACCTTATCCTCCTGGTACTGCAATATAGGGAGAACCAATGTGGCAGCTTATAACAAAGCCAAATTTGGGTTTGGGTAAATAAAAAGAGGGAGGGTGTGAACGAGTGTGTGCAAAGAGGGAAATCCTGCACTGTGAAGAGACCACAGTGTGCACTAAGCACTGAGGAAGAAGCTTTTCCTTCTAACCGTGGCTCGGCACAGCTGTGCCTGGCAGCCAGGCAAGGCCTTCCCTTCCCTGCAGTGCCACGCTGGGTCCCATCCACAGAGAGAACAGTCAAGCATGAAGCAAAATTTTGTATTAATGGCTCCTCTCTCCAAGATCTGGTTTCCAATAATGACTCGGTTCCCCTTCCCAGCGCTGGCACCAGCATCTCTTTGCCGGCCCTTCAAGATGTTCGACCATATGGCTGCACAAAGCTGCACCATCAGTCAAAGCCTCCAAGTCAGGAAGGGACAGTTTCGAATTGCTGCCAGCGGATCCTTTCCCACTCTTTTCCTTGCCTGAGCTGTCATAGATACAGGTGTCAACCTGGCTTCTTTACTGCTTCATTCTTTTCATCTACCCTTAAAAAAAAGAAGCAGGGCGGGGAGGGGGGGGGGGGAGGGAGAGGC
>VZTF01008143.1:2804002-2814676 GCA_013397755.1 Cnemophilus loriae | reverse complement strand
GGAGAGAGCAAAAAAGAAGAGCTTTGCATTTCCTCTACTCAGGCCTTAAAATGGAAAAATGAAGGGAATTCATTGTTGGTGCTTGCTGATCCCTCCACCCCTACTGTTGCACCACTGCGGCCCTTTGAGCATGACAAAATGAGCTCCCCAGGCCTGATTATGCAAGCCACTAATTCCTCCTCTAGGCAAGGGGGTGCTTGGGCTCCCTGGCTATACAATTTGGGTTTACCAGGCTTTTGGTTTTGTTTTTGTTTATAGAGGCAAACACTTGGGCATTTTTACATTAAAAATGGACCTGGTTTTTTTTTAGCCGTATGCTAGTGAACAGGAAGAGACTGTCACATACAGACTCTTTTCGACTATTTTTCAGAAACATTTTGGGTTTTCTCCATGATACTTCCACATGAGCTCCTATCCCAACTGTAATTTTTTCATCATGTTTGAAAAACAGATGACTTCAAATACTACCAGTAAACTGAACTTTCTTGAAAAGGCTTTCAACAAGCAATTCTTTTCAAAAGTGATTTTGATAAAAATGTAGTGGAAAATATGTACTTTTAAAATCAATACTTTTAAAGATGGACAAAAGCAATAATGAATTTTCATACAATGCCCATGCCAGTTCTTGGATTTTTTAGCTGGCCCTGTTAGGAAACAAGCCTTCAAACCCTAGGGAATTATTTAGCAAAATATCATTTGTGCTGGCTCTCTCAGCTGCCATGCTTCAGTTGCAGCTTCCCTGGAGCGGGTAAGTGGAGGTGGCCTGGGTCTCCTCGCCACCCACAGACCTGGTGGTGAGCAGCTGGAATCTGAGAGCATCTTAAAGGGAGAGTTGGTCCAGCTAAGAAAACCAAACAATGACAAAAACTGACCAGTTTTAAGATATGCTTTTGAAGCAAATCTAATTTTAAAATCTTTGATGTTTTAAGCACAACTACCCTAGACATTCTTGGAAAACAGAGCGCTTCTCTGGAAAGCTGTTTAGCAAATTTGGAGTCCGGGGAGTAGCTACTATTCAGCTGCTCAGGTTGCTTCAGAGAGCCCAGACTCACCATATCTGCTTAATATCTAGAGACCAACGCCTATAGACTTTACTCACAAAGAGCTGACCCTTGTGGTCAGGGAGAGTATTGAGTCACAGAAACAGATGAAAATCAGATGGCTGCAGCAGCTCCCACCACCTTGCCCTGCCCTGCTACTCTCCTGCAAGTGGCTGCCCCTCATGAAGGAATCTCTGGGCCAAAAGTAATGTGGTTCCAGGAATTACCTCAGTCTTCAGCTTAAAGAAGGGAAGTAAGCCAGAGCCAAATCTGAACTGCTCCAATACAGAGTGAAACATGAAATAGCAGTCTTACAATGGCTCTGCGTTGACCACAGATGTCCTTGCCCTGGAGGAAGCAATCTCTGGCACAGGGCAGGGGACGTCTGAGGACAGTCACCACTTCATCTTTCCACAGGCTGTTTCATGAGTTATCATCCTTCTCTACTACAATGTGCATGAATAAGATCTCGCTGAGCAGAAAATACCTTTACTGTTGTGCCTAGGAAAGCACCAAGGATTACACTGCACTTGGATAATAACAATGATAACAATGGTGCATTTTAAAAGCCTCCCGTCTCCCGAACTAGAAGTCACTGGTGTGGTGCATCCTCATTCAAATTCAGGTAAAACAAATTTATAGCACCTCACAAATTCCCACAGATCAGCAACCTTAAAAAAATACTATCAAAGTCCATACAGAGTTTCCAGGATTAGCACTCTTTCACCATAATCCAACACATCATGTGGAGCAGCTTCTAGGATGCTACAGGAAGACTTGTTTGCTTTGCCCAGAAAGTAATTATTTTAATATTAGACCTAACTTCCCTACATTATCCCCTCCCCCCCCACCAGCAACAGCCTTTATGAAAATAAACTAGTAGGAGTTTGGCAAAGACACCAGCATTAACATTTCTGCTTCAGCAGTTGCACTTTAATAGCTATCAGCAACTGGAATTTCAGTTTGCACACCCCAGGCAAAATCCTGCACCTACAGCAGCACGGAGCTGGGAGGCAGGGTCAAACAGGGGGATGTCACCTATTGCTGTTCCCAGCAGCACTTCCTACAGCATAGCTGTGGCCGCGGCGCTCGCTCCTCGCCCCACGGGCGGGACCAGCCCCTGCCCGACGTGCCCGACTCCCCCGAGTGCGGTCGGGAGCCGCGCTGCGGGACAGGCTCTCGCCACGGCCTCGCCGGGACCGGCACACGCCTGCTCGCTCACGTCAGAAAGGAAACAGCAACCTGCCAACCTTTATGATTTCCTTCAAAATCAAATTTTCTTTTTTTCTAGGACTAACTTCTGCTCCAGGCGAAACCCTCAAGCCTGTTTGTAAACACTCTCGAGTAGCACAAGCTTCGAACACTTTGGAGTGCTACAATATTAATGCTTTCAGAGATAGTGAGTGTATATCCTTGCAATTTTAAAACTGTTGCTTTCTAAAATGGCTCATGAAGACTCCCTCACCTTGTAGCATGGATCCCTGCCTATGGAAAAATTCAAAGTAATTATGAACAAGTCCACCATTAAAATCTCAGCTTTACTGGACTCGTGTAGCAGCTGGCCAAAATAAGGCTTTATGGCTTTCTATCAGGTCAATAAGTTGTAATCATTGGAGGAAAATCAGCTCACCCCAACAATATGGTTCAACAAAAGCCCCTCAGCAAACTGCATCCAGCTGCACTCATGTAAAGGAAAGCAAATGAGAAATAGAGTCAAAATTTGAGCTTTAGAGCTGTACAGCTGTCTTTGAGATGCTGTGAATTTTCAGTTTTCGCTAAACTTAAGGCGATGATCTGTGGGAGCAATGAGAGCAGGACGTGTTATTTTTAGAAGTCAGGAGTGAAACAATCCACTACATCAAGCACATAAGAATTTGGCAGCAAATTAGGATTTGAGAGCTCTGAGTACCTTCCCCAGACTGTCTGTGGATTACTAAATACTGTAATGTGTTTTAAGTCACAAACATTTTCCTAGAATTTTAAATCATTTAAAAACAAACAAAACAAAACCAAAAAAAACCCAAACAACAAAACAACCACCAAAATCCACTGAAGACTGAGGAGAAAAACCCAATACAAATATACACACATTCACAAAAAGTAACTGAATGCTCATTGTTCCAAAGTCTAGCAAAGAAAAGAAATTGTAACTGTGGTACAGGCAAATGTAGGGGCTGCAAACAGCATGCAGATCGAGACTGAATTCAGAGCAGAATTGCAGATGTTACTTTGAATTTCCCAGCTTTGGTAGGTGCAAACCAGACATATGATGTTATTTCTTTTTAGCCCATATGAGAAAATGTTACATGCAGCGGAAATCTATTTCAGACAGCAGTGTTTCTTTAGCAGAATGGGATTTCTGTGATGCTTTGCTTTGCTCCATCTGCTTCTAATTATTGCTCAATTCAAACAGCTATTTCTGCATTGACTTGCAGGAATCTCAGAAGGCACCTTCTACGTAGGCAAGAAGCATAGCCCATAAATAATTTCAAAAAGTATTAAAGAGGGGAAGCTTCATAGCTTTTCATTCCAATCTGACTATGTGGTATTTAAATAAACCTCTGTGGCTTTCCAGTAACAGAGTAGGAACTCCCAGGTGGCAGGGCTGGGGGAAGAGAGGGAGGAGAGCACTAAACATACTAATGAACATGTAATTAAGAAAATGGGCCCTCATTCCCTGCAGAGACTCCATGAGGAGGGAACTTATTTGAAGTGCTGCTTTCTGGTTCCCCTTCCTCTATGGAAGGAAATCAGCTGAATATCTCCAGCACCAGTCACAGTACCAGTGGTCCCAGCTCCAAGAGAGTCAATGCAGGCTGACACCAAGGTAGAAATCACAGTTTGAAATCAATTGATTAAATAAAAAGGTAAAGGAGGGCATGTGATGCTGGTCCACAAACCTCAGGATCCCAGTTTCTCAGGAGAGCTGTTTGTAAGCATTGGTGTTAGCCTTCTCCTCTTTCCCTTAAAGAGCATTGCTACATGGAAATGCAGTTCGGTCACTGCAGCCTGGGGGCCCTTGTGGAAATGGAAATCCTCTACATGGCAGCATCATCCATCTCCAGGGTTTGCAGGGAAGCAGCAGGCAGTAGTCCTACACAGCAAACCTTCAAGTGTCCTCGAAGCAGAGAACCACCATGGCAAGTGGGTCTCCAAGGCATGACTGGGACCAAAGGAAGAAATAATTCCTTGTAACAGTTTAAATGTAATTGTGGAGAACAGGGTTTAATTTGTGCAAGCCCATTAAGAAGAGGGACAAGTAATTAAAATGCCTGTTTCTCTTTCCAATCCTATTTTGAAAGTGGAGTTGGTTAAGGAAATTTCACCCTAAACATAGGATGGTAGCAGTGATTGGTAATTCAAGCATGCATGGGAGGAGACAGGATTTTGTAAACAGAGGCTTAGGAATTCCTTAGCCTCTTTAGACATCTGGCAGATTCTGTATTGAATAACAGCTCTTCTTCCCTTGTTTTCTAAGCTTTGGAAACAACATGTTTCTGGAGGCTGCACTCATCTTTAGTGAGTCTTAACCAAGCAAAGATAAACCATTTGTTTGAACATCAGGCAGTGGCTTTCTGCCTGTATGATTGTTGGACAGTAGAACCACGTCCCAAGAGAGATGACAAGAGTCCCATTATTCTAGGCATTTAAAATTAGACTAATTATACCACTATCATTTGTAATAGCAGGACCTAAAACATATAATGGGTCTTTCCCATCTCTTATTTTGGGCTAAATCCAGGTCTTCCTACATAAACAGAGGCTGAGGCTTTGGTGAGTATCCTGCTGTTTCCATTGAAACAAGTGAAAACTCAAACAGGACAAGTGTGAGCCTTTAGTCTGTGCATTAAAGAAGGCTCAAAATGTAACCTCAAATAGATGAATCTAAAGAAAGAAAAAACTAAGCTAAGGTTGAGCATAAACAACAAAAGACATTTCACAGTGTATCCGACCATTGCAGCACCCCTCACAACCAAAGGGTATCAACAGGAGAGTGATCAGAGCAACCAGTCACTATGTCCACACCAGCCCTGGGGCTAGAAGCAAAACATAATTCAGTGTTCAAAAATATTGTGGCACCATCTGCAGTGAGCTGGGAAATTTATGCACAAACTTGAGAAACTTGTCTGTTTTTCATTAAAGTTTTACGTACCTCGGTTGTAACAGCCTTACATTGCTAGAGCTGCATGCAGAAATGCTCCCTGGTAAGAGACTGGTTGCCTTAATGGCAGCTGACAAATGAGACAGCTCTATGGAATTGGCTGGCCCAAGGAAGGAGAACCAGTGTTTTTTAGCTTTTCTGCAGACTTTTCTGCAGGGTTCTGTAATCGTGCAGCTCCTTCAGGAAGGACCCAGGGATCCGGTGTTAGCATTTGTCTTTGGCCTTAGAAACTGAAGGGGGGTTTATAGAAGGGGGAATCACACAGAAGGAACAAAATCACTGGGTTTTGGAGGAAAATGGATGTCTGATAGATGGTCCAGACTAGGTCAAGGATCCATGGTATGAACAAGAGGTCTGAGGGAATACAGTTCTGGGAAGGGGAGCTTCAACCACGAAGACATTAGTCAGCTTCCTAAAAAAACACTGCATGGTTATGAGAGCAAGTAGGTAAGGCTATATTTATTTTTGCTTGGATCTCTAATAGTTTTAGAATTATAAAGCAAGGAGTGACTCTGCTAGAGACCTTTGCATATCTGTGAGTCATTTTTACAGACACCTGGAGAAGCTCAGGATAAGCTGGAGCATCCATGAGACTGAGACTTCTGCAGAAACCAAGAGAAGTTGGCTGGCCCAGGGAGCCTGGGGCAGGTCCATCCCAAGCAGTTCTTCTCCTGGTGTTGCCCAGGCTGGTATATCACATATCCCAGTGTATATAGAATTGGCCAAAATCAGCTACAGCAGCCTAGAAAGTGTCTAGCCACCATAATAGGTCAGAAGCACCTTTTAAGATTTAAAGGATCAGAAAGTAACTTTGCATGTGCCTATGCTACATCCAGATTTTGTAAAGCAGGATCTTCCTCACTGATGGAAATGGGACAGCAGACACGAATGTCATCTTTTCCAACTGTTTCTGGAATCTCTCCTTCTTCATACTGCAGTGTACTGCACCCAGACACAATGGTGACAGGACCTAGGTGATAATACTGCTGCCAGTAGAGAATTTGTCTTGTTATAAAGGCACCTAGCCTAAGAAGCCAACAGAGGGAGGGATTTCCTGGGTTCTATACCAAAGGCCTTCTGCAGCCCTAAAACTCTGAGAAAGCAGATTAAATTGACTGTAAAGAAATAGGGGATTTCAAAGTATCATGCAAGGGTTAAAATGTAACTGGTGTCCTCAGTGAACTGCTGAGTGGGGGATGAGCAGATCACCTTCAGGTTTTGTTTTCTTATCCATGGATCTTGGAGATAAAGGTAATCATCAGCCTGATAGCTCATCCTTGTGAATGCTTTCTAAAGTTTCCCCCAATCTGACCATAAATGTGGAGGATAGTGCTACTTCCCTGCATCCTTTGGGATACTACTTCATAAACTAATAATTATTTTATAAATCCATGATGCAAAGAGCTTTCACCTTTCTTGCTGTGGGAAGCCACATCCCCTCCAGCAGTATCCCCTTCCTTTTGTCACCTGTGCCCTCCCCATATGCTCTTTTCAATCAGTTTCTTATGTCTTCCATCTAATTTCAAATTAAGGGTTCGTGGTGGGGGGCAGGGGCTTGCTTTTCCCACTCCCTGCCCAAGAAATACGAGGCTCTCCTGCTTCACTACAAAAAGACTGGATTTCTTTGATGAGGTCCGACAAGATGTAATTTAGACTAATCTATCAGACTGATAGAAATGCAAGGAGATATAATACTGAGAACTTATTTTATTTCTAATTATGCAAATAATTATGTAAAATAGGCAAATGCATAATTTTCCCCCAGGCTCCTGGCATTTCTCCACTAAGCTTTAGGGAGTGCAAATTTTGATGTTCTTAGCTCAATAGCCTGTCTGATCATGTAAGGCTGTATGTAAGCATGCTTCAAAATGTCGAGGTTAAAAGTGTCATAAAAGTTATTTACTAAAAGTAACTGGGACAAATCTCACAGCTCAGGCGGTGGCACCAGGACTTTGGCAGTGCGTCAAGTGAGGTGAGGTCCAGCACGTTTCTGTGAGTGGAAAGGAAGAGTGGGAAGTGATGGCCTTTGTTCCTCTGAGAGCAAGGAGGACTGAAAGCCTTGCAACAGGTAATCTGAAAATGTTCTCCCTCAGGCACTCAAAATAAGTGGTGGGGCAGGGAGGGGGTGTTTTGTTTTGATTTCCCTCCCCCCATGGGAAGAGTTTTCTATCAGATGGGATAGGAAACAAGGAAAAGTATATTGGCACCATCTAAGGAGGCTTTAAAGCAGCAGGAAAAGACATAACATAGGGATGTCACTCCTCACTTAGACTTAGCTTGGAAGATGAACTGGATTTATTTTTAAATGAGTAAAAAGACAGACAACTGTTTGCTCCTAACAATTCCTCCCTATGCACAGTATTCTAGTCAGACAGCTTCAGAGTTGGTATCAACACCTGAGACTGTAAATTTATTCTGGAATCTAGGACTTGCCAGGACTTTGCTTGTGAAGGTTTACTGCTGGCAGACCATGCAGTGTACTTAGAACATCAGCAGTTAGGAGATTTTTAGAGAAAACCTCTTGAACTGCTCTGTGGTTGCAATAGACAACTTGTCAGATGCTGCGAAGTCTTGTGCAGCGCGTTTGTTCTGGGTGACTGAGGACCTGGCTGCTGCGCTTACTATGCGCATATGATGAGGATCCCTCCTGTTGTGAGGAAATTTAAGTAATTTTGCAGGCTACTGTTTGAACTGTAGCTGATGGTACTTACAGAGGTTCTGGGTGCTTTGGAGTAACCCGTGTTCCAAAATCATGAATTTTGCTGCTGCTTTTTAAAATTTTCTTTTCTTTGTTTTTTTTCTCTCCTTTCTTTTCCTTTTCTTTATTGTGCCCTGAAAGCTGTCAGGATGTCTTAGACTGACTTAGAAGTCTGGGATTTTCTTACACCACAGTGTGCCATTTTGAGACTACCATTGCCTCGCTCAGTGATTGTTTCCCATCTCCCCGTGGGTCTAAGTAGAAAAAAGATCTTGGAATTTGGTAACATGCCCAAGAGACTTTCTTCATCCAGCTTAGTAAATCGTGTTGCACATTCCTGACATCTGGGATGACCTAGCAGCATCATTCCATGTGATGAATTTACTCTCTTCTCTCCCTAAGAAATAATGTAGGACATAATCCTTCTTTTCACTTTTTTTTCCCCTTTTGCTTCACTTTGATTCTGCATTACATTCATAAGTGTAAAGGATGCTTTTACAGCATGTACCAGAGATGCCAGCCGTCTTTTTGTTCATACCATGGTTTGGACGAATGACTCTAACAAATGGGACCAGTAGAAAACTGGGGGAGCCATTGATGCCATCTGCCCTGACTTGTAAATAAATGTCCAGTTAAAGCCTTGCCACTTGATTTGACATACCTTACTCTGAATAGTTTCTGTCACTGTCTCCTCATTGCTGAGAGGGAGTTTCTTGCAATATAATTTTACTAGCTCTGAACTTGTTTGTTTACATACAGAAATCAGAATGAGCAATGCACGGGGCAGAGAATCTGAGGCTGCTTTGCTTTCTCTGCGTTGTCATTGCCTGCCAGTGAAACATCTCATATCATCCAACGTTTTTCATAGTGATTATCGCAAAGTGCTTTGCAGATGACGACAGTCATGTAAGCCAAAGTGAAAAAGAGAGGCTTTAGGGTGGTTATTACAGATTGGGAGGGCAGAAGGCAGAAGGAGGAAACCAACTCCCCCCAGAACTAACCAAATCTAACCAAACAAAAAAGCCCCAAACAAACACACACACACAACCCCACCCAAAAAAACCCAACAAAACACCGAAAAAACAAAAACAAAACAAACAAAAACCAAAACAAGACACAAACAAACAAACAAAAAAACCCTAACCAAACAAAATTGTGGAAAGAATAATTTTATTGAAAGCTACTAGTGGCCAAAAACCAAACAACAGAGTAGACAAATTCAAGTAAATTTGTCCCACGGGTGGTTATTTAGGTGAAGAGTATCACAAAAATCTGCTTAGTCACTAGGTGTAGAAAAGCTAAGAATTTAGACAACAAGCCTTAAAAACCTGAAAAACTTAAGTTCCTCTAAGGCACTCTCAAACAGCCATAACTGAGAAAGTAGAAAAGACATTTCTTTTCCAGAAGGAACTGTTGCAGCCATGGCTAGCTAGTCCTTCCCATATGTATTTTTTTATACACACAGTATTATTTTTAAAAACATCTCCATTAAGAGGAGTACATTTATTTTAGCAAGCCTGTTTATAACTGTCAACTTCTCTTAAGAAATGTAACAAAAGCTGCAGCACCATGGTCTTACTGGCATGAGGACACATTGTTCATGAGCAGTAGAGGATATGGAAAACATTTGTCCAACAATTGTTGTTGGAGCTCCCTGAGCCAAATCCTGCTCTCTTTAACTGCCCTGGAGGATGGTGCAGATTGGTGTCTTCGCTTAGTTGCTAACAGAAGCACAATCTCAAGCAAAGGAGTAAAAGTAAGAATTTGAGTACTACAGTTCAGGGAGACCTCTGTCCTCAAAGTGAAGGATGGGGTAAGTTGAATAATACTTGGCTCGAGCCTGTCTTTGAGCACAAACTCTCTTGGGCCAGTGAAGCAGAAGCAGGCCTCGTTGCAGGGTTTTTGTCAAGCACGTCCATTCCGTGCTGCCGAAGACACGCTCTGCCTGCACATTGGCGGGATGGTCCCAGCTCCCCGTGTTTTGGCAGTGTACCTCCAAACACAGCTATGCTGCAAACCCCACATTCCTGTCCTTAGCAAATGTAAATGTCCATAAAAATGTATGTTGGTGTCTAGTTCTAGATCTGCTTGGCCTAGCATGCCAGTAACAGCCCTTGCCCCACCTATGCCATTTTCTCTCCTGCAGGCAGGGTTCTTTCACAGAAGAACTCCTGGTTTTTCACTGTTTAATTGAGTCTCTCAGGGAATCGCAGCAGTGCAAATAGGGATTTAAAATTTCTCCTCTTTGCTTAGGTAACACTGGACATTTCAAAAAAAGCTGCCTTCCCCCAGCTAGGGCTTAGATCTGCATGAATAAAGCGTTTATTCTGCCAGCAAAAAGCAACGGTCATGCTGCGATAACAAATCAAACCCCCCACGCTGGGGAGGGCATGGCGCACAGACACGAACATCCCAACTACGCAATAGGATCATTCTGCAAATGTACGCGGGCGCTGGGTTTGGGGTTTTTTTTTTTTTCCTTACTCTATTTTTTTTCTTCCTTTTTAATAACTCCGGGCACAGGCAGCTGTTCGCGTTTTCAAAGCCTGCTCAGAAAGCAGCCAGTTAATTTTAGTTTGCTCGGGCCACCCTGAGCGAGCTGCCTGGGCTCCCCCCCACGCCTTCCCGGCTGTGCCGGGCAGCGCGGGAGGTGGGGGCCGCGGGCGGCTCCTCCCGGCCCGGCCCGGCGGGGATGGGAAAAAAGTAGTTCCCAACTTTTTTTACCCCTGGCGCGAGCTCCTCCCCCTCCCCTCCCCCCCATCGCGGCCCCGCCC
>VZTF01008143.1:2765597-2803972 GCA_013397755.1 Cnemophilus loriae | reverse complement strand
GTTATTTAAGCCCCGGAGTAAAATACACGGCTCAGCCGGGCGCGGTAATAATCCGTTTAGCCGTAACCTAAATCCCCGGGGCCGTGCAGTCGTGCAGGGAGCAGCGCCTCCGCCTCGCCGCCGCCGCGGGACCCTGCGCGGAGCTGGCAAGAGGCGTCGCCGGGCTACGCGCGCGTCTCCCGTTTCGCTGCCGCCGCCGCCTTCTCCGGGGAGAGCAGCTCCGGAAACTTTCGCCGAGAGAAGCGCCGCCACCGCGCTGTGAGCGCCGCCGCGTCGGAGCCGAGGAAGAAAGTCGTGGAGGTCCGGCGCGGAGCCGCGTTCCTCCCGCCGCCGCGCTCCTGCCCCACCGAAGGGGCCCCGCCGCCGCCCTCTGTTTGCTGATGCCCCTGGGGTGTCGCGCCGGCCGGCTCTGAAAGACTCCCCGAAGCTCCCCGGGCCCCCGGCCGCCCCGGCAATGCGGGCTGGAGGAGAATGCGGCGGAGCGGCCGCCGCCGGGTGCCCCTTGCTGGGGCTGGCCGCGCTGCTGGCCGCCCTGCTGGGGACCCCCGCGGGTGCGACGGCACAGCAGTACCACGGCGAGAAGGGCATCTCCGTGCCGGACCACGGTTTCTGCCAGCCCATCTCCATCCCGCTCTGCACGGATATCGCCTACAACCAGACCATCCTGCCCAACCTGCTGGGCCACACCAACCAGGAGGACGCAGGGCTGGAGGTGCACCAGTTCTACCCGCTGGTCAAGGTGCAGTGCTCGCCCGAGCTGAAGTTCTTCCTCTGCTCCATGTACGCGCCGGTGTGCACCGTGCTGGAGCAGGCCATCCCACCCTGCCGCTCCCTCTGCGAGCGGGCCCGTCAGGGCTGCGAGGCCCTCATGAACAAGTTCGGCTTCCAGTGGCCAGAGCGGCTCCGCTGCGAGAACTTCCCTGTTCACGGTGCGGGTGAGATCTGCGTGGGGCAGAATACGTCGGATGCCCCACCAGGACCTGGCGGTGCGGCGGGCCGGGGGGTCACTGCCCACCCCACAGCTGGCTACCTCCCTGACTTTCTCACCCCACCACAGCCAGCCTCTGGCTTCTCCTTCTCTTGCCCCCGGCAGCTCAAAGTGCCCTCTTACTTGGGCTACCGGTTCCTGGGGGAGCGGGACTGCGGAGCCCCCTGTGAGCCAGCCCGGCCCAATGGGCTCATGTACTTCAAGGAGGCAGAGGTGCGATTTGCCCGGCTGTGGGTAGGCGTGTGGTCCGTGCTTTGCTGTGCCTCCACCCTCTTCACCGTGCTCACCTACCTGGTAGACATGCGTCGTTTCAGCTACCCGGAGAGGCCCATCATCTTCCTCTCAGGCTGCTACTTCATGGTGGCAGTGGCCTATGCAGCAGGCTTCTTGCTGGAGGAGCGGGTGGTGTGTCTAGAGCGCTTCTCTGAGGATGGCTACCGCACTGTGGCCCAAGGCACCAAGAAAGAAGGCTGCACCATCCTCTTCATGATCCTCTACTTCTTTGGCATGGCCAGCTCCATCTGGTGGGTCATCCTGTCCCTCACCTGGTTCCTGGCTGCTGGCATGAAGTGGGGCCATGAGGCCATTGAGGCCAACTCCCAGTATTTTCATTTGGCTGCCTGGGCTGTGCCCGCTGTCAAAACCATCACCATCTTGGCCATGGGGCAGGTGGATGGGGATGTACTCAGTGGGGTGTGTTACGTAGGTATCTACAGTGTGGACTCGCTGAGGGGCTTTGTGCTGGCGCCCTTGTTTGTTTATCTCTTCATTGGCACCTCCTTCTTGCTGGCTGGCTTTGTGTCCTTGTTTCGCATCCGCACCATCATGAAGCATGATGGCACCAAGACAGAGAAACTGGAGAAGCTGATGGTGCGCATTGGTGTCTTCAGTGTCCTCTACACGGTGCCTGCCACTATTGTCCTGGCGTGTTACTTCTATGAGCAGGCCTTCCGTGGCACCTGGGAGAAGACGTGGCTCCTCCAGACCTGCAAAACATATGCTGTGCCCTGTCCCAGCCACTTCGCCCCTATGAGCCCAGACTTCACTGTCTTCATGATCAAGTACCTCATGACCATGATTGTTGGGATCACGACTGGCTTCTGGATTTGGTCTGGCAAAACCCTTCAGTCCTGGCGACGCTTCTACCACAGACTCAGCACTGGCAGCAAAGGCGAGACAGCAGTATGAGACCCCCCTGTCCCCTCTGGCACACACACACTCACACATGCACACACGCAGAGGAGGTGCATACTCAGTATAGGAGTAGGGCAATGGTTCCCTGAAGAGGGAGGAAGAGAGGCTTTTCCAAACTTTTTCTTCCTCACAGAAGGTTTGAAAAAAAAAAATCAGTGCATAAAGGATCAGTCAAACTATGTCCAGTGGTGCTTATGGCCAGCTAAGTGGAAGAGGACAGAAAAAGAGGCCACTGCTGGGACAGGAGAGTTCTTCACCCAGAAGTCTCCTTACTTCTCCCTCCTGCTACTCCTGTCTAGGAAAAGAAACTCCAACCCAACTAAAATCATCTTGCCTTGCTTTGGACAAGAGGGAGGGGAAGCCAGATTTGTTGAGCCACCCCTGCCGAGAAGTAGCCAAATGCTCTCTGAATTGCCGGGGCCAAACTGCGGCATGGGCAGGGTAACTCCCGAGCCTGAGCTCGCTGCCTGCTCCTTCCAGCTCGGCGGATCCATCACGTGAGTACTGCACAGCCGGCTACAGCCCGATCGTGTGCTGGGGAAATGCCTCTGTTCTGTCAGCTCACAAGTTCCTTTTTACCTCAGTGATACCTGTTGTAATTGTTTTAAAGTAAAAATTTGGCCCTCGATGTGTTGTTCTTGCTGCTGTGGGGAAGGAGGGGGTTGCTATTCCACACCCTGAAAAGAAATGACTTGTTGCTTTTCAGCAGAAGGCTTTTCCCCCTTGCCTTTGTTCTAGGAGACAAAGGGGGAAACAAAAGTGTTTTCTATGTAGAAAGACATAAGCATGGGATCGGTTTTTATGGGCAAACTAACAAAAAGAAGTCGTTGAGGTTCACCCTTGGATGTGAGGAGCTCGCAGAAACAAACATTCCTTTTACGAAAAAAGGAGGAGGCAGGATGTTTTCCTACCGTTCAATATGGGTCACTTTTCTAAGCTGAAGGAAATGCAAGATTTAGAGGGCAAGAAGAGCTTACCCGAGAGCACCTGCCAAAACAAGAGCCATTAAAATACGTAACGATAGGATTTTTTTCTTTCCTTCCCATAAACCTGCTTTCTCTCCTGCTTTGCAGTGAGCTCACTGCAGACAAAGTCAATACACAGCCGGATTCTGGGGACAGGAGGAATCGTTTTGGCTCACGATGGACCCTTTGCCTGCTCCTCAGTTTCCCTGAGCTGCATGGCAATGACTCTTGGTGTGGGTGGGGGGCTGGGGTTGGGGTTTAAAATCAAGCAGTTACTGCAAGTGAGGAGCCTTCTCATTTCAGCTAAAATACAGCTGGTTAAGTTTCCAGTGATCACGTCTTGGAAGGAAAAGCATTCAAAAATTTATCATCAAATGCATAGTTTTCTTTTTTAAATGTGACAGATTTTTCTGTTCTGAAAATTTTAATGTTGACTTGTTCATATTTTATTTTTTGCATACTACTTTACCTTTATATTCACTGAAGGGTTGTTTTTATAAGTATATGTGTGTGTGTGTATATTCTTGCCTAAGGACAAAATAGGACATTCTGGATTTTTAGCAAGTCTCCACCCTATAGCTGCTCTTCATGTTTTTTGGGGGAAAGTGTCTAGAATGAAACTTCAAAAAGAAAAAACCTGTTCAGGGTAAGGGGGCAGACTGCTGCTGTCTGAGGGCGTACCAGTAGTCTGAGCATGAGGAATGGGCCCATCAGCCAAATCCTTCAGTAGATCTGATGTCAGACTTGCAGGGCTTGGGTTTTTGTCTTTTATAATGTGCACGTGGAAGAAAAAAAGCAAGCGTGTCAGACAAGTGCAGTATGTATATTTTGTAAATCTCATTTTTGTAAGAAAATATGTATTTATGTTTTTACTTTATTTTTTTTTTGAAGGTCTGTATGAGGCCCTGCTTCACCCCATGTACAGATCACTAAATAAATAATTTTTAATACAAGGCCTCTAATGACGTTCTTTCTATCTTTGAATACTTGGCAGGTTTTAGAATGGGGGGAAGCTCTGAAAGTGGTGTCTTCTCCTACACTTTGTTTTGGGAGATGCAAGAGACTTTTAGGTGAATGCAGACTGGAAACTCAGCTGTGGCTTGAAACTTTGTTCTGATTACCAGCCCCTCACAACAGGAGAGCACATTTTGAGACAGCCGGTTTCAAATGTCTGCCCTCACTTGAGGTACTTGCACCCTAGCCAAGTTTTCTTCCAGTCTCTGCCTCTCTCTGAGGGCAAGCTGATAAACCAGTTCCCTTATCTAGAAAATAAGGATAATACTCTCTTCCCATTCCAAAGAGAGTTTGAGATTGAGAACTGGAGGGTGCTACGAGTGCTGTAAATTAAGTCCTCACTTTGATGGGTGGAGTGTTATAGGGAAACACTAAGGGCTAGATCCTTTTTAATGGCTTTCAACGGGCAGTATCATGAACTGGTGCTTTTTTTCCCATAGCACCCTAGCTCTCTGCAGTTTTGTTCAAGTGAATTTTACTTTAATTTTAATAGCTAGCCTGAAGCCTACATTCTTTCTTATCACAAGTCGTCTGAAAGCTTCAGTGGAATGGTCTATTTTATTTACTTTTTTAAGCTGAAATGAATGTTTAGATCTCAAGCTGTGTTGCTACAGTCATGGAAAGTGCCTCAACAAACAGAATTGTACACCTGTGAAATGATAATACTTTACAGCATTTCTTTCACAAGGATTTCATCCTACTGTCTGGGTTCGTCACCCTCCCTGTACCTTCAATTATGCCAATACTAAAATTTAAGTTACAGAACAGAGATAGATCTAAGATGCCTTAGCTAGATGCCATCATAGTAGCTGTGGTTGCATTGCAACATTGTTTCATTTACTAAGCATAGTGTGTAGTAGTTCAGCTTTGAGGGCACTATTTTATTTCGACACTGTGCTCTCAAACTTAACCTTTTACTTTTACAGTGTATGAACTACTGATTTAAAAGTTCTTTTAGGAGCTAGCCCCATTCATGCTGCCTCTCTAGAAAAGCCACATCTTTTATTTGAAAACACCTCTTGCTGCTCCCCAGAATTGCTAACTTGTCAAGTTTCCTTTTTGAAAAGACCTTCGTGCTCCTGCCAGTCAGGCTGCTTCAAACTGCTCCATGACATGAGCTTGCTGATCGTTGCTGAGGGGGGTTTCATTCCACTCACTCAGGAAACCTGAACCTTTCTATAAACATTTCCTCCCATTAATCCATCAGTGCCGGCCAGAGCGATGGAACGCCTGGAACAGCTTGCGCTGTGAAGGACTGGCAGCCGCCGGGAGCAGTGGTGTGACTGACACCCCTGTGCTGTGCAGCCACAGCTGCGACGCTAAACATGCAATCAATCCTTAATACATCATGGACAGCTCCGCCTGCGATCCATGCAGGGGGCCTGTCCCGCTGCTCTCCACTCGCCACCCATCCCCGCTCGCTGCACGAGAAACCATTTACATGTGATCGCTGCTTTTTTCTCCGTACGTAGAAAAACTCTATATATAGACTTTTTTTACTTCATGAGACATTCACATCTGAAAAGAAATGTCTCTATTTCCACCAGAAACCACTAAAGCTAAATGCTTTTATTTCACTATTTCCTATTAGTTACTTCCGGATTTAAAGTCGCTGATGAAAAACTATCCAAATCCTGGGATTTAAGATGATTTTTAAAATTTGAAATTGTAGGTGAAATTTGATGCTGGTGTAAAGTAGAAGGAACTGCTATTCACTTTTAAGCAGATGTGACTCACATCAAGACTGAATTTGCTCACAGTGGAAACAATTCGGAGAATTTCAAGCAGTGATAGTGTCTGGCCTTCTGGAGTAAAAATGTCTATCACCGCTTTGATAACAAAGTAGCAGTTACTTTCATAATGGAGTACAATTCAAAAAATCTCTTTGTGAAGCTCTCTGGAAAAAAGGAGGAAAAATAAGCCTTTACTAACCCTTGATAATCACTGCAAAACATTTTTCTCTGACTAATGTATAAGTCCACTTTAATTTTTTTAAGTTTAAGAAAAGTTTCCTCCCCTTTACCTTTGGCTCTTGTCTATGCAGCATTTTTTGGTTCACAAGAACTTAGCAAGTAATAGTTATCACTGATCCATATTCCTGCAAGTTTACACCATATACTATAATTTCATGAAGACTATAGAAACACTGCTTCTTCAGTTTCGAAGACATTTGTGTAACTTTCTAAAATGAAGTATTATTGTTTCAGGCAAGCTAAAGAGGAGGCTTCAACAGTTCTAGAGTTCATGAATAGCACGAGCAACTGAATGTTTGTCTCTACAGAAAAAAGTGCTTTTATAATACGTCAGTGTTTGTTTGGGTTTATTTTTGGTGGAATACCCACACCGATGTTTGAATGTTTTTGTCTAAGTACTTCACCCGCAACCAATAGCTTTGCATGCAAGTAAAAACCACACATCTCTGTATTCACCAACTGGCAACAGTAAACATTACTTATAATTTCACATGGGTTTAGAAACCAAATTACTAGCTTGCATTTCAAATAGCCTCTTTTTTTCTTCATCTCACTTTCATTTCCTTCCAGACTTTACAGGTACTTCATATACACCCTGCACTTCATACATGCCTTCTACTCTTTTTAATTTTAAAACTATGAATCCAGCTGAAAGAAATTTAGGCTGTTGCTTGGAGAGGAAAAGACGACACTGAATCTTCAGCACTCTAACTGTTCATTGAGAAAGACTATTGCCAAGTCTGCCCTATATAAACCAAAATAATTGTTTCATGCCAACATGTGTGTGGTTTTGGCAGCTACAACACTGCACAAATAATATAGGATTGGGGGAATAAATACAGTCATGGCAAATTCCCACATGCCCCACTTAGAATCAACACATTTTGACTAAAATTATGCCCAGACTGCAAAACTAAATATGTACATCAGTTTAACACTGCTCGGACAACCAGTTTGTGCTGCAGTCAGAGGAGGAAGGTACAGGGAGGGTTTTGGTGCCGTTTAAACCCGAGGTCCAAGGCTGCCTGGTTTGGGTGGCTGGGCACTGCTTGTCTCAGAAGCAGATCAGTGGAAGTAAGGCCCAGACAACACTTTCTCCTAAATCAGGTAAACTCCAGGCTCAAGCACAGTGTTACCACAGCTGCAGCCAGATGGGATTTGACTGAATGATGCCAGGACAGGCCCTAACAGGGTCATGAGCACATACTCCTCTGCATCATTTGCTCCTCTCTGTACAGCCAGCCTACCCACGCCAGGAAACCATGGGACTGGGATAAATGAGAATATGGATACAAAGCAGGAATAAGCAGGGCCTAGAGCACATTTTTAAACAACAACTGTAAATTGGAGGAGATCGCTAATCCATATTAGTCAAGAAATCCTGACTGCAACAACTTGTTCATTTTGGCTGCCCCAGCTGTATCACAACTTGGCTTGGTAGTAGGCAACCCTTCACTTAAGCATGTTACCCTTACAAAAAAGCATGGAAAATCCCAGTCTGCTGCCTAGAGGAGTAGCCTATACGAGTAGACTTCGGCTGCATAGATCTTGGAAATCAGTCTCATCATGTGGCTACCGGGGTGGCCATAACCTTACTATTAAAACTTCAATCCCAAAAGCCGGGGTGACAACTAGAAAGAAGAAAAAAAAGAGGCCCAGTTCTCCCCTACTTTGAGCTTTACTGAAGGTACTGCCATTCTAGCATTGTTCTCAAACCAATCTGCAGGAAGGCAAAGTCATTCTCAGGGCAGGCAAGCAGATAGATGATTCCCACTATGCTGTCCTTTTCCTCAGGCTAACATTCTGAGGGACTGGAAAAAGCTTGTGGTGAATAAGGAATTCTGCCAGGAGCTGTAGTAGAAGAAAAATATGTTATCTGGCCCAGATGGACACAAGAAGGTGTTCTAGCAAGTAAGCACTAATCTAGGATTTGAAAGGCAAGTGCTTGATTACCTGCACAATCACAGATGGCGGCCAGATCACATACAGCCAGTCTTCCAGCAGTATTTGGGTAGCTAAAAATGGAGGCAGGTTACATGGAAAGCACTTTTCATACGCATTTAAATTCCCAGGTGCACATCTAGAAAATCTTGTCTCTGTCTCTAATTCCTTGTCTATAAAATTGGAACAGTGACACTTCTGTATATTATAGGGATGTTGTGAGGATGAATACTCTCAAAATCAGAAGAAATTGGATACAATTATAATAGAGTTTGTATAAATACCTCTGTCAGGCTTTTGTCCCACAGTCTGATATTTTTCAAGTAGATTCTGTTTCAGAGAATGACAAATTAGGACCACCAGCTAGAATAAATTATTTGTATGTTTTCCAGTATCTTATCTAAAACTGGTCAGGCTGAGCACATGCTTTCACAGGAGTATCACTCTAGCCAGGCTCAAATATAAGGTGTGAGAGGGTATAAAGAGGCAAGCGAGGTAAATAAAAAATCACACGAAACTGGGCATGCATGCCAAACAAAACGGACTCGTGTTATAGTGGTGCTTAGGGATAGCAGAGATAAGGATTTGGGCCTATCTGTGCTGGTACTACAGAGTTCTGGACTCTTCCAGTACTCCCCAAGCTCTCATTTTCTATATGTTATAAACAGCGTTATCATCAACAGGCTCAATGACAACTCTGCTGTCCCTCTTTAAACAAGTACTGTTCGCCTCAGCTTGCTGCAAGTGGAACCTAAATCATAGTAGTAGGCCTAAAGCAGAGTTGACCAAAGTTTCATCCAAGCCCATGGCAGTGAGAACTCACCTTCCCTGCCATGTTTTCACTTCATCTCTTAGTTCCTCAGCAGTTTCTTTCTGCTACCATGGCCTCGAACAACATCTTTCTCTGTACTAAAGATGGCCAAGTAGAAGGATTAGTTGGATGCTTGGACATTTTCCTGCCTTAACAACAGGAGACTATTACACTTCTTTCACCAATGAAATACAGAAGTGTCTAAGCTGACTGGGGTAAACGTTTGTGTCTTGCACTGATGCCAAGCCATTCCCAGGGCAGACTTTTGCACCCATCCACTTTCATCACACATCAGGCTTTTGTTGCTAAAGAAAGTAAACTAACAAATCAAGAAAGGATTCCTAAATGCACCAAAGCATTCTCTAATTTATAGCTTACCCTCCCCAACAAACAAAAATGTAACTTATAGGATTTTTACGGAAGACAGTCAAAGGGATCTACTTCCAAAAATATTTACCTAAAGCACAAATCAGATCACTTGCCTCACATGGCTTCTTTCCACAGATTTTCCATGTGGGGTGTGTGTATGTGTGTGCACGCACATCTAGTGTGAGTGCATGCTAGTGTAACAACTAGAAGTTACAATCGTAGGTAAATCTCTCATCAAAAGCCCAGTGAAGAGAGAAAATCAAAAGGCCCTTGCCCAATGCAGCTGTCTGCTAATTAAACACTGGTGTTAATTGCAGTAGTGTGGCTGGTCCTCATTCCCTGTGTTTGTTGTGGTGCCTGTGTGAGCTCTGGATTGCTCAGAACTTTCACATTCTCACAGAAAATGAAACTGTCTATAAAAGGAATGAAAGGCTGTGATATGTATATATATCTATAGGGCTATTTTTAAAGAAAAAAAAAAAGTTTTTTTTCTGTGTGCTAGTTCAAAGCCAGCTTTGATTATCTAAAGCAAGTCAGTCTTTAGAAAGGGTAAAAAACTAAAATGTAAGGATAGAATCTTTTTTATCTAATCCATGATGAAAAGACCATTTCTTATTTGTCATGCTCTTGCCTCTCAAATTTTTAATTTTATTTTTTAATTAACGGCAAAATGTAGAAGTCTCAGGCAGCATTTCCTGTCCCTACTTTACGAGATGTGCAAAGAAGCATTCCATTAAGGCCAACAGCCAGTAAAAGGGATGTCATTTGACACCCTTCCACAGCTATGCATACCAGGCGGGAACCAAGCGGGATTATGTGAGTGGATAGAAAGCCCTTCTAGAGAGAGGATTTACTCATACTGTTTTTCTTTACACATTCTGCTCTCTGAAGATAATAAATCAGCTATTGGATTTGCAGCAACAACTCTCACGACGGCTAAAGAATTCCGGGACAAAGTAGATAAAGGCAAAGATCTGGCCCCTGTACAGCAGCTCATAGCGACCGCGGGAAGCGAGGGACCGAACCGCAGCCGTGTGCAAAGGCACCGAACAGCGCCTGTGCCTGAACCATGTTGCTCTTCTAACAGGGGCAGGAGGTGGGCTGGGTTTCCAGAGCCCAGACCAAACCTCACGGCAGCTTTCTGCTTTTATGGTAGGCTAAATCCAAGTCCGGCATTTTAATACTGTAAGATTTAAAAGCCTGTGCTTTACAGTTACTTTGAGCCACAAACTGTCTTTTCTGGTAAGAAATTCCTGACCTGCAAAGACTAATTAATTGGTGGATGGTTTTGCAGTTATGAAGGCACAGAACTTTGTATCATTGCCCATAGACAGGGATCTAGTTTTCTGTCTTTGAGAGTTCTTAAGGCTTTTGCCACTTCAACTAATAAAGTCAACATAAACAAAGTTAATGCTTTAATTCCATGTCTTTCATTTTCCTCAAGCAAAGATCTTCCTGCACTGAATTCTGAATCAAATCTCTATCAAAACCTCTCAGCATGAGAACTGAAAACAAATGCTTCTCAGAAAACGATTTCAAGAAACTCAGCAATTTCACTTAAATGACTTTTCCATTTTGCTATCAAGTTTCATTAAAGCTTTGTTAATGTAGTGTCCTTTGGTCAGCATTTCACTATAGCACTCAGACATAATACATTACTTGAAAACAGACATCAAAGATGTAATAACAAGTTATATACGTAAAAATTAGCGGATGGAGAACTGTGTCATGAGAACTGTTAGTTTCACAATGTTCACCTCTCAGCATCATCCTCTTGGCTGCATCTTATTTAGCTGATAAACTTCTTTTTAAAACTTATTTTTAAGCAATACCAGCCTATTTTATTTATCCTTAAATGTAATTCTGCACATACAATGACACTTTTGTTAGTAAATGAGAAGCAGTGTGTGCCAGCAGACAGGGCACCAGACTAAAGGAGACAGTCATACTTTTCCCAAATTTGCCCATGGTCTGCAAATTCTTCCAATCATCCCTACCTCCATTTCTTTTTCTGCCCTTCTCTAAATAGGATCATGCTCCTTGGGACAAAAAAAAAAAGTTTCTATTGTCCCCACATATGTGTTGGTACTGTTCCCATCTTGTTGGAGCCCTGATCTTGATGGGAACCTCTTAAGACTGGGCACAATGCAAGAGGTTCCAATTAAAAATAATTGATCATTAAGAGACAGAGAATAGCAAAGAGTGAGCTGGCACTTTACTTTCTATGGGGAAATAGTCAAACACTAGTGGCAAAGTAGAGACATATGTGATGACACCAAATCTTCCCAAAGAAATGAAAGCGGGAAGTGTCACTCATCACCTTTTGGGCTTTTGTGTAACATGCATAAGGAACGTTCCCTTCTCTGAAGAATCTCTGGGGACTCTTCAGATGATGGGATTTACTGTCACATGCCCTCTTCTCCCTGTCTTTTTTTGGTTGTTGTACAAAGTGTTGCCATGTGGGGTCTGTGTGATAGCACATACTTCAAAACATCTCCAGCTGAGCAGAATCAGTGCTGACCAGTAAGACTGTCAGTTGGCTGACTATTTGCTAGAAATGAAAACCAGACACTGAGGAAACAGTCTAGTTCATAAAAGGAAAATATTTATCTGCAATGAAATAATAAAAACCAAACCCAAACCAAAATAACTACCTGGGTATTTCATTAAAATATCACTAGTGAAGTGATTAAATAATTCAGCAGCAGAGCAAGGAGGAAGTACACTACTTCCCCATGCACCCCAAAAATATGGATTTGAGAGCAAGGAGGAAGCGCACTACTTCCCAATGCACCCCAAAAATATGGATTTGAATTAAGCAAAACAATTTTTCAGTTAACTCTGAACTGCTTCAACTGAAGAAGAAAATAAAGGGGGAAATGTCTGAATGTTTTGTTGAAATGCTTTTTACATGAAGCAACCCCAAATTTGAATTTGAAATGCACCCATAAATATTGAAAAACATTATGCAACCTCATAAGGTTCAGCTGGAATTAAGTGGGAGAGTGAGGGCTGCACCAAGGCTAAGATGACAGGTGAAGGCAGATAGCTTGGCTTTGGAACCACAGGGAGTTTAAGGGAGACACAGGAGTCAGTTTTACATACAGCTTCCCCCATATCGCTGAAAAAGTCTAACCCACTTCACTTGCACCTGGTAGACCTGATAATAAGGGACATAAGGCAGCAAACTGAACATTTTTCTTAATGAAACTAAGAATGGCATATAGGGAAAAGTGTTTGTGGAGAGCAGAGAAAGAACAATAAAAACAGTTGAGACTGAGGTGCGAGAAGCTACAATTACATTTGCTTTTCTTGTGTTTCAGGCTGACCAAAAAGAAAACTCTGGTGTGAAGCGTGCTTCCGTGCCTGCCAGCCCCATGCTCATGCTAACTGGCCCTGCCTGCTAGCTAATGCAAGGGCCTGGCTTGTGGACTGGGCTGGCTCGTAGACACCCATCCCAGAGTCCATGCAAGGCAAAGGTGTGACTGCCTGCCCCAGTCCAGGCAGGTGTTGCTCTGGAATTCCTCACACTGCCTTTTAAACAGAATATTCATAGCAAAGTACTGCCTCTGTAACTGTTAAGTGTGGTGAAGGGCCCAGGCTGTGAAGGAGCACTTAGTCATACATTGCTCCGGTAGCATCTTCAGGGCCATGGAATTTCTGACTTGTAAACTGCTGTCATCAATGTGATTGCTCAACAAATTATATTCTTCCCATAAATTTTTAAAAGTATGAAGTTTTCTGATGAAGAAATTCATGAAGGTTACCAGGAGCATGTAGTGCCTTTCTAGAATGTCAGTCCTAGCTATTCCCTTGGAAACCAGTAAATAAAGAGTTAAGGAATGAGCAAACACAACCTTAACTGTGCTGTTGGAGTGATGCCCCAATATGGCCATAGCATACAGAGCCTGTGCTATCTCAAAGGCAGAGTGCAAACATTTGGGGATTAGGGCACATGACCACGGGACAGAGTCTGAAGCCTTCTTTTTTGCAAGGAAAAATTGGTCTGTATGGAAGCTACAGGGACTGAGGACAGGGGGAGTGCCAAAGCAACATTTCCCAGGAGACGGTTGGTCTCCTCCTCGGGACTTGCATCTACTCAATTCACAACCCCTGTCCCCGCAGACTGCCGTGAGAATACTGCCTCCGCCCTCCAGCACTGAGCCCACAGACCATCGTACAGCACCTTTGTGCGCTTCTGGTAATTCCCCTGGGGAGGAATAGCTCTAGGCACCGGTATTACCACAATTTACAAAGTCAACACCAAAAGGGGACACAGTAGTGAACCACATACATGAACAGAGGAGGCAGGGAAAGAGGCAACCCAGAGAGACAAGGCCTTTCTCATGTCAGCGCTCAGCAGTTTCCTTGTGTTGCAGCCACAAAGCAGATAAGTGCTCCAGCTCTGCCAGCTGCAGCAAGGCAGCTCTCACAGCTGACCTGCATGATCCCTGCCAGTACAGCCAACCCCAGCGCGGGCATGGGGAAGGTTTCTCAGGCCCTGCTTTCCAAAAGGCCTATGGCTGACCACATTTCCTAAGATGGAAAGGCATAAGAGCCTAGCAGACAGCTTTGCTTCTGTCTCAGGTGAGTGGTTTTTTAGGCAGTGATAGGATGGCAGAGAGTGTCAGCTGTGCTACGGCACAAACACTGCTATAAAACGCAGGGCCATAGAGAACTCTGCTCAAACACTCCTTATCACGGCAGGGGTATACTCAGAAGTGTTGCACTGTCCCTCTTCTCTATTTATTTCTCATTCTCTGCTCCCTAGGAAACTGAGAATCACATTAGCGTCTCCCTCTTTTTTGTCCTACTTTGAATGCTGAGCAGCTAGCACCCATTATTCTGTGACAATGTCCCATCTTACTGACATATCTTGAATATGTACATTTTTATACTGCTTTAATAGTGCTATTTTAAACTTTAAAGCCTGTCACTTGTCCTCATGAAAGTCAGATGGAAAATAATACTATTCTCATATTTTTTCTGGTCTTAACATCCAAAGCAGCAGTCCCTAGAGCAAGCTGTCCTCCTGTTGGTAAGAATTTCTGTAGCCAGTTTGCACCGTGCTGTCCTGCAACCACAACTGACAGGCAAATCCTAGTACTACAATTACTGTACATCTGCAGCATGTGAGGACTTGTTCTGTGATCACTTACAACCCCTTGATTTGAAGTTTTGTCTGAGCAATAAATGCATTAACAATTGAGAAACAAATACAGAAATTGAAGACTACAAAGATAAATATTGGGCTGTTCCCACCCTTGTGTGGACACAGGCATGTACTACTGGTAGTACAGTTGTGTGAGATCAAGAGATGCATCACAGAACTGTCTTGAATGCAAACCTCTCAGAGACCCAGACTCCAGTCTCTGAATACAGGCACATTCCTGCAGTTTGTTTTTTTCCAAAACACCTCATAAGGAAGAGCCTTTTTCATTAACATCTACCAAAAGCCAAAACATATAAACCATCCTACAGCAGACAAAAACATGCTGATGTTCCTTAGAAACACTTTCCTGACTCAGGGATGAGTTTGCAGGGCTGTGGACCCTATGCTTAAACCTGAACTGTCTCAAGCCTTGGTCCCAAGCCCCAGGTGCAAATACATGCTGCCTGGTTCAAGAAATCAGGCTAAGGCCTGTTCTGCTTGACAAAGAAATGCCCTGTGGTTGAGTTGGCTAGCAATGACCAATATAACCTGTCCACATTTCATGTGCTGGGAGAAAAAGGCTACTGAAGATTGCACAGTGTTGATAGAGCTGCCTTGTCTTCTTCCTAGTGATAACCACTGCATTCTCATCAGAGCATTTGTCACCAGCAATTTAAGAGTTAACCAGGAGGGTGGACTAAGGAGCATGTATCTTATTTGTCTCCTTTTGTGGCTAAAAAAACCCCTCTTAGATGCAGGTGTAAATGTCCCCTTTCCTGACCTACAAGGTATTTGCCATACTGTCTGTCTCTAGGGTTAAAAAACTCCCTGGCAGTGAGTGCTTCTGTAAACACTCCCACTTTATCTGCAGAAAGGGAGAATCCCAGCAGTACTGGAAACAGATATAAATGGAAACTGTTAAAAAAATTAATAATAAAAAAAATCATTCAGCATGTGTTAAAAAGTAGCAGTGATTTCTGGCAAGAATTAATTAAACCAGATGAAACACTTCTGATATGATTTGTGTGATCAGATCATTTAATTAGTTCTGGCTTTTAGTTCATCGTAAGAAGCTTCTGTGAGGGTGAAAAAGGAATAATTGTTTATTCAAATGGTAATAATTTGGGTTTCTTTAATTGAATCCTAGTCTGAAAGCATTGATTCCTGCTGTTTTCTGAAGTGCTGGATGGAAAAGTTCCAGCATGATGTCCAGTTTTTGAGGCCACCAAGTCCATTCCCCAGTGCAGCCCCCCGTTTGTGATCTAGTCTGCTACAGCCCTGTTACTTCTCCTGGCTTGTCTATACACTGCTGAGCAGCGAGCAGGGCTTAGCTGTTCCGAAGTGCTTGTGGGTTTATTAAGTATTCCTGTGTGAAGCTGATGATGTGCTCATAAATAATGTTGCGGGGACTGAAATATGTTTTCTTTATAGCAGGCTAGATATTCTAGAAAGGAAATGTTTTTAAAATAATTTAAAAAAAATCAGACACCCAGAGAGTGACTAAAAGTGAAGAGGTTTTAGATAATACAAAATCTTCCTTAAAAAAAAATAAAGAAGTGGGTTTTTTTTTTTTGTGCCTGAAATTAATTCACCAATCTTTGCTCAAGGACTGAGGAGGAAATTGACTTTGTTTCACTACTAGGATACAGCATAGTGATGTCGTGGTGCTTACAAAGACACATACAAGAAGTTTTAAAAGTAGGACTGGTAATCCTGTTTCTGCTCATTGCTAATTTGGTGGGTGCCAGTCAGTAAAAGGCCATAGAATCCCTGCTGGGTAAAAGGCGGTACAGGATGAAGGTATGCAAAGAAACAACTGAAAGAAAAGGCATTTCTGCAGTTTGAAACTCCATGTAAGCATATTGCAGATTTATGCCTAAACCAGTGCTGAATTATGGGTCACTGCTGTAAAACCAGAATTCCTTAGATTACTTAATCTAATGAGGTCTGTGGGAGAAGAAAAAGGCCCCAGTCTATGAGATTTAAGGGGTTGAGACCTTATCTGCACACTTTCCTGTAAAGCTCCAGGTGCACTGTAAGATCTATATCATCAGTTCCATGCTAAAAACGATGTTGTTTAAAACTAAACAATCAAAGGCTGAAAAGCAAAGCTCTCAAGTATCATGAAACAGCAAAGCAAAGGTTGCCTAATGTAACCTTCATCTGCCTCGGGGTTGTATGGTATAATATACTGTTTCAGTCTCTGACCAGGTACTGCCCCCACATTCATTTTTTTGGCAAGAGCCCTGCTTCACTCCAGGCACAGGCCTGACAATGCTCTGCATATTCAAAGCAGCTCTTCAATATTCTTTTTAATCTCAGCTCTTCAGCGTGGGGCTCTGGCTTCATCTCCTACAAACTATCGCAACACTGCATGAACAATGATACTTTTCCATTCTCTGCTGTTTCTTCTCTGCTGTTCAGGCCCAGAGCCCTGAATGCTTTGCACTAGTTAACACATTTATTCCCGAAATGTCCCTGTGAGGTGAGGAAATATTATCCCTAGTTTAAAGAGTAAGATTGAGTTACCTTCTAAAGAAAAGTAGAAAAGAGGCAGGAAAAGCAACCAGATCTCTAGAGCCCCAATCAACCACCTAAATCATCATTTTTACAACAGGCCTCTGGCCTTTATTCACACCACACAACTTCTGCTAGAGGTTAGGCAGCAGTGCCAGAGACACAGACCTATTCACTGGCATAACATAAATCTACTGCTGTGACTCCAGACCAATATATTATATGACCCTGTTCTAGGTTTACTTAGGGTGAAAAATTCAGTCCTGTGCAGAGGGCCAGCATTTACATCCTTTCTCAGAGGTTTGCAGTTGTGTGTGCACCTCATGCTTATCCCTCTGATCCTTTTTTTGGGGAAAAATAATTGTGCTGTTTATGCACTAGACACTGTGATAACATAATTAAGCACATGTGTACAGACTGTGATTAGAAGGGAAGGCTTCTTGAGAGCACTCTGATAATCTAAAAAGTAGGAAATAAAAGAACACAAACTCTACATTAAAATAATTTTACCCAGTGAATTAGGGAACAAAACAATCACCAATCATCATCTTTCAATCATCATCTTCATAGCAAGAGTGTGTTCTGTGTACTCGAATACCTTCTATGTGCAAATCAAGAACCTTTTATCTTATTTAAATGCATATCTTGCTGTGTGAAAGGAAAGGCCTCTGATTCCTTCACAGAAGTACCTGCTCACTTTATGTGAAGAGGAGGACTCAGACAACACACTGGTCTTGTTCCTTCTGCACTTTGCCAAGTTTACATATTTTCGGCTATCCATCTGTGTGGCCAGTGGAAACTTGTGAAAACCCCTAAGCAATGGAAGATCTCTGTCCCTTTATATCCAAAGGTGATTCCCAAAACTGCTTTGTTTCAGAGTTCATGGTAAACCAGTATGAATAAATAAGGTTTTCTGAAATCATATCTAAACCAAAGCAAACCTGAGTTTCACCAGAGCAGTGAAATCTACCAATTACCCCTCTGAAGTCACATTTCATTGCCTGCCTTGAAGCCCATAAATTAGTCAAAAGGTCAAGATTGTCAGTGCAGCAGAAAAAAATGTAGCTCCTCATACACATACTTGCACTTCCCCAGTCTTTGCAAACACTCCGAGAAGGATGAAGCAACAACACCCCTCACACTTGGTCTCTAAAGCAAATTTACCAAATCAGACATTTAATGTTCAAAACAGGTTGTTTTACAGTTCTAATGCCTGCCATGGTCTCCTTTTTTTACTGAACAGCTGTTAATAAGCTTAAATAAATTTAATTAATGGTTACAAATGACTGAAGAAAACAGGCTTACCATGTTCAGAATGTTATTCTTTTCTGCCGTTATTTCTAATTTCAGCTTTTGAATTTCTTCCTTTAAAATACATTTCATGTTTAAAAACATGCATAGGCTTTTCAAGGAAGCTTTTAGCCATGTAGCTACTGAGTATCTCTCATATATTAGGATTTATCTTTTTAAGAGCATGCTGAATAAGGCAAGAATTATTCTCACTTAGTAAATTGTGCAGTTATTGTACAGTGCTGGTCCCATAGCTGGGCCTATGTGATGTTATCACATTCCAGTCCCCTGCCTGTATGACTGTGGTATCTGGGGGAATCAGGATACTTGGGGCTGCGGCAGTGTTGACACAGGAAGTAAAGGTACCCCAAGCAAGGACTCTGGAGCTGGACTGAGGGTGAATTGGACACATAGAAGTCAAGACAGAACAAGCTTTGGGCTTCTCCTCTGTGTGAGTTTTGCTGTCCCAGTATAAAGGGCTAGTGCTGGCTCACAAAATACCTAGACACAATCTCAGAAAATCTGTTAATACAAAGACCCAGTGCTGGCTCAAAAACTAATTGTTTGAGTTGCAGAGTGAATTTTGGAGAACACTCATCCTAGCCTTGCTGTTATTACTCTTCTGTGGCATCTGTAATTAACCAGAGCTGGAGATTGACTAGAGACTTACATGTCCCCCCTTACATGTCAAATCACAGTAGCTCTGCTCGCACAGTTACACCGCCAGAGCACTTCAGCCACAGAGAAAGGCTAGGGCAGAGATGGGAATGAGAGCCAGGGACTGAGCCTTGCTCAGTTGCACTTGCTGCTCCAGCTGCCTTTGAAAAGATGAAAGGGCTACGGCAGCCAGGCGTTACCCTGCTGGCTCTGCTTCGCTCTGGCAGCAGCAGCTGCCAAGGCAGCTCCCCTGGGCTCTGCCACAGCCAGAGGAGTCACCACAGCTTCACTTCTGGTTTGCCTGCCCTTGGTAAATGTCTATTTTGCCTATGCCAGACTTCCCCAAGGCCACACAGAGGTGGAGGCTACACCCAGATTCCAAGTCTCAATATAGTAGCTTAACCACAAGTCTGCCCTCCCTATCTCCTTTCTCAGGCGCACATTGCCTCAGTCTCTCTATGCCAAATACAGCACAGTCTCACAAGACAAAGCTTCCTTCTCCCCTCTTCCAAGCTTCAAATGTTCACTTCCTGTTTTTAAACAAGGGATCTTTTAAAACAGCGAAGAGTTCTATCAGGAGACTGCAGTTTACCTTAAAACCTAACCAAAGCAGACACAAAATCAGTGTAATATTCTCTGGCATGGTATTTCATGACTAAAGCCACGCTGCTGAAGATGTCTGCTCTCCAGCCCACATTCTTAAATCCCTGTTCACTCTCCTGCCCAATAGCACAGAGATAAGCAAAGGAGGGGGTTGTCTGGCCTGTGTGCTTTGTCTGGTAAACAAGTAACCACTGTAGCACACGGATTACAATGCACACACTGTCTCTCCTTGTGCTTACCCTCACCTACATCTCTGCTCCAGCTGCATCATTCCTGTGGAGTGCAATGGCCTCTAATGGTTACAGAGCATCCTTCAACATAGTCTCCAAGACTAGGAAAATAAGGAAAGAATTTCTATCAGCTGCCAAGTCAACCAGGACTTCATTTCCAACAGCCACTTCATCGTGAGGGCAACATTTCTAACAGTGGAAGCATGATTCCTGAGCACAAGAATGGTCGAGCTTGTTGATCACTCTGTACCCCGAGTTCTGTGAGACACAGGCAGAGATGGCTAGAGATATTCTCAGCTTTTATGCAAACTCTGAATTCTCAGAAACCCCAACATATGTCACCCTGGAGGAAGCTTAACATGAATTCTTTGCTGACATTGTCCTCCAGTTCACGTGTTGGGAGACTTCTTCCTGCTTCCTCCTTGTCAAGGAAGACAGCTTCAACAATATGGATTTTATTGTACACCCCCTACATCCCACTTCTTCCCCTTGTCAATAGCACAGAGGCCCAAACGCCATCTCAGCTGCAAAGAGGAAATGACTATTCACAAGACACAAAGGTTTATGGATTTCTGCCTAACAAAAGATTATTCCTAAGCAGCCTCTTGGTGTATTGGTGTCTCATCTCATACCAGTGGGAAAGCAGACACCTCAAGTACGCCCAACAGCAAGGAGTAAGAGCACTCTCCAGGGCAGGTGTACTATGCAAGATAGCCTCTTAATCTTCTCACATGCACAAGCATTATTTTTCATACCAGCTGCATCTTAAACACTCAGTTAAGATGGTGATTAGTGGTGGTGGTAGGGTGTCACAGTGGGAGCTTTCTTAAGAAGAAAAGGCTTTGATTGAGCCAATGAAAGCTGTTGCCAGGGAACCAGATGCCATGAACACACCACTCCAGCAGAGCAAGAATACAAACCATGTGAGTGCTGGACTGAGCTTTAAATGCATTTGCTGGTTGAGGCCTGAACACACCATTAACTCTTTCAGTACCTGAAAGAGTTCACACAGTGAACTGGGAAGATGGGAATCTGTTACAAATGCAAAGGAGCAAAACATCTCCTGATATTTCTCTCTAACACCCTGTTGACTCAGAAGAAAAACAAACAGGGGAAACTTTTGACCTTCAGTTTTTGACTGGCAGAGGACGTTTGTTTGTTTTGTAAAGTATGTAAGGAAACCTCTCTTCAAAGCAACACTTAGTTTTACACTAATGTGAAAAGGAATTAGATAAGTGCTCAGATAACCCTATAAAAGTATTAATTTTGTTTTTGTAGGGGGTGTTACAATGAAGTTTGGTGTGCACACAGTGTGTTCACTGGTCAGTTCCTCTGCAAGAGGAAGAGAATAGCTTAGATTCCATTTTTCCCAGATCTGAGTTGGTTTCCAACACAAATGTTACCGATTTGAATTTTATCTGATCAGTTGCCAATTTGTTTCAAAGTTAACTTTCCACTCTGATTACTAAACAGCCTTGTACTCTACCGACAGAGCATTTTTTTCCTAGTGTAAATTCCACAGTGCTCTGCAACCCTACCAGTAAAACGCAGCTAAAGCTCTAATTAAAAATCATGCCTGCCATATGTCAATTCATAAGAACTAAAATTAAACTAACAAGCGGCTGTAACCAAAACTTTTTTTGAACACAAGAGCCTGCCTGCTCTCTTTTGAAGCAGAACATGTGGAAGCCTGGGTAGTTCTTGCAGGACAAGGCCTGGCCCCAAACATTTTCATCTTCAGGCTTCCAGTTTGAATCCAGCACAGGTTCCTAACCATGAAAAGCCATTCCCCACTCCATAAGCCTGTGTGAAAGCTCCTCCATTCCTATGTAGCCCGTACTGGCTGTGTAACTGCTTTGATCCCACAGAGTTGGTAACTGTGTTGAGGAAGCAACATGTTGCTGGCAGTATTATACTCAACTCCCCGTCAGTCTCCATTCCAGCCTATTTATATCCTGTGGTAATACCAGCCATCTAGTGAGCTCGGAGTTTGGGTCCAGTGTACCACTGCCTTTTTATGCCTCTCCCACAGTGCAGAAGGCCTGGGGGGAAAGGACATAGCAATACCATTATAATGCTTAAGTGGCCATAAAGTCCCAGTGTGAGTCCTAACAATCTGAACATAAGGGACAATAAACCTTGGGCCCCTCAAATTTATTCTAGGGAATTGACAAGAGCGGGTAAAGTGCAAAGCTGATTTAATATCTTCACACAGCTCCCATGCCAATTCCAGCCCAGCGTGGTGATGCTGGAAAGTTGGGCTCCCGTGTGTCCATTGGCCATCTAAACAGGCAGAGTGTTACACTATCAAGATGACACCATTCATTCCTGGAGTCCCAACCAGCAGCCATTGCACGGCTATAGTGCACAGCTGAAGGGCTGGGAGAATACACACGCACTTACATCAAGCTACAATGCTGAAAAATATATTCCTACATATTCATACAGAGCACTTTGCGCTCCCTGGATTCTGCGGTGATTTACTTGAGGGTCCATTCTGCTGTGGACTTGGCCCTGAGACCCTTCACTAGTTACTATGTTGCTGTGAAGAGGAGCTGCCTGGCTGCTTATAAATTAACTTCTGGTTTAATTCGCAGATACAACACGTGCCAGGCTTACTTACTGCAGTCATTCCCACTGCAGAGCCCCAGTCTCAAGCAGGACACAACTGCTTCTTTAAAAAGTTCTTGTGTAACACATAAAACAGGGAAAAACAATACCGCAGCTCATCTTAGGTTAGCACTGAATAAGTGAAGAACTGGAAGAAATTTCTAAGCAAAGCAGAGTTATCTAAACAACTTCAGCAACATATGTGGGCTAACAGCCCAGTTTTCTAACTAGTTCCACACAAAATTTCCAGCGATCAAAACCAGTCAGCATCTGCACTTTGTATTTTGAGCCTAAAACTTACATACACCACTAAACACCACATGGTGGCAAAGGAAGCCATTGTGGTGTGCTGGCTTAGTGGGGCATCAATATGAAAGCATTGCTTACTGAACAAACATGGTTCCACGGCAGGTCAGTGACCTCTGCAGAGCCCCTGCCAAAGATCCTATGCAGATGTGATCCTGCTCAGTTTGCAAGAGCAAACAGAACTGCAGTGCAAGATGGTACAGTTACAGGGGCTAATAATCCAATCTGCACCACAAAGAGGTGCAGATGTGCTGAAGTTACCATGCTGAAGAGTGATATTTAATGCTGGCTATTGCTGTCCCTCTCCTCGCCAAAGATAATCACCCTAAAACGTATGTATTCCTTACACTTATGCTCACGTGCACACGCTCATGCTGCCATGTTAGAGGAACTTAACTGAATTTACAAACTGGAGACTTCAAGATATCAAGCGCAAGATGTAATTACAGCATTTTCAAATTGTATTTTCCTCCTTCATATATGCATCAAGACATTATATCTCAGCTGACATAACTGCATATTCTCCCCACACTGAGGATCCTCAGTGCAAAGATTACACCTGCTCCAGGACAAAAGTGACAGTGGTCTCTAGGACTCTGATACATCCTTTTTCGCCATAAGTGGAATGTGCACAGTTTGTTTCCCAACACAATGGGAAGAAATGAGAGTTTCATGGACTGAGGGAGCCAAATGCTGCTCCGAACAACTGTACTCAGACCCCAAACACGAAACAGAATCCCTGTGTTCAATACTCAGACTCTGAAGCCAGTCCAGAGCCACCAGCCCTCTGATCAGCCTCTGCAACAAGTCCATCCTCACTCCCCCCTACTGCCCAGTCCTCCCTCAGTCCTTTTCCTTTTTCTCCATGCCCAGCATCCTTAGAGCTCCCAATGCCCTCGTCCTCTCCTTGGCACTAGCAAAATTTTCCATTTCCTTCCTCGGACCCTGCCTCTGTTTTCCCTGTTCAAATTTTTTCCTCCTTTGCTCTTAAGCCCACCTTCATTCAGATGACCATCTGAGTAAACTTTGAGTAAACTCATTATTTTTTCCCCAGACAAACCTCTCATTACAATCACTGTCTCAATGAGCTATACTCCGATACTCACTGAAAATGCATGTTTTTCGTGGCTACAAGACCGGGCAGTTTATTTCAATAATACATTGTTCTGAATTTACACACATTTCTTTTAATGGCATTTAAAACAGATCAGATGTAGCACTCAAAAGTGCCGAGTTTTTAGTTGTAGACTATATCTCCTTTTATGACATAAACTAACAGTATTCACAAATACAACTAACAATCATAAAAAGCAATTACCAATACAGCCCCTTTCCACATTAACAAAATGCAATTAAGCACTGCTTTAAAACTATGCAATAGGGTGCTGGAGAAAAATTGCTAAAGAAATGCAAAGCAGAGAATCAACAACAGGCTTTGGGAGTAAATTTAGATAGAGATTTAGGTGGGAAAATCAATTTTTTAAATTTATATTTGGTTCAACTCATTATAAAGTTATGAAGAACAATCATGCTTGGAATTAAGTTATCTTAAGCTGGGGAGAATTTAGAATGTCTCTGCCAGTACAGGCTCATTTCTGTTGCTGTTCTGTTGTGGAAAAGTGTCATTTTTGCCATCTGAAGAAAGCGGCTCCTCTGTTTGAAGACATATTTGTTTTGTACATTTTCTATTGCTGTTTGTATGTTGTAAAGCACTTTCAGCACATGTAGAATGAAAGACACTGTACGAAATACAGTTAAAAGTTGCCGTGTCGTAATCTGCTGTAAGTCTTTGTACATGGCAGCAGGGGGCACTTCCACAAGGCGATGCTGGAAGTGCAGTTGACAGACTTTCCTGGTTTCAAGGCCAGGCAAAAGTGCTGCTCAGTGTGTTCACATCCCACTTCTGAAAGCAGAGCATGACTGCACTGAGCAACAGCACCTACCCATCTTGTTCCTACTAAAAATTCTCAAAGCAAGTTGAGTAACTTAGTGAGAAAATTAGAGAAACAGAAACATGATCCTTTGAATGAAGTACAAAAAGGGCAAAGAATCGCACACCTGAGCACTGAAGAAGTAAATGTCTGAACAGGTTCTGCCATCCCAGTGCTGGTGTGGGGGATAAAGAACCGGAAGTCCATCGCAAGGGCAGAGAACATAACAGGGACACTGAGACTCTTATCTTTGCAACTACCTAGGAATTTTGAAGTGTTCCTGAGCTAAATTTCTGCAAGAAAACAGTTAACAATCAGAGAGAAAGTCTTCCAGTCATTAAAGATTTACAAAAACCCAAAGAGGGTAAGTCTTCTACAAAACAGTCTCCAAAACTGGTCTCTTCCAGCTCTGCTTTTCTCCATTCTCAGCTAATAATGGAATTTGGAGGGTGTAATAAAGAAAATACAATAATGCAGCTTAGGAAGGATGATGTTATTTGGTCACTTTGGGGGATTTACTGCAGGGCATTCCTTGACTCCTTTCTTTGGAGTATTTCTGTACTTGCTTGTATCCTCCCCAGCTGATATGAGGATCCCAAATTCTGTTTAACATCATAGCAATGGAGAAACAACCCCTGATCACAGTGAGGAGGGTGATGGTGGTGGCTCACAGATCCTAAGATGTTAAAACAACCAGAACAGAGAGAACCAGAAGGGGAAAAGTAACCAACAGCATCACGCTTTTCAAAACACCAGGATGCTAGTCTGGCTTTTCTGCTATTTGGAGTTGTGTGCTAGCAAGACACAGAATTATGAATTAGTGTATTTCTGAACAAAGTAGTGTATGTCTGAGCACTCGGGCTCAATGCCTAATCTCTCCCTGCTAAGATGTGGCACTGGGGAGGTGCTGAAAAAAAAGACCAGGAGAAACTGAAAGTGCCTCAGGAACCAGAGGTGAGTTGTTGTTAGAAAATTCTCCATAGTAGCTCTCAGAGATTAAATATTTTCAATTTCAGAATGTTAACTTGTGTTGAAATAATAGAATAACAAATTATTTTATAGTGTCTTCTCTGTAATGAAAATCAAAATGTGGTAACCAGCAGCATAATATAATGAGAGAGATTTATGTCTGCTGTAGCTAAAACTGGAACATCTTAAAATTATTGTTTGGGAAGGCAAAACACTCACAAAGATATAGATTTTAAAGGGAAAATAATTGTCTCTGTGTTGTTAGATGTCAGATGAATGGGTAAACCTGCTAGTTCTAGGATTTGTGTATTTTTTTGATTCTACATCTGTTACAGTGATTTAAAATAATACTTTCTTTAAATAGGGCATTCCAGCAATTTCACTGTGGGTAAAAAAGAGATTTATTTATATGATGCGCTTCAGTGTTGCCATAAAAACTGAATATATTAGAGCCACAGACAGAGCTTTTCCCTGTGAGTTCACACTGAAAGCACACTGCAGCAACCCTAACCTGACTCACTGTGTCTTCAGAATTATTTCTGAAATAATCATATTTTGATCCAGGTACACAGAAAAACTGAAAAAGCCTGTAGGACGCAGATCAAAATTTATCCCAAACTTCCCTCCCAGCTTCACCACTGCAGTTCTACTAGAGCCAGAGGGACTAGGAAGAAAGCATCAGCTTTGTGTATTTTTCATCCTGCCTTGAGGCAGATTGTGAATCTCTGCTCTACCTCTCACAATAGTCATGACTGTTCACCCTGTTTAGCATTGCTATCAGAACAGCTCTTCTAAAATGTAACACTTTTGGTCATTGGGAGCCAGAATGTGACACTCTAAATCAAAGAAACTATGTGAGCACTCCAATTATGAGAATAATTTGGAATCCCCTGCCTTCATTGCATTCAAGATACCAGAGAGTTCCCCTAGAGAAATGTTGCCTGCTTGTTATCACAGTTTTCCCTGTGGCCTGGGACAACTGCTCTACCACAGCCCTTCTTGGGCCACCTCATTCAAGGCAATAACAATGCACAACAGTCTCAAAGCCTCTATTTTATTTACACCCTCCCTAGGGCAGCCATCCCTCCAACCTCTGAGTGCATAGGGATACATCTCAGGCTGGGATGGACTCTCACAGCTAAGATAACACAATCTGTTGGAGATGTCTGTTGCTGCCTTTCCTACAACAAAGCATGCTAGAGTTTCTGAGGGAACCCCCTGGTTTTTTATAGTCCCCATATTAAGACCATTTTACAGCAACTCCCCCTTCATCATGTAATTAATCTCTCTGCTGCTGATGGCTAAAGGCTCACATAAGGAAAAGAAAAATTTCTTGAGCTAGGAGGGGTCAGATTTATGTATTCACAGAGGATACAGCATAAAAGAACTGTGGGCTTATTCAAATGCTACAATAACACAGCTCCTATCTCTCTAGTGTGGTGACTGCCTGTTCCACCTGAGGCTGAAGTCATGCTTCTGTTCGCGGTACACCCCCTTTTCTAAAGAGAGAGCAATTATACAAAGAGAAAAGGCAAAGGAGAAAATATTTTAAACTGAGAGAAATAGCAAGCTACAATGATTTTTTATACCTAAGACATTTAATCCATATACCATTACATATCAAATTCAGTAAGTTCTCAATCACGAAAAAAGAAAATGTTTCACAGTAATAGTGGTCATGGATGAGATGCAACAAACCAACACCAGTACCCCAGATTTTAACCCACAGTGTTGAGGAACCAGTGCGACACAAACCATATTGAATGCAGGTGTGAAGATGGCTCTAGCATGAATGCTTATTAGCAGACATCTTTGTCACATTTCTTAGCAATATACTACACATACTGCTTGCATGTAGAACACTTCCAAGTGTTTTACGTGTTCAGTACTGCTCTTGCAGTTCTTCACACAGTTAGGGCACTTCTCAGATCCAGTCAGTGGTATTTTAAAAGCACATTTGTTTCAATTTGTGTATTCCATAGCCAATCAGACACACTGGACCACAGGTAAAAACTATGAAGTATCCCTGAAACACTTCAAATTAGTCATCCTTCACAAATCTGTAAATCCAGAACACTGGGTTCAGAATTGTTCCACAGGCTCCTAAGCACTGCAGGCCAAACAGATTGCTCCCAGTGTTGAAGGGCTGCTGTTGCTGCAGGGAGAGGAGATGCATCGGGAAGAGCTGGGAAGAGAAGGAATAGAAAGCTCTGCAGATGTAATCTTGCTGCTCCTGTTGTCACTAGGATAAAAGGAGGAAAAAAGCCACAACTGCCACTGTCAAATGAGATATTCCATCCTGGTGGCGGTAGCAGCAGCAGCCTGGCTTTACATAGGTCTGGTTTTAGGCTAGGTATGCTGCATGCTTATAGTCATTGCTCACAGTCACTGCCCAATGCATCTGCTGCTCTGGGCAAACACTTACCACAGCCTTGCCTAGGGCAAGGCTCGTCTGGACCTAAGCAATGAAACCCTCTCGAAGTTGAGAAGAAGCCAATGAAAGTCCCCATTGAGGTAATGTATCCTGCTGCTGGCTTAAAAGTGGGCAAAATCTTGATGACTAATTCACAGCCTGAACTCTTACTTTTCAGTCCTTCCTGCTGCAGCTGCTCTGTTGGAGAACACCACACCTCAGGTCCTAGCTGTGCTGCAGAGCAATTCTTAGGTACAGGCAAGAATTTCATTTGATAGATTTGCTGGTGACAGCAGGTAAAACCACAATACAGAAAGCATGTAAGGAAAGAATAATTTTCTGGGTAGTTAATAAGCCACAAATTGACAAACTCCAAACTGATTAAAGGTTTTGTTTTGCTTTTTCCTCTCCCATGTCTACATTACTTCATCCCTTCTCTATTTCAGGATTATTTTAACTGGAAATCTCATGAAAGTTACTCCCATTTTAGCAAGACTTCAAATGCAAAGTACTTCATGAAAGACTGCTTCGTGACCCTTCTGGAAGGGTCTGTCCCTTCCAGAAATGGACAGTAGGAAATTGGAGACACTTATTCTGTGGAATTTCTTCATGGAAAAAAAGGGAGGTAGGCGAATGGGGCTGCCAGCACAGAAGAAAACTACAGCTGGAGCTACACACTCTCCAAGACTTGACAAGAACCATCTTGGCATACAGAGCAGAGCAGGTCAGAAGCCACAGATTACATAAGGCTTCTGCCTCCTGTTCCTCTAGCTGTGAACTACCAAGTGAGTCCATGAAACTTCAAAAAGACTACTGCTGTTCACTGATGGTGCCTGTTAGCAAGGTCCTAATAAAATTAACCTGATATTCAAACATATTCTTTAGTATCATCTTCCCCTCTTTCCTTTGAAAGATACCAGCTATAGTCAATTTGTCATGATTAAACCTGTACCTGTGCTGAGGTTTTAAATGGTGCCAACCTGGTCTCTGTGCCTTCACAAAGGCTGACTTATTTCTCAAACACCTTGACATATGGAGAGCTGCTTTCTTTGAAGTCCATGTAGAGCCGGATTTTGGTTCTTTATAAAGTCTACTGGAATTTTGCCATCAGCATCAACAGAGCCAGTTCATGTGTGGATTCCTGCCTACAAACCCTGACAAGGAAAAAAGCTTCTCTACTTCTATTCAAGTGGAAGAAGTTTTCATGCTAACTAGCGAGGGGTTTGGATGGTTTTTTCCTTGGACTGGAAAGTGTCAGCCATCCTATATGATACTCATCATTGCACTGGCTCCCATATTTCTCAAGTCACAGTATAATAACCAAAGGGATTACATAATAGCATTTTGTATGCTGCATAAGTCATTGCTATTAAAACTAATAAGCTACACCCTTGCCAATGACATGATTTTTTTCCTGCAATGCAGCAACTCTACCTAAAAAAAAAAAGGTAAAAAGCACAATGAGGCTTTTTAAGAGGAGGAGAATTATCCATTAATCTCTGATGGTATGAGATATTGTAGAGCTGCTACTCACATTTGTCTGGGAAGATTTTGCTTAACTCATTCTTGGCTCCACCATTAGTGATATAATGAGTTCATTCCAAACTTGAGACAAGATTTTTTTTCCAACAGCCTACATCTTGATCTGTGCTATATGTATACACCCACTGATACATTCACAGATGTCTATGACAGTAAATTCTGAAACTAAGCAAGTCGTTGCTGTGTGATGTTCCTGATGACACAGGATATTAACAAATTAAGATGCACATCAGGTAACAAGGATCCACATACTCCTACAAATGCTTAAATACTAGTTGTTTTACATTGAGAGACAAGTCAGAACTGACCAAACAGTTTAAAAGCCAACCACAGGTTGGTTTTCCTTCCAGTCATTTCCTAGTAGTTAATTTTGTTTTCCTATGACTCTGTCTCCACATTAAAAGCCAGAGACAAAGATTTGACAGCAGTCTGTACCAGCAGTCTCCACAGGAGATAACAAAGGCAAAATGTTTTCTCTTCATCTGTACTCTACTTCATGAACTGGGTATCCAGCAGCGTGAGGGCACTGACGTGGGTTGACAAGTACTACAGCAGGCCTGACGGTGAGCTGTGCCCAGTTTCTCATGTCACAGGAAGGATCCTGCACAAATATGACTTAATGCTACCTTTGCCGCTCCTTAATCCTGGAATTAAGTGGTTTAACCATCCCCAGCATAACTTACTTTGCTGCTGCCTAGAAGTCTAGCTCTAGTGAGCTGGTGCAGCTGAGAATTTTGGCAATGCCTTAATGTCCTGACTAAATCCTTTATTCTTTGGGGAGGAGACTAATGAGATTCTATCTTGATACTATAGCACTTCACTCAGGGATTTCCAAACTGTGAAGGTATTATCCCTTAGAAATCAACCAACCTTGGAGATCAGGTAAAGGGACGGATTTAACTAGACCTGTGATTTCTTATTCCTGCATTAAGGTAAAGCAGCAGAGTAGAGCTAAGGATGTTTCACAGTGATTTGAAATGGTCAACATTTTCTTGTTTGTTAGAGCCTCTCTGCAGTTACTTTTCAAAGATAACATTGCAGTAGGTTGGTCATAAGATTTAAATGAGGCATAGGCTGACATTTTGGAAGAGCACCCAGAAAATCTGGAAGGGCATGGAGGAAAAAGCAAAGATACTGCTTTTCAGAGACTGCCACTAGCAGAAGCTCTGCAGGATCCAGCTGACACACATACCACCAGGATGAGACTGTCAGACCTGATGTCCAGAAACACTCTCAAGCCCAGCTAGTCATTAACAACTGTAGATGTTCTGAAAAAACTCTGGCTGCACAGAATAGATGTTTCCTGAAAAATGGCACTGGAAGGAGGACTTTAATTTTTAATTGGCAAAGAAATTACAACACAACTATTTCCCCTCAAGTCTGTGGTCACAGTCCTTAAGGCTTTCCTTTCTTCGGTCAGCTACCTATCCATGCTTTTACTTATTCTGTTTCATTCAAGAAGAGTAACCACAATTCCAAAATTCTGGAAGAGGAAAATAGCACAAAGCATTTGCAAACTGTGTGCCTGCCTCCATATGTGTACGTGGTATATGTGTATAGGACTGTATGGGTGGAGAACAGAGAAATTTTCTTCCTCTTTTATATGTTTGCTGAAGTTACTTGATTTATTGAAAGTCACACAGAGAAGGGCATAAAAAAAACACTGGGCTGGGATTCAGAAAACTTGGGTGTAACTAAATTGCCTCCATCACTGAAATACAGAGAAAATAGAGTCTTTGGCAAACTACATCATCTGTGCAAGCAATCTGGGAACAAGCAGCAAATCCATGATAAATCTGGCAAAGCCAGTTAGAAGTTAGTCAGCAGACAACTCTGTAGTAGAAAGATCTGGCTTTGTCTTAATACTATGATATGCTGTTACTGTAACATCTCACTACAATAAGCCCTGCTACCATCTTTGTCAGTCCTTGTAAGCCTACATCGAAAAGTACCAGCACAAAAAGTTTTCCAGAATTCATCAAATCCATGAGCCCAAAGAGCAACTTCAGTTGCTTCTGCAATGGGCACTCATGAAAAAGCAAAATCAAGACTTCTAGCCCGTCAGCTACAAAACAGGATACACCCTATACAGTATTTGAAATTGAATAGCTAGATTTTTTTTTTTAACAAGATTAAGATTGACTTTGGCACATAAAGGACCAACACTCCCCCAAGGTCCACAAGCTAAATTCAGAAGCAGAATACTAATGCTTATCACCCTTCAGAGCATGGCCTCCCTGCTAAAGATTTTCAATAATTAAACAAACTATCTGTTCAATGGTAACTGGACCAATATGACCACTTAATATTATGTTCTCTTTCACATACTAACATGCATACTCAAGTCATCAACCAGAAGCAGCATGGCTGAGTTATTATTAATCTGACCAGAATGGAAACAACAATCAAATCCCTTATACTAGAACACTGACTTCCATACAATTTCTTAAATCTCTTTATTTTTTGGCTTATTTCTCATTAGCCTACAAGGTGTTTCTAAAATGATTCATGCACAAGGCAGTAAACTACAAAATTCTGAAGAATAAGAGTAAAAAGCCCCATTTTTTTAGGAACTTCATCTTGAAAAATCATTTGGAATCTTTGTCATTTGCCTTCTGGATGTTTTCATTTCTTGTTAATACCAGCTTATTATGTAGGTTACAGAAATATACAAATACATCCCCCATATTGCGGTAAGCACCACACAAACACATAATGGATCAACAATTCTTTCTTCTTAGAGCTTATATACAAATATGAACACCATGAGAAATTTAAAGACATATGCTAAAGCTTAATACTATTTGTAGGTAAAACATTAGGAAGAGCCTAGGATATTCCAGCACTATTGCCATCGTGTAGTTTAGACTGAACAGCAAGAGCAGCTTTTAAATCACAGGAAGCAATTTGGCTATAGTCATAATGATCTCAGATACCAAGTATTCTGAACAAAATGCTTCGTATCCCAGCAACCCCCAAATTGCTGTTAAAATCTTAATCCTACTGCTTTACATATGATATGAAAACATGACCTTTTATACTAATAACACGAGATGAATAGGCTGAAAGACGCAACAAAATTCAATGCTATGCACATTTAGAAATTATCATTTTTCAAGTTACTGATTAAGGGCATTTTAAAAAAAACATTCATGTGCACTTTTATGGGCATGAATAACTGTGCACACATACACAAATATTTTTCAGCTCCAGCATTTGTGTGAGCATTTAGCTAGCTTTATCCTGTCTTATATAGCAATGATATCTGCAGAGATAAAGAGTGAACCTTTACAAAGAGAATGCCTTTAATCAGTCTTCTAATCAGAGTTTGAACTAACGAGGAAAGTCTCAGTGCAATTGAGGTAGCTCTTGCTTAACTGCATCTGACATTTTGGAATAGATTAGGTTCTAATGGTCTACGGTGGAGCTTTCTCTTTAGAAACCGTGGGATGTCATTAATAAATATTGGCCATCATATAGGGACTCCACACCTCTGTAGCTGAGACAAAACATCTTATAGGAAATCACTGCCTACTGTGTCGTGAACCACATCAGTGAAGCCAGGCGCAACATCCATCAAAGATTAAAAGAGCAGAAAACGAACACTGCTGTGACCAAACACTTGAAATCATGTGCCGACTGCCACAAACAATTAGAATTCAGCAGGGGTATTCTCAGGCATTCACAAATCACGACTGCAGGAGACCTCAGGAAATGGGGCCACGATTAACCCATCCTGCTGTCCCCAGCCATAACAACGGGCTGTTTTGGGAAAGAAGCTGCAAGCTTTCTTGTCGTGAAAAAAGCCTAATTTTACTAAAATCTCACCTTCTGATCAGGATGTGAAGCCTAGTCTTTTATACACAGAAACGTGAAGTTACAGAGAGCAAGAAATCAGAGTGCAATTATGGTTTTTGAGCAAGGAAGGAGATCTGCATTAGGGTTCTCATTTGGCAGCAAGAATACCTCAAAGGCTGCAGGCTTGGGGTCTCTAAAGAAGGCAGCTGCTCTTGTCCTCCAGTATCTAGTGACAATCCCAACACATCTTTGTGGAGCACCAATAGGCTCCATCTGTTAGGACCCATCTTTTCCTTATGGCCAAATCTGTTTAGCACAGGAAGATAGGTTGGAGGTGACATTTGCTGATTGTGGGTAGGCAAAAAAGAACAGAAAGCCCTTCTGAGCACAAAAGCATGTAAAAAATTGTACAAACTGTAGAATAAAATTCCCAGGTTTGAATAACATGGGGTTCACAAAAAAAAACCACCAACCCCAAAACACAAGGCCAAACTATTTGGAATACTATGTCCATAGACAGACAAAATGTGTGTAAAAGCTCCTTTTTTTTCCCCCTAGTTTTTATTTTAAAATGGGTCAGTTAAATTTAGCCCTTTGTTCTCAAAACTGCTGCACGACTCCTTGAGACAACCTGAGAACTGAAATGGGAACTTTCTTACCTGACATTAGAAAAGGATGTAGAATTGGATTTTTGAGAAAACAGTAACCCAAAAGGGCTGGCCTTGCTGGCTAGCAGAGACCCACTGCCTATCGAGTACCTGGCGCTTGCCTAACCCCATCCAGGCATCTCCCCCATGGCCTCTTTACAATCTGGTTCATTGCAGGCTCCTCCTGCAATGCCTCAGAAGCTGTAGCTGGCTGTAGACCTGTGCAAGACAGGAGCTTCCTTCTTGAGAAGTTTTATCTTTTTGAATATACATTTAAAGCTTCCCAGCATTCTCACATGCAGGCACATTTGTTGGCAAAGGCCTGATGCTGCCTGAATCCAGCTAGAGCTGAGAGCACCCAGTACTTTAAAGTCAAGTCTTGCATGTTTTAAGAGGGCTCTCAGGGCTGGGCAGGCTCAAAAGCAATGAATGCCAGTGGTGTCAGTGCAAGTTTTCCACTGCATGGTATCAACTCATTATTTACAAAGGCACTCACTAGTAAAAATGATCAAATGGTGAGGAGAGATATATACAGAGATGCAGGCAAAGAATAATTAAATGCAGTAATTGGCTGTAGTGCAAAGGAACACGGACAGGCTTCAACACGCCTCCTATATTGTGAAACACTTGGGCAAGTACAGGGTGGCTTGTTTTGAGAACTGCCAATAACTACATTCCATGGATCCACACAAACTAGATGACTAACTGGCAGACAGGATTACAGTTTTATAGAATTGCAGTTTATGGAAATGAGTACTGTTTAGAACTCTTATTCCTACAGTTCATTTATTTATCTTCAGGGAGAGCATTTGATTTTCCACCTATCTCCTTTTCATTTTTTATACACCTGTTCACTGGTATGTAGGGAAACCAGATCTTTCCAGACCATGAAGACTGATGGGTCTTTTCCAGGTTAGTTCTTCATGAGCCACAGGAGTGACAGAACACAGATTCACCCTATTCAGGGAACAAGTATACAGAATACTTGAGATAAGACACCAAGACCTCATCAACCCATTATCAGTTCTTACATTGCACAGCACTATGAGTTGTTCAGATCACTGACTATACACTGGACAGAGGCAGATACTGGGATGAGGGCTGAGACCAAAGAGCTGGCTAAAATTAGAATAGACTGAAAAGGTAACCGGCCTCATCATTTTTAAACTCTTCCTGCCTGAGCAGCTTGCCTGAAGGCTTCATAAGCACCCTCTGAGTTATTGATTAGAGCCTGTTAACTCAGCAGCAGCAACATGGTAAAGTCCTCCCACGTGTGTTATTCCTGCAGAAGGATTGCATAGGAACAGCATGACACCCACTTCCATTTCACAAACAAACCTGATAGCCAGATAGACCAACGGATTTGCCCAGGCTATTTCTCCAAGAGGTACCTACCTCTTCAGATTCCCTTGAACCTGGGATCCTGATGTAACAGGCAGGCAGGCTCTACCGTACAGGTCAGTGGCATTTAAAGTTAAAAGGTAATTACACTGGCCTTTCTTAAGTCAATATTTTTGTGCTTAAGAATCATGCAGATGTTTCTGAAGTTATCGGTGAGGGGAGAGAAGGGGTGTTGAAAAAACTATTGCATTACATAGGGGGAGTTAAAAGAGGAAAATGAATATTCATGCATGCATTCCTTCCTGCTTGAGTAAAAGGAAAATAGAGTAAACATTCTTCTCAGATAGAAGGATTCTCAGGTTTTGGAGTCCAAAACAACTTCCATTCAAATCAGTAGATAGATACCAGCAGACAGGAGCGTAATCAGATCTCAGATTATTCTTAATATCGATATACAAAATAATAGTACTGTATAATTGAGCCTGGTAAATTAATAATTTTAGTACATGTGACACAGGAAAGAGAAACAAGTTTGTGACTTTCCAATCCATAGACTCTCACTTCCATATTAAGACAGAACAGTTTGTATTCTGAATAAATGCGTGTTCCCAAGATTTGACATATAAATTTTGTCTCTTAAAACAATAGCCACAAAGGTAAATAACCAAGTGATAAACTTCCAGACTATTCAAACAGTATTTTATTTGGAGATAGTGTAATGTGAGGTTCCAGTTGGGGGCTATGTTCCCCAGCTCAGTGTCTAAACCAGTTTTTGTTAAACTTGTCAACCTGTACAGATTAATGTAATTTCTACCCAATGACACAGCTGAGCATGAGCAATTCTGCAACAGATGCTCACATTTCTGCCATTACTGGGAGGGACCAGAATCATTTTAACAAAAAGTTGTGAATGAAAACAAGTCTATTAAAGAAAAAGCTGTTTGAAATATTTTCACTTTCTCATGCTGTTTAACAAAATCCTAATTTTCAGTCTCTTGATTTTTTTTTTTTACAACAACAAAATGAAAGGAAGGGAGAGGATCACAGCTTATTCCCTTTCAGTGTCTGAGGCATTGGAATGGACTGAGCCCTTTAAAGTTCCTTTAATTCTCAAACAATCTGTAAAAACATACGCTTATATTAACAACCTGGTTTTCTCTCCCACACAATCATTTCACATCACTTATTGCCAACATGATTAACATTTTCCACTTTCCTGCCCTAGGCCATATATCTCTTTACTTGCAATCGATCCATTCAAGAGTGTATCAGGAATCCACTGCTGCCTCACGAATATTCCAGAATTCGTGAGAAGACACTGGAGGACTTGTCTGCTCTTTCTGAAAAATATAACTTTTTTCTTGTACCCACCACATTTCTGCAAGGCACTAAGCCAACAAATCACCTTGCATATTGCTCAAAAATCTTTAGGTAGAAAAAATTATTTAAGTAATAATCTATAATTTAAGATCAAATCATAAAAAACATAAAGGAAATCAATAGGCAGTTTATTTAGCATTTCTCTAAAACATGGAAATGGTGGTGCTTTATACTTAATCAGTAGGCAGATAGGAGAGGTTTCTTAACACTGTGCAGTTTGGCTGTGGAACTAATTGCCACAAGATATGGATTCTTGAAATGCACAATTGAAAAAAAAAAGACAGACCTATGGGGGAAAAAAAAAAAAATCAAGGCCTATTAAACCTACCGACCCAGTCAGCTGCTCCTTGCCAAGCACTGGAATAGTACAGGAGGAAAGCAGTCAATATATTTATCTTTTTCTCCTAAGCATCCAGTACTGACCACAGAGAGACAAAGTGCTGGGCTGAAAGGACCTCTGGTGTACCCAAGCAAAGCTGTTCCCATATAGGCAGGTGCCCTAATCCTAGCTGAGGCTGGCTTTAATGTCTCATAACAGGGAAGCCAGCCCACAGCAATAGCACAAAAATGCTGAAATTCAGTGACTGTCTTCCAAGCCAAAGATTTCTTACATGCTGCAGTTGAAGTAATGGAAAGGCTGTATAAGCTAGAGAACATGAGGAAAATTCCTGTACAATGTGCCTCTCCCTACATCTGCCTCAGGCTTTTAAAACTCATTTCCATAGTAATTTACTTCTCAACTTGACATTGCTTTGCTCCTAGTTCAATGAATACTTCCTCTGTTTGGTGAAATTCCTGCTAGGATACAGGATGTGAGCACTTAATACAGTTTGCATTCAAATTATGTCTCTATGCCTTCTTCAGGATACATAGTTTTAAATTCCACAGTATTGGTCAACACCTTAAAGAAAAACAGAATTGCTGAAGCAAATCGTCACTTCCTGGAATACAGTATGAATTCTCAATTAGGTTATAACTTAACATGTGTCCATGTACATTAAGAGGTAAACAAGGAGCTTGCCATGCACTGCACAAGAATCAAATCTCAATTGCTGTCCTTGAGTGTAGGCTGCTAAAGCCCAGCCATATAAACTTCTTCCTGATTTCATAAACCAGTGTCATTTCAGTTGTCACTGGATGTATCAGGAGGGATAGAGATTCTTGCAGCCAAACCCACAACCTATGATCTTACACGGCAGCATAGTTCTCACTGTTCAACATGCATGCAAATCCATAACATTTCAGCCTGAAAAACTAGACTTGCTCTGATCTTCCATGGATGCTGCACCTCTGCCTCGGACCTCTCAAACTTCTTTCTTGTAGGACAGTGTTATTTGTTTCTAAGGGAGCCTGAGGACAGAGAAAAGCTTATAGAAAACTGTGGAAGCCAAGAAACATCTGGCAGGAGTAGAGCCCAACTGCCTGTTTGAACGTTATCAAGAGAATGGAAACTGGGGGCTGCAAAAGACACTACCCGAACCCAAACTTCTCCTGCTTAGTAGTCCCACAGATGCTTAGTGTTGGTTGCTCCACTTTGCTGCCCCTCAGCCAGTTCCTGACCAAAAGCTCCGAGTCACCTCAGACACCCCATCTATTACACTGGAGTCAGTGAAAGTCCTGCCAAAGACCTCTTGAGACTAAGCACAAATCCTTTGCTAAATTATATATAAAATGGAAAGAAAAACTGTCAAAAAAAAAAAAAAAAGGGGGAAAAAAAAAGGTTATTAATTTAAG